>JAUMHP010000060.1:12977978-12989224 GCA_032361065.1 Enteromius trimaculatus
TACTAGCTAGTTGAACTGCTTCAACTGCTGGGAAATGTCATGTAGCTTTTCAGTTTGCAAATAAAAGAGAATAGGAGTAAGTATGATTTCCATGCATTAAAACTGTATGGAAAATAGTTTGTTTTTTATGTTGTTGTTATAGACCACTATTATATCATCAATATTATATATTTATACAGGTGTGCCTTGAATACTTATGTGTAAATCTGGCCCTGATCATGTCAGACAATTAAGTCAAACACATTTTACTTTACATGTTTGTTTTACTAGTTGAAATGGTGTCTGTTGTTCTGCTCTCTTACAGATTTCACAATTTTTGACTGTCACTTGGAGTGCCGACAAAGTAGACATTTTCACTGCTGCTATTGCCCCAAAACAATAACCAATAGATCAGATTTGATCAAGCACCTGACTGTGTGCAAATCAGCAACACTGACAAACCAGAGTGCTGTTCAATACAGCAAGACAGCTCGGAAAGTAGTTCAGACAGCTCCTGCTGCTACTCAGTGCAGCAAGACTACTCCACAAGTAAATAAGGAAAGAAATCAGACATCTCCCTTTGCCGGTCAGTGCATCAAGACGGCCACGCAAGTAAATCGGACATCTCCTTTTGCCGGTCAGTGCACCACGACGGCCACGCAAGTAAATCAGACCTCTCCTTTTGCTGAGCAGTGCAGCGAGTCTAGTATAAACCACTTGAAAAGCATTCGAAGAAAGCAAGAGCAAAAGTTAAATTGTCCAGACTGTAATCTATGCATTTTAAAGAAAAATCTCAAAAAACACATACAAAGGGCACATTCAGATGTTGACCATGATGTCACTGCACAGTCTCACCTTCAAAGTCAGTGCATTGACCCAAATGTAGTTTTTGCTGTGGCAAAATCTTCTAAAGGACCTTGCATTCCTATTCATGTGATTTAAAAAGACATGGGGCAGTTCACACAAGTTGATTTGTGAACTTGATGTCTGCAATGGTATAATGGATTTCAAAAGAAGAAGTGGCATGCGATCTTGTCAATGCACTCACCTTAAATCTGTGGAGTATGGCAGATCTGATTATGAACACGTTGTCTTGCAGGAAGAGGTTTTAGGCGAAATGGTTCAACAGAAATGGTTCTCACAGGAGCGGAAAAAAAAGCATGTTTAGCCTTTCAGAAAAAATCTACAGAACAAGATCTGTGCTTGGCAACCTACATAAGTCTTGGTGGTCCATATTTTATACACTATGTGTCAGTTTTTGAGCCAAAAGTTTCATTTTATAGTCGTCTTGGCAGAATCATGGTGGCTTACAATGCCAAAACCAATACATGGCATTGTCCATGTGCAAGACCAAGAATTTCTTGCCTACACAAAGCAGTGTCGAAGTGGTATCTTTTTCAGACAAACAGAAAAATGTTTTACAGAGTGAAAAGCACAGAAGTTCAGCTGACCTGCAAGACTTTGCCAGGGGACAGTTGTCTTTTCAATTTGCAAGAAGATGATGCTGAGAAAACCATCTACCCTCCAACAAATGAAGATCTGAAAAAAATGGTACAATATATATTCCAAAATAATACTCTACCGTCTTCCCTAACCATCTCCGCAACAAATACAAATGAAAAGGAATTCCCAAAAGTTTTGTTTCCAAATGAAATGCATTGCTCCTCATGTTCTGAATATGTACCCCTCAGTGATCCTTTGCTCATCTCTGATAAAGCTAAAATTGTCACAACAGTTGGAATCATTGAAGGTTGGTAGTTTACTTTTCCGTTGTAATAAATTAGTTAAATAAGGTGTTTAGTAATAACTGCATATTTGTTTGTTTGTAGGTGTTGAAACTTTTTGCAAGAAATGCCCAGTGTGTGGTCTTGCATATCGCTATCAAGAATGGAGTGCTGGTCTGCATAACTTTGATGACCATGTCATACTCAGTTTGAATTTTTGTCTTCTGCTTCAAAGTTTTCTGCAGGTATTGTGTATTACATTATCTTTATACCAGGGGTGTCCAAACTTTGAGGGCCGTTCGTGTTGCAGGTCCTAAACTTTAACCTTTAATAGTCATTAGGACTCTTTGCCCAAATTATTGCCTTTATTATAATTTACCAGGGCTGGGACAACAAATCGATTCATCGTTAATTGAGTAATTGTTCTGCATCAAGAGAATGGTTTTGAAAAGCAGGTAGCACTGCAAAACCAGTCTAATTGCTTCCAGTTCTATACACACACACCACTTGAATAGGAAATAGTCAGTCATACAGTTGGAAAATGTTGAATTACAAGGGAGTTCATAATGGGTTGTGTTTACATTACGATCGTTTGAGTGTGCAGTTAAAAAGTTGCCTAGAGTGTCATGTAGAAGTAACAGCTGCAAGAATATCTGCTTCTAAGTGTTATATCTTAAGTTCCTGAGCCAAAATATTAAACCTCAATGTAACATTTAAAAATGTGAGTGGAAATGCAGAAAGAACTGCTCTTTGTGTCTGCTGAGCAGCTGCAGCTGGCTATTAGATTGTCATAAGCTTTTTTTTCTTCTTTTTTTTCTCTAATCTCTGTTCTATTGTCATAAATTATGCCTTTACTCCATTTAATTATACTAGCATATATATATTTAGGTTTGAACACTCCTGCTTTATAGTGTTTAATGTCGTTGTTACAAAAATGTCTAATCACATTTTTCCTCTTTAGTCTCACACAGCGGTTAAAAGAGTCTGCAAAGCTCTTTCAGCATCCACTGGAATGGTGTACCCAAGCAGTAAAACAGTGCTTTGTGCTTATCTCCACTTTGAAGCATTAACTGATCACAATTACCAGTTTTCTTGCTTTAATTGTGGATTCCATCCGTCAGTTGTTATCATGGATGCTCATCGCAAATGAGTATTTAGCATGCCAGGTAGGATACAAATCTAATCAGAATTGGACGTGCATGTGACCTTGCATTTAACCTTGCTCTGCATGTAATTTGTCAGAATTAAGGACAAAAGTTTTGAAGTCAGAATTTTTACTTTGTTATAATGCTCTTTTAAACAGTGGTACTTACAGGGTGCCACAGCAAATTATTGCAATAATTCACCAATGTTAAATCTTTGTACTGTGTATATATTTGGAATTTTGTGTTGTTTAGTAAGTGAAATTGAAGAACCCCCTGCAGACCTTGATGGACAAGTGGATGTGGAGCTTTTTGGAATTCCCTGAGACTGGAAATCATTGCGAGAGGTCTTGTGCAGGGTAAATTTTTATTTATTTTATTCATTTGGTTCTATGTACTGTACATTGTGTCTGTAATTATTGTGCAGGTCAGTATTTTGGTCATTATTTTTACAAGCACATTTTATTGATTTCAAACCGCATCAGTCTGAGTAAATAATTAATTTTACTTAAACCTTGCTTGACCTGTCTGAATATTCAATTCTGATTGGCTGGCAGGTATGCATTAAAACTGTTTAATGCACAGGTAGTCATTTTTTAAGGGAGAACAAAAATGTACTCCTTTTTCTTTCTCACATCAAGGCATCATCTGTTAAAGGTTTTTCGTTTAAATTAAGAAAATAAAGTTGTTGTTTTTTTTCAACTGTAATGCTTAAAATGAACACTTAATATTGTAATTATTGTGTTTTTAGTTTTTTTTCCCCTTTTTTGTAAGTGGAAGCTGCAATCCTTTTGCTCTCCAACCAAGTTTCCACCATTGGGCAGTCTGGATTGGACAAAACACTAGAAAATGTGACCTGATCTTAAATACAGAATGGGAGAAAGTACATTAGTCAAATCCTAATCCTGCGTCTGAACTTCCAATAACTGAGGAAAGGCTTATTGATGAGCTAATGAAATCGAAGGTGAGCGAAGTGTCCTTTGGTTTGCCGCCTTGTAGCAGTACTAGCTTTATTCCTATTATTGCTAATTAGTTCTAATTGTTTTTTCCCATTAAATACAATTTAAAAGGTGGCTGCTGTCCGACGGTTATGCGGATCTTGTGGCTTAAACACCAAGGGATCAAAGATGGACCTCATAATGTGATTCTCTATGGTCCACTTATAATACCTTTATGAATGTTATATACATAATTTATTATAATAATGTCTTTATAGCAGCCAAAGATCAAAGGAGTTTGGGTTTCATGGCCCCTTTAATAAAAAGACAAAGTGGTTGAAATGAGTTGTGTTTACAGCATTAAATTCCTGATGAGAGCTGAAAGTCCAAGAGACTTAACTGACATTTTGATGTCCTGGAAAAACCTTCCCAACATAACAATTCATGACTTTGCAAGAGGTCTGGCCTCTCATGCAAATCTCCGTTATCCAAACCTGGTTCCTTTCAGTCCACATGAGGGTCGGCTTTTGGAGCCAAATGATGCCAATGTTACAGCAGCGGAACAGGGAAGACTCAAAGTATCACTGAAATGGCTAAAAGAGAAATAAAATCCCTCCATATGTGAATGGGCATCCATTGACTGGATCATCCGAACACTACAAAGGATAAAGGATTTCCAGAATCTTAGAAAAGTTAACAGGCAAAAAGTCATAAAAAAAAACGGGAATAAACAGTCCAATTCGCACTAAGCGGAAGAAATAAACAAGATCACCAGATCAACATTAAATCAAGAAGTCATCATCAAGTCATCAATTCAAAACCACGAAACTGCAGAAATGGCAAAAGTTTTTATGATGAGATTTATGCATATTTCTGTTGTTAGGGGATCCAAGTCTGGACATCTAATTCCTATGTGAATGCAACTTTGATTCCCCCACACTGTACAGATCCCATGTTGCGTATTACTGTAAGCATTTACACTTTGTTTTAACGGTGTATCATTTTGGCTGCAATTAGTTAGCCTTTACCATATTGGCATTTTATTGATGATTTTTGAGTTGTTGTCATACTAAATGTGATGTTGCATAGAAAATGTATTGAGCATTCTCTCAGAGCAAAAATATCTCACAAAGACAAATGTGTTGTGCACAATTTTACTTGAGTTTTTGTTTTTATTTTTAATGCCAGGTTGATGCTTCTGCAAAAAACATTTCTTTTATTAAATTTTTTTAACTTGTCAAATGGATGTCATTATTTTGTGTGTTGTTTTTTGTTTGTTTTCTTTACAACCTTTTCCAGATTTTGCGCCCAAAGCTGAAACAGGTTTTTTTTCTTGATTCGCTATGCAAGAGTGGTCTTAGTGATGGCCAATATTGTCAAGTGTACAGGTCTTTCATACAAGTTCGGTAGTTCATGTTCAGAAGTTCCAGCTGAACATTTCTCGTTCAAATGTTCTTAATTGCTGTATGGGGGTTCTGTTCTAAACCATTCAGCATTAGACATTTTAATTTTTAACTCACTCACCCATAACATGTACTACAGTTACTACTTGCAATTTTAAGTGAATCGCTTATTTTTGTGTATTTGGATACATTTAATAGGAGGGTTGCTCAGACCATTTCTCCTAGACATTGGACCGAGTTGTCCTGTAAAGACCTTCCAGGTTTTTTTCATTGTGTGTTGTACTGGCATATAGTTTAATTACTATTTATTATTTCATGAGTTCATGCTTCCTCATAAATAAATAAGCAGGTTTGGCATGCTGTCCAGGGAGCGAGCCGGGAGAACGACAGGCTTCTAAGCCTAGCGATTAGAACCCTAGCAAGGGTAAGGGCTCGGCGTCCGGCTCGAACTCCGACTGCCCCCCGGAAAGAGGGAGTCGTGATGTTAAAGGGGGCAAAAGGGGAGGGTTTGCAAAAGCGAGATGCGGTTGCTTCTGTCAGGACTGTGTGACAACAGAGCGGACAGTCGCTCAGCTCAGAATGGAACCGTAGCCTAAATCATTGGTGAAGTGTAACAGTTATTACTCGTACACAGACTGAAATCATTTCTCCAAGTTTTATGTCGAATATAAGAGGATTTTAAACTTTTTGAAAATATTACTTCATCTGATCTTGCTTAAGTAAAGCTAATGATGCTGAAAATTCTAAATTCAGGCTTAAGGCTACACGCAGGTGACTTTTTGGGTTGGAGCTACATTCTGAATATATTTAAATAGAAGTGTTATTTCAAGTTGTATTACTTCAGAATATTACTGTTTAGTAGCTGTGGTGAGAAGAAAAACGTAATTAAAAAAAATATATTTTTAAGTATAGTTTAACCAAAAATAAAAATGGCATCATTTACTAACCCCTCCCAGATCATGCATAATATATCAGTTGTTCCCAATCACATTCCCAGAGCCACTTAATGGGCTGAACCAGTTGTGTTTGATTAAAAGAGACATGGAAGACGTGCTGTGTTGGTTTGGTAGGATGGGATCCAGAAACTTGGTTCACTGATATACATGTTGTTCAGAAGAAAACATTTTTTTCTATTTAATGCAAGTGATCAGGACTCATCTTAGTCATGTTCCAAAAGTCCTTGTTTAGGTTTTTAAGCATTCTCCCTAGCAAAATTAGCAGTTATTTTCAGGAAAAAATTATGTATGCATACATGTTAGGGTTGTGATGGTGAGAAAATTTTCCCACCGGTTAATGGATGTGTGACTCCACCAACACGTCTATCGCAGCAAGC
This sequence comes from Enteromius trimaculatus, assembly GCA_032361065.1. Lineage (NCBI taxonomy): Eukaryota > Metazoa > Chordata > Actinopteri > Cypriniformes > Cyprinidae > Enteromius > Enteromius trimaculatus. The sequence continues at coordinate 12,984,498 of JAUMHP010000060.1, forward strand.
CTAATGTATGGATGGATGTATACACATTTGTTATATATAACTGCCACCACACCCTCTCAGCTTGCTAACACCACAGTTGTGAATTGTGAAGAAAACCCTATTGTAAATGGACATCAGAGCTTTTTGTTTTTTGATTTTTAATGTTTCACTCACCTTGCTGCTATCTAGTACCCATACCCAAACCAATCATAAGGACAATATTTGACTATTAATATTGACAGAAACAGAATAATTCAAATATTAAGTTAACAATCATAACAAAATAATTCGTAATATAGTATGAGAGTTTAAAGACAAGGTTTTAAGGTTTGGTTAGAGTTATTTTATTTGTGGAGAGTTAACTTAACAAAAACGATTTGTGGATTAAAAACTATCCATAATTTGTTAGACCATTAGACTTAGCAGAAAGTACATATTCCACTCCTTAATGAGCTGAAAGAGCACTGCAATGTTTTAACAACTCTGAAGAAACCATCCTTACCTCAGAAAGTTGATTGAAGCACATTAACTTGGTCCAAAATCTCCTCTCAGTTGTCAAGTGCACTGCACGCTTACAAAGCAAAAATAAGTTTGTCTTGCCTTGTTTTTAGTTTGATGAGAATTACTAAAAAGATCAGTTGGTCTGGTTGTGTTCATCACTGATTGGAGGAGAACCATTCAATATTAACGTTACTGGCTGTGGAAATCAATGGGTGTTACTCATTATACTATAAGCAAAGCGCCGTAAGTGACGCCGCAATATAAGCGGCTTTCAAAGCGGCGCTTTTCTTGCACACTAAAACACCGCCAGATACGGCGTTATTGACATATTTTTGCGCGTTTTTACGGCGTTTATAATCACAACGGAGTATTTCGCGGCACCAATACTGCTTAAAACGCCGTGTTTAACGCGTTTTGTATATTAACGAGATTAATCTATAGCGTATCCACCCTTTTGACTTGGCATACACGCGAACATCGAGGGTTGAAAAAAAAACAATAGGTCCGGTGACCTGTCTGTATGACGTCACCGTTCGAACTCTTTAAATCTGCTTGCTCGAGGCGAGCGAGAGTCAGTGTAGAAAATCGACTGAAAGTGACGTTGCTGATTGAAAGGCTTTAGTTGATTCACTGTGTTTGGACACAAATTCTGTTTAGATTTATACACAGCGTGTTCTGGGTTGATGGTATAATAAAACAGAGTGTCTGATTCTGTCAGCGTTAAAGAGCCAGCTGACAAAAAGCCTGTCAAGGCAACAATGGGAGATTTAGGGAGTGTTAGCTCAAAAAATCAAGGTGCCATGAAGTCTTGTCTTACAAACAGTGTGGAGAACATCCCAACAGGTGCGCTGGTTGTTATAGGTGCATTTGTTACAGAGAAAAATTATCTTTGTGGTGTTCTTGGCCTCATTTAACCCTTTTGAGACGCACACAAAAATGTTAAAACTGTTATAAAACGGTCAGAAACAGGTTTTCTCATTATATCCGATATATCTATACTGTTTCATAACAAAAAGTCATATTTTGATCTGAAACCTCATAACATTTTCCTGAGATGTTGGTTTATAACACACTTTCATATTTTATAAATATAATCATATTTCCTTAAGCGAGAAAAACTGTATTTTATTTTATAAATATACTGTAATAAAACAAAAAACTTTTTGGCGATATGAAGGATGCAGTACCACTCAATATTAACATTAGATTGGCCAGACCTGCCTGTTTTAGGTCCCCTTTAATAAATGCATCAAATAAAAGCAAAAGTATTTTCTTTTTCAGAAACTGGATCTGTTGTCAAAGATTTGTAGGTTACCATTCATGTTTCTTTATTTTAGAAAAACCTGCAAAAGGGAGGAAGATGAGAGCATGGAAAGCTGTAAAGCGCCTTTTTCGTTTCCGTGATTCAAACAGAGTGGTGAATCTTAAACCACAGCTGGACCAAGACGATTCAGAGCTTCCTACTCCAGGTCCCATCAGAATCACACCGTCGGCTAACGTAGATCCTGAGCTAATGTGTCTCCCCGGCCAGGTCTGTGAGGATGAGCCATCGTGTGTGCCAGAACCCTCCAGGGCTGCGAAAATACTGGACACAGATCTGGCCAATCCTGGGTCATCACCTGTGGCAGATCCGTCCTGTTCTGATCTTGGTGACGGTGAGTCATCATTACTTTAGGTTTATGCTGTTGCTACCATCTTTTCTTTTTTAAAATTATTGTTCTATTCTCTAATATTTCTTGTGGCTGTAATTCTGATTCACTGCATGTAATTATTGTATTGTTTATCTCTATTTTAGAAAAACCTAAAAAACCAAGGAAGGGCAAAGCAGTCCATGCGTTCTTCAGGAGATTCCGTAAGGCTGTAAAGCACCTCTTCCTCTATCGTGACTCTAATAGAGTCCGGCCTTTAACGCCACAGGTGGATCTTGACAGCAATGAGAACGGTCTGGAATGTGGCGAGTCATGTGGTGAGTATTATCTATGTTTCACTATATTTCTTCCCTCTTCTATTTTCTGCATTCCTTATCATTATTTAGACTGTAAATCTGAGACTGTAACTTCCCTTGGAGTATCTGGTTGTACCTGATTTACAGTGGATGTAAATCCAAAGAATATCATTTTTTTAAGATGCTTTGAATGGATCTAATTTGATCTATTCATACCAGACAATGAAAGGAAACTTATGTATGTCCGTGTTCTGTTTTTCAGGTTCCAGGTTGCCTCTTTTTGAACTGGGAGAGCTTCTTGGATCCGGAGGTTTTGGCAAAGTGTATGAGGCAACATATGGTGACGGAAAGAAGGTAAAGCAATTTCATTGACTGGTACCATCACTCTGCTTCAGATGTAGAGATGTGTGTCCACTGTCTAGATTTAAACACATTTTAGATGTGCTTGTCTGGCTCTTTGGCGTTTTTTTGCAAAAATTAACTGTGTTTTTGCTATTCACAGGTTGCCGTGAAGTTCATCCCGGAGGACTGGAGTGACTGGTGTTTTGACCTTGTAAGTTAACTATTGCTGTAAATACCTGTACCCAACATAAATGGTAATGCATAACATAACTTCTACAGATCATCAAAGTAGTAAGTCCCTCAAAGGCAATTGTTTTTTTATCTCTCTCCTTCTAGGATGGTCATTCTGATCCCGTGCATGCAGAAGTGGCGATGCTTCATATATTGGGAAAACCCCTATTATGCCCCAACGTCATCAAGTTGCATGGATGGATTAAGAAACAGTATAGCCATGTGCTCGTAATGGAGTACCCGCAACCATGCTGTACCTTGTATGACCACATCAGGCAATCAGCCAAAATTAATGAAAAAAAAGCATGCTGGTTGATCCGTCAGTTAATCCATGCTGTGAAGTACTGCTTTGACCGTGGAGTCTTCCATGGTGACCTCCACACGGGGAACATCCTGGTTACTCACCCTACTTTAGAGCTCAAACTAATAGACTTTGGTTGTGGTTTTCCAATCTACAGTGAGGGTGAGGGCAATTACAGCAAGCAATTTAACGGTATGTTCCCACATCATTGTGCTGTGTCAATTATTGTCTTTTAATAACAGCATTGCTCAATGATAAAAATGTTTTTTTCTCGCAGGAGTACCAGTCTACGCTCCACCTGAGATCCTAAGCAAGCCCAGGTTCCATGCCGGCCCAGCATATGTCTGGGCCGTGGGTGTTGTGCTCTTTGAAATCTTGCATGGATATGAGCCCTTTAAAGACCGAGCCGATATACTGAGCAACTGCTTTTCAATTAAAAAGAAGTTATCCTCAAGTAAACACAAAAGACACTTATTAACAGTCTCTGATTCTCAGTGTGAGCCGTGATATGACTGAAAGTGTAGCAAGTAACACGTGTACTGATGAGACTAATTATTAATTATTTAATTGGATACATTTATTTTATCACATTGTGAAATTTTATATTAAAATATTTCAGTAGTTTTTCCAATGTCAGCATTGATGTTAAGTAAAACTAACCCTGCACTCTCCCTCTGAAAATTTACAGAATGCCGTGACCTGCTTTTCCAGTGTTTGAGACCCAATCCAGCTGACAGACTGATGCTACAGCATATAGAGGACCACAGGTGGTTTAATAACTAGACACCGAGCGGGTCATGTGCATCAACCAAACAACAAAAGGTAACGTTAGTTTAATGGTTTCCAGGTTTTCAAACAGATGTATCTCAACCCAATATTGTCCTATCCTAAAAGCAACCATTTATCCATCCCTGTTTGTGAAAATCAAATTTTGAGATAACAAGCTTCAAACTTGATTTCAACCATTAATTTCACTATAATTTCAATCTCAGTCAATATTAAACATATCAAGGTTATATTTTCACAGAATGCACTTTAAGTTATGATGGATGATTTGATGCAGAATACGGTAAATGACAAAAAATTACTTTAGGTGGGTTTTTACAGACAGGGTCACACATATCGATCAGCTTTCACATAAAATTGACCATTATAACTGGTTTTGTGGTCCAGGGTCACATATAGGAATCAAAAGTGAATAAGAAAATATATATACAGAGACTTTCTGGAACAAAAGATATTCTTCTCATCTCCGGGCCCAGTGTCCGTCGGTCCCCATCTAACACAAATCTCTTTGTCTACACAGATGCTGACCCAGGATGCTGCGTCGCCAGCGCGGGAGCCAGGGAGACTCCGGGGCTCAAGTACGCCTTTCCCCCAGTGAGCCTCCTTGCACAGACCCTGTGCAAGATCAGGGAGGACGAGGAG
>JAUMHP010000060.1:12989324-13002802 GCA_032361065.1 Enteromius trimaculatus
CCCCCCCCCCCCCCCCCCCCCCCCCCCCCCCCCCCCCCCCCCCCGGGGCCTTCTTTTGAAGTGTGTGGAAAGCTGTAAAGATGTGACCTGAGCATGGTGACGCGTCTTACACCACAGCCGGATCAAGAAGATTCTGAGCTAATGCCTGCCCCTAGTCCCTTCATAATTCGACCAACGGCTGGCACAGATCCTGAACTGGTGTGTCTGCCAGGCTAGGTCTGTGAAGATGCTGAATTGTGTGTGGGTGCCAGGTCCCTCCGGGACTGGGCAAACACTGGACACAGATCTGGCTGATACTGAATCATCGCCTGCAATAGATCTGAAACAGTTCTGATCTAGGAGCAGTATTCGTAGAAAAGTGCTTAAAGTGCTTGAAGTACTTGACTTTGACTTTTTCGGTTTTAACTCCAGGAAACCCCCAGCCACATTTTTTAAAAAGGTACTTGAAAAGTACTTGAATGTTTAAAAGGTAGTATATATGAAATTAGTATTAATTTTTGTGTTTTACGATGCAGGGCATCTGATATAAACAGAGTGGGGGAACTATGACGTCACTCTGTAGGCTGATCGGCTGTTAGCATGAAACTGGTTTCCTTGATGAAAAGCCAACAGGATTTTTCCATAGGCTTTTGAATTATTGCCAAAAAAACTCAATCACAGTTCATGAAACATACACATGTTGAACTTGTCACCACCACTGCGTACCCAACAACTTTTCAAACTTATTTTTAACATGCTCAATGAAAAGGATTTAGTCTGTATATGAATTTTGATCCATGCTACCTTTTCCTATAAAATGCAATAAATACAAAACAAGAACCAAACTAAAATTGAAATGAGACATTTGTAATGAATAATATAGTGAATAACGTCTCTGGGTTACGCATGTAACCCTAGTTCCTCAAAGGAACGAGACGCCACATATTCAATCTGTAAAAATGGTCAAATGTGTGGGGGGTTGTACTGGCTGGTGTTCTTTACACCAGGAAGTGAACAAAATCATATAGTTTCCTCATGAATGGAGCTCTGGATTGGAGGATGGTCTCAACCACCTAGGTTGAAAGACCTGTGGCTAAGAGCTGTGCCCCCTCAGCGATCACACTCTCAGTTTCCACAACTCCGGACGAGGGTGCAGTATAGTGCCCCTCGCTTGTGAGAGGAGATCCCTCCTGATCGGAATTTCCCATGTAGGGCCGTCTAGGAGGTCCATCAGGTCCGAGAACCATACTCGGCCCGGCCAGAACGGTGGTACAAGTAGTAGACTGACCACATCCCGGCGCACTCTCTCCAGAACTCCTAGGAGCGGACCTTTGCTGGGAAAAGCGTACAGATGAAGTCTCTGCCATGTCTGCACCGTGGCATCCAGCCCCAGTGGAGCTGGATGATCTAGAGAATACCCAAGAGGACATTGTGCGTTCTCTCTCATCGCGAAGAGGTCCACTTCTGCCTGGTAAAACATTCTCCAAATCTGCTCCACCACCTCTGGGTGGAGCATCCATTCCCCCCGGGCCTTAGCCTCCGTCTCAACATGATGTCTGCTCCTATGTACGTCTGAGAATATAGACGGCTGTCAGTGATATTGCTAGTGCTCTGAAGCGGAGGACTGGCAGGAGACAACCGATCTAGCTGCTCTAGAGACCTCCAGAGGAGGTTGCGAGCCTCTCAGTTCCACTACAATTCCGGGCAAAAAGGACTGAAAGCAGCGCTCGCTGGAGACCACTGCGCCCTGTCTTTTGCTTAGAGGGCCCCGTGTTGCCGGCTCCCCTGCTTTGTTTATCTTTGGGAAGGTTTTTTATTTCTCTGTTTCTTTTTTTAATGCTCTGTTTCTGTGTCTCCTTGTATGAGAAGCATGTACTCGGCTGAGTCTGCTACGCCTAGCAGCATCACAAACTGTAGAGCGATTATAGCGCTCACAATGAAAGGCCAGCAGTACTTCTGAGCTCTCATCCAGGTCTTTTAGCAGGTCGGCTTGGTACTACTGTAACACTGCTTTTTTTTTTCCTGTGTGCAGACACATCACCAGCTTGACCTGCCGCTGAGTACCCCCTGCCCACCAGCATTTTAGATCTGTAATTCTTAAAGGCTTGGAGGGCCGGGATGGAGCCTTTAAAGACAATGCAGCATTGAGAGAGAGATAGCTTGCAAGCGTCAACTCAATTCACGGCATCATAACTGCTTCATTCATCCCCATTACATTGTTTATGGGTACGAAAAAACGGGCTGCGAATGGCTACGATTTCAACACCTCGGTGTGGAAAACTGGACAAAAAGCGCAGGCTCCTTCTTGAAGACATTTATTTATTTATTGGCTGCGTCTGCAGAAACGTTCGTTTTCTCATTTGCTGCAGCACGGTTTATCGCTTATATAGGCTCTCTTTTTATCACTAATTGATTAATATGAATATTTTAATTAAAAACTTGTCTCCACATACTATTCATTACAATTCTAGTGCATTTAGTCTATTAAACAGGGACAATTAAACTTAATTTTAGTGAATAAAGTACCACATTTAAATTTTGTTAGTGTGGGGTACACAAAATGTTTATTTATCCTTGCTTTTGGAAAATTCTTAATCTATGCCTCATAATAGTTAAATATGTGGCCATAAACATTTAACCCTTTCAGGGGTAAGATTAAAATTGTTACGAGGCTGAGAGGCTCTCCAGGGGACCGGCAGCCACGGGCGGATCCCCAGAATTCAAGGCATGCCTCTCACACGGTTCCTCGGACCATGATTCGGGCTGGGACCCGACAGATGCGGACTGGGAACCGCAAGGATTTCAGACAGCTCGGATCTGGCCACCAGGGGTCTGGATCACAGACGGGGTCTGGCGGATCCGGCCATTCTGTATCAAGATCACAGATGGGATCTGGTGGATCTGGCCACACGAAACCCAAATCGCAGACCGTCATGACTGAACACGGCTCCTCGTACCATGCGACGGGAGTAGGACCCATTATTTGTGGGCTAGGGACAGCGAGGACCTTCAGCGGCTCATCAGGCTAAGTGGTTAGGACAGACTGGGTATGGCACGACCCCTAATATCGTGCTACTGACTGGCTGTGTGTCTGGCACAGACTAGGCTGAGCACGGTCCCTCGTACCGTGCAACGGGAATCATGAGGACCTTGAACAGCTCGTCTGGCTGTGTAACTGGTACAGACTGGGCTGCACACGACCTCTGGGGCCGTGGTGCAGAATCGACGCCCTCTGCGAAGGGATCAGGCACCGCTGGAATGACCAACCGCCATTCTAGCTGTGGCCCAGTGCCCCTCTCGCTGAGTGATGGTGCCAGCTTCCTCTGCGGGCGTTTCGAGAACCTCTAGTGTGGTAGGCAGCTCTTCTAGCTGTCTTACGAAAACTGCTCCTCGCGCTGAGTGATAGAAGTGACGCCCCCCGTTGGCGACTTGGGAACCACTGGAGTGGCAGACAGCTCCCCTAGCTGCCTCTCGGTGACTGGTTGGGAAGCCGGGCCGAACTGTACACCACATAGCCCCTCTTGCTGGTTGATGATGTCAGGGCCTGTAGCTAGCATTTCAGGGGTTACCAGGACGCGTGACAGGTCCTCGAGCTGTGAAACCTGGACCGACTGGGCTTGGAACAGTGCCCCTGGTTGTATAACAGGAACTGATTGAACAGGAAACAGTCTCTTGGGCAGAAAAAACGGAACCAACAGTGCTTGCCACGCTGTGAAACCAGGCTGGAGGCCACCATTTTGAGCTCGGTCTCTTGAGCAGCCACCATTTTGTGCGAGGGCGGCGTTACAGGAACAGAAGGGGAAACAGTCTCAAAAACGGCCTGTGCCCTGGTAATGTCCACAGATCTCACAGTCTTTAGTGTTTTATGCTGAGGTGGCTTGCCATATTCCGCACATACAACACTCATGACGCGATCGGCCGCCATCTTGTGCTGTTTCTTGCGATTGGCTGCCCTCTTGCGCTGTTTTCTCGTACTCTGTATCTTCCTTGCCTCGTTCCGTGATGTGATCGTTGGGGAAGAATCAGGAAGAGCAGGAGCCTTGCACGGCCGTCCGGCGGAGCGTAGAGAACATGGGGACGGCCCCCGTCGGATTGCCATGCAAGTGCTGAGCCACAGAATACACTTGGTGCTCGCGATACGGCTATTGCTCTGATTATCACCGTGTGCGTGAATGTCCTCCTCCACCTCTCCCACGGTGAATTGAGAACCACAGAACTCCAAAACAAAGTCAATAAGTTTGGCCAGTGGCCAATCGGGATCCTCTGCGGGTAGATAGCGCAGCAACCAGCGATCCAAACCCCTTGATTGTCTCCTCGTTAACACGCATCAAATGAGAAACAGAAATAAAGTCACTCACATACTCATTGATGTGGCGTCCATGCTGATACAGAGAGTGCAGATATGTCCCCATTGCCAGGTTATAATCCCACCCGCGATGCGAAGAAAAGTCTTTGTCCTCACGTCGGATGAAACACTGAATTCTGGTCAACGGTCCATTCTGTTACGAGGCCGAGAGACGACGAGGCGTGCAAATTCAAATGCAGAGTGTTTAATGACAACAGGGCAAACACAGACAGGCTGGGTCATCACCGGCAGACAATTATGAAAGTACAAGAGAGTAGTCAGAGTCCAGGTGTGGGTCGAAAATGAACGGCGAACTGAGTCCAAGGGGAGGGGCAAAGACAATAGTCCAAACGAGAGCAGGGGTCAGTAAGAATAAATCCAGACAGGGAAACCAGAACACAAAAGAACATGAATGAAAATACAGGACAGGTTAACAGTGCAATGGACCGAGGAGACAGACAAAACACTTCCGGGTTCTATACAAGTAAATCTAGGTCAGTGGGAGGAGCCAACAATGAAGTGCCATGACAACTGACGAGCGGGGTGGAGACATGAGTTCGTGGCAATGAGTCCATATGAACAAACATAAAACACACATAGTCTGCTGGGCACTGGAGTGCCATCCAGTGGCCTGAGCTGGCACCTCCAGTTGACCATGACAAAAATATTCCAGCGTTCTTCCCAGAATGGGGTTTTTTATGCAACACGTGTGTGAAGTTACAGAAATATTACAGCTATAGATACTATGTACCGGTGTGTACTTACACTGTGTTTACACTATACTACATACACATTTAGTTACTATGGAAGTACACAGGTATTACAGACACTTAATATAAAGTGGGACCAAAAGTACAAATTCCATACAATTAAGCTCACTTCCTTTCACAAAGGAATTGTGCTAATCAGTTATGCACCAGAAATGTGCAGAAGCCACTCTATACATTTTTGAGAATAAACATACAAGAATATATAGTTGTGAACCCTTAATGATACTGTATTAATTAGCTGCCAAAAAGCTCATATGTATGTCATTTATTTCAATACAAAAACTGACTTGACAGACACCTTTTTCTGAGAAGTTGTTAAGAATTGTAAGCCAATATAGCAGTACTGCGCATCAAAACAGCATGATGTTTAAAACCCTGACAGCCCTCAAGTCAGCTAAAGTGTTGCAGGTCTGTATTTTTACGCTTTTGACAGCTCATAATTAAGCTAAAACACCTTTAAATATAAGATTTCTTCTTTTATTGGTTGACATAGCCTACGCTATAGCCTATTAAAGCAGACAGTTGCATAATGTTAATGGATGACACAAAGACTACATTATCTTTGCACTGAAATCAGTGGCAGTATCTTGGTCTCAGGCAATGATCTGATAACTCGCTGCGGTATCACATAGCGGCCCGATTCCAGTCTTGGTTATTTATATAACCTTCATTAATAAGACTTTTCTGCAAAGCTTCTTACGGGGCATGATCCCGAGACAGACCCTGGAGCAGCCCACAGTTAAGTGCCTCGCTTAAGGCCGCAACAGAACAGGGAATCTCAGTAATTCCCCACCTCAGTCACTTCACCTGGAAACCAAACTGAAAACTGTGTGTAAGAAGCCTATATTTAGCAAAAAAGACGGTAATTAAAATTTCACATATGCCTTTAAATTTAGATTTTTTTTTTACTATAGAGCAGTGGTAAACATGACTTAGTCATACTTTGTTAAGATCCACCCTCTTTCTGTTAAAATCTAACAGTTATGACAGTTTAGAATAAACAGTAATCATGAGATATAAACAAAAAAATGCAAGACAAAAGCCCTATATAAATTTAATATAGTTATTTATATTTTTATCCATTAGAAACTGGTTTCTTTAAAATATTCAGTAAAACTGTTAAAAACAAGAGGGATATGTTTTTATACTTTTCTTATGTGGGCTAATCATAGGGAAATGTCTCTCAACAGAAGAGGCACGTATTTCCAGTGATCCTGGATTGGCTATTCTTTAACATGGAGAATGATTTTTAGAACTATATCTTTATCTCTGTCACGTTAAAGAAGCGGGGAGTCATGGGGATTCACATGCAGGCTAGTTTATTAAGAAAACACGTAGAAACAAGCAGATAGGATGGTCACCGCTGACATAATCACATGGGCTTAGGCAGTAGAGTAGTGATAGTCCGAGCAAAGGCTGGAGAGAGGGCAAATGATATCCAAAAGGAGCTATACAAAATCAATAATCCAGAACCAGCCGTGATAGGCAAAAATAATCCAAGTGCTCGTAACTAGGGAAAACTGGAATAGGGAAAATCTCCAGACAGACACTCCTAAACAATACAACGAACCGTACCAGTCAAAGACAGACTGAGACTTTAAATATACATAAATTAGACTGCAGGGCGGAGAAACAAGTTAAACACTATAGCAACAAATTACATGGGCGGAGACATAAGTTCATTGATAAAGTCCAGACATGAAAACAGAAACACAAAACACAGAGAGTCAATGGGGAGCTGGAGCGCCATCCGGTGGCAAGAGCTGGCGCCTCCAGCCTGATCGTCATATAACCCCCCTCCTAAGGGGCGGCTTCCAGATGCCCCGACCTTAGAAGCAGGAGGAAACACCTTCCAAGGCAGGGCTGATGGCGGAGAGGCACATTTGGGCGGAGCAGATGGGTGCAACGCCCTCCAATGCGGTGCAGACAGCGGAGATGACCACTTGAGCAGAGCAGAAGGATGTAATGCCCTCCAAGGCGGTGCGGACGGCGGAGATGACTACTTGAGCAGAGCAGAAGGATGCAATGCCCTCCAAGGCGGTGCGGACGGCGGAGATAACCACTTAGACAGAGCAGGCGGAAGCAGAGCCCTCCATGGTAGACCAGACAGCGAGGAAGCCCACCAGGGCGGAGTGGATGGTGAGAAAGCCCATCTGGGATGATCTGACAGTGGGGAGGCTCTCCAGAGCGGAACAGGAAACTGAACTGGACAAGGGAGTACAGACAGGTTACTGGTGGGCTCCTTGGCCAAGTTCATACCTGTGAGTGGTGAGAGGAAAGGGGTCCAGACATCCAGCGCAGGTTTTGGTATGAGGATGACAGGAATAAGGCCAGGTTCTGTGATGGGAAGAGGTTCAGGGATCTCCAGGACAGGCTTGAGGTGAGAGAACAGTTCAAAGGACTTCATAACAGATTCAGGACAGATAACAGGTTCTGGAGCCACCGGGACTGGTTCAGAAACCAATGATAGTTCAGAGGCCTCCACGGCCGGCTCAGAACAGGGAGTCAGGTTCATTGCTGATCCTATTGACCTACTTGGGGGCTGTGCAGCCACCAGCGGTACCCCTAATGACTCTACAACTGAAAATGACATCGCTGAGAATGGTGCAGCAACTGATGGACCTTCCATGGTCAGGATCAGGTAGAGCAGGGACAGGAGACCAAATTCTTGAGGAGGTACAGCCACCAGCGGAGCCTCTACCAGTTCTTGGTCCCCGCTGGACTCAGGTGACTCAGGTGGTTCAGGCAAAGGCAGATCAAGGTCCTCAAGAGGCTCAGGGGGCTCGGGCCAAGACAGGTCATTGTCCTCAAGAGGAAGAAGTCCAGACATGAAAACAGAAACACAGAACACAGAGAGTCAATGGGGAGCTGGACCGCCATCCAGTGGCAAGAGCTGGCGCCTCCAGCCTGATCGTCACAATCTTAATTATCGTGCTTGGTGTGAATGAGGCTTAGGTCTCTCTACAGTATATTTGGGGTCTACAGTATATTTGGATTTATACATTACTGTTAAATTCTACGTAAAACATTTGACAGTACTTCCATAGACTTAAAAAAAAAAAGCAACAGTTGCTAAGATGGATATAGCACATTTGTTTTTCTAACCCCAGAATTGAGAATGTCATGGGAAAAACTGTTTCCTTCAGCACATTTATAATGTCAGGCATAAGAAGTTTACCTTATGCTCACACATTCAAAGGAAGGTTTTAAATACATAATTAGGGCTCAACAAAAACAAATTTGCTGCACTATAAGAACTGTAACAGTAAACACTACACCCAGAAAAACGATGGCTGTATCCTTAGGCTTCCAGACACGGTTTTCACCCAGTCACGAGTACTGTGTGTGAAATGGTTGGGATTATTTAGTTTAAAAAGAGAGAGGATGAGAGAGAATCCAATAAAGAGGAATGATTAATGAAGGAGATAAATGGAGGAGAAGCATTCAGAGGTGATTTTGGGACACAGACGCTGTGGTGGAGTTACACAGCAGGGTGGATGTTGAAGGCTAGCGAGAAAGACCAGAAGTGTTTCAGAGAGCGTGCGATCAATTCAACGAGTTATACCTTATTAAAGTCAATTAACTGCAGAGTAAAACCTCCTGAAACACAATGTGTAACTCAATATATAAGATACTTTGAAAAGCTTAAAAAAATCTCTTACCCCAAACCTCTGAACTGAATGTTTTTTCATACAAACATCAAGGAATAAAATAAAATATCATATTTTTAGGGAATCACAAAGCATTATAATTAGTTTTCAGTATATTCTTTTTGACTTCTGCATGTGTTTTAATTGTGTCTGTGACATGGCAAAGTATGAAAATGAAGAAATCTCCAAGCTCAGCTTATCAGTGGCCTACAGTTTGATGGTAACATGAGCATGAGGTCTTCAGAGAATTTAAATATAGTCTCTTGGTTTTCTGGAGAAAGCACTTGAGATTAAAGGTAAGGGAGAGACATAGCTACTATGGAAAGGTGATTTTTAATACTGATATATGCATCCCTTTGAAAAATCTATCTCATTATGCTCAAGAGAGCTTGGGCCTTTGATATTCCTAATTTGTTGTTGACGAGAACAAGAATTTCTTTGTTGGTAAGACAGGGCAATATTTACAAAAAACAAGTTTAATATATTCTCTGTTTATCTGTCATTACCAGGCTGATGAATATGTGTTCATAACACATTTTTATTAAAATTTATCCATCTATCTATCTACTCATCTGTCTACCCAGCTATCTATCCATCCACTCACCCATCCATGCATTTAAAAGGAAATACTCCAGACTGATCAAAATGGTTGAGTCACAGAGCTGGAGATTAAACAACATAAATTACTGTGATTTGAATCTGTGGTGCAGGACATAAAACCATCTCCCTGGCTAAAATCACCACAGGCATAACAGACTCAGGCCAAATGCTTTCACAGGGACAGTCAGTCTTAAACCTCATTAAGAAACACAAGTGTCAAGACTCAGGCTGCGAGATGCTTTTCCCACCGTGCGTCGCCTCAGGCAGAAGAGGAACATAACCACCCAGCATCTGATGAAGACAGGCGTCTTAGCGATGGACATTGTGATGTCCGTAATGACCATCCCCGCAGGGCACTTGGACGGATGGATGGATGGACAGAGAGGACTTGCCAGCAGGCCAAATGAGCAGAGAAGAAAAAAATCAGCTGCAATAAACTTGTAATGAACGCAAGCTGTGTCCCTCAGGCACAGTTGGGCCACTGCCGTTGTCTCGAGCAGAAAGGGGATGTGAACAGCATTGAATAAAATTAAATGGTGACCTTGTCCTGGTGCAAGTCCACAACTGCACAAATATAGAGCAGGGGTGTTCTCTCAGATAAGATGAGGGCTGCAGTGCACTGTAAAAGGAAAAAAAAAAGATTTTTAGAAGTTTTAAATAAAACAAATATTACTTTTTACTATAGGAAAATGCTTTTAGTCAATGTTTAGTCTTCTACTACAAACTAGCAAATATGGAGGGCAACCTGTTTCTACAGTACATCTTTTTTTACAAGAATAAAATTAAAATGACACAAAGTAATACAAATTAAATAGAACTTAAAAATAAATATAAAAAAGGCACTTATAATACAATTAATAATATACTTTTATAGTACATGCAGTAGTCACTTTCGTTTGATGGAATTTATTTTTTCCATGCATTATGAATTATGCATTTTACTATTTTATAAACCTACATTTCTCTCACCATGCCATGCTGCCATGTGATGTTTGAAACACATTAAAGTCCAGCAGAAACTCAACCATGAAGAGAAAAGAGCATATCTAATGCATTTTATAAAGCACAAAGCTAAACGGTCAAATGATTTGTCTCTAATTTCATGGCTTTGGCCGATAGATTTTTCTAATTCTAGCAACAGTAAATGACAAACAAATTGACTTATTAACCCAATCTAGTGACTAAAGATTCCGGTGACTGTCAACTTTAAGGGAAATCATTGCCACTGAGGGTCTCCATGGAAAGAAAGCCACAACGCGTCCTCAGATATTCGATCAATACAGAATGGCCATTCTCTTTTAAATGATCTCTCCCAGGGAAGGCAGCTGTGTGCCAAACATAATGCCATTTACAAATTCCAGCTCTCTAATCTCATCCGGGTGACACCTTTGAGGTAAAAACCAGGTTACACTGGGTTCAGTGTCAGGCCAACCTCACCTCGCAGGTCTTAAATCCTCACATTTAGAAAATGTTCTTGCTCCCAGTCTCCTAAGACCAGCCTTTTCCCTCACAAGCTCTTAGATGTTTCTGGGGGCTGTTTCGCAGCTATTTTCCAGCGCAGTGGCTTTTATAGCACTTGGATTCTCTCATACCACACCGCAGCCTAATGCTACATGTGACTTTTTCTGTTTTCGCAGCGACTTTTTGTGCCATTCTACCAAGTGTCACGGTAATGCTGCAAGCAACACAGCCCCATGTGTTCATTTACAAGCAGTTGGTCCAGCTCAGGAACATTTATTATGAACACCACAACCTATTGGAAAATGAAGGATGACTGCGCCTTTGGCATGGCATACAGGATTCTCACCCAGCCGCAGATTAAATTGTTTGTGTGAAGTGGTTGGGATTATTTAGTTTAAAAAGAGAGCACATGAGAGAGACAATTCAATAAAGAGGAATGATTAATGAAGGAGATAAATGGAGGAGAAGTGAATTTTTTGACATAGCGTGTGGCGGAGTGACATGTTACACTGTTGGAAATGTCTTGGATGTAGTAAATAATGAAAAATGATTTTCAAGAATAGAATAGGGCATCTCCATGCAGCTTTTCTACTGTGACATAGTCAGATTTTAACCAAAAAGCAAAGGAGGCAAGTCAATTTAATTTATGTTTTTGATATCACATACTGCGGGCTTAACATTACGTAGGGTTAAAAAAGGTGCCTACCCATGGAACGTTGCACCTCCCTATCTATTTGCGTACACCCTACTCATTTCAAAGGTTTGATATTTAGGATTTAAATCAGGATGACAATGGCTATATGATTATGTCAGTACTTTCACAATAATCAGTGCGCGACTGGAAAACAGCTGTTACATCAACGGTGTGTAGTGGAGAGACAGAGTTTTGTATTAACACGAGTGTCTAAATATAATGTGTCGAAAGCATATCACCACCCTAAGGAAAAAGAGAAACGCTGGAGTGAAATATTCTCAGTTTTAAACGCAGAGTAAGAGTAAGAAAGCTGCTAGCTAATTGTAACCATCACTGAAAAATATACAGGTGCATCTCAATAAATTAATGTTGTGGGAAAAGTTCATTTATTTCAGTAATTCAACTCAAATTGTGAAACTTGTGTGGTTTAAGATGATTAAGGCTTACGTTTAACAAAAAACCCACCATCTCAGCAAATTAGAATATGGTGACATGCCAATCAGCTAATCAACTCAAAACACCTGCAAAGGTTTCCTGAGCCCTCAAAATGGTCTCTCATGCTGCGTCCAAAATTGCTTACTTCCCTACTACATTCAGCACGAAAAACAGTATGCGAGGCGAGTAGTATGTCCGAATTCGTGGTATTTGAAATTCAGTAGGCGAAACCTACTGCTTCCGCCCAAATTCTGTAGTATGCATACCATGGACACTTTCCTATCCCAAGAGGCTCTGGAAAGTGGAGACGCGGCTCATTTCAAGTGTACCTCAGGAAAAAAACTTTGTTTATTGTGATTAAATTACACTTGTTTAACACAATCTAAATAAATGGATGACCTATTGAAAGTTTAAATTTTCGTGTCATACAGACATGTCAATGAATTTGGCTACAGTTGTCGCATTCCTCTTAAGTCACTCCTGAACCACAGACAACATCAGAGGCATCTTACCTGGGCTAAGGAGAAGAAGAACTGGACTGTTGCCCAGTGGTCCAAAGTCCTCTTTTCAGGTGAGAGCAATTTTTGTACTTAATTTGGAAACCAAGGTCCTAGAGTCTGGAGCAAGGGTGGAGAACCTCATAGCCCAAGTTGCATGAAGCCCAGTGTTAAGTTTCCACAGTCTGTGATGATCTGGGCTGCAATGTCATCTGCTGGTGTTGGTAAATTGTGTTTTTTGGAAACCAACGTCACTGCAACCGTTTACCAAGAAATTTTGGAGTACTTAATGCGTCCCTCTCTTGATCAGCTTTTTAAAGGTGCTGATTTCATTTTCCAGCAGGATTTGACACCTGCCCACAGAGCCAAAAGCACCAAAAGTTGGTTAAATGACCATGGTGTTGGTGTGCATTATTGGCCAGCAAACTTACCAGACATGGGCTTCCATATCACCTCAGCAGTGCCAAAAACTGATCACCTTCATGCCATGCTGAATTGAGGCAGTAATTACAGCAAAAGGAGCCCTTAGTAATTAAGGAGCCCACAGTAAATGAACATACTTTCCAGAAGGTCAGCAATTCACAAAAAAAAAAAAAAAAAAAAGTTATTGGTACTTGTATATTGGTAAATGTATTATTTATACTATTCTAATTTCCTTAGATAGTGAATTGTTGGGGTTTGGTTAAATGTTAGTTTAAATCATCACAATTATAAGAACCAAAAGACTTAAACTACTTCAGTCTGTGTACACTAAATTCATTTAGTACACGTTTCACAATTTGAGTTGAATTGCTGAATTAAATGACCACAACATTCTAATTTATTGAGATGCACCTGTAGACACTATCTGGCATGATAATTTTAATAATATCTTGTAGTGTGTGATGTGCAATGATGTTGAAATCCACAGTTGTAAATGCACTTTTTCAAGCTGTTTGGACTGAAATGTGTGTTGGGATTATGTGTACACAACTAGAGGTCGACCGATGTATCGGTTTTGCCGATTAATCGGCACCGATAGTTGATTCCCAGAACTATCGGTTATCG
>JAUMHP010000060.1:13007807-13017860 GCA_032361065.1 Enteromius trimaculatus
AAATAAATGAGTATATTCCACCCTTTATAGCCAGTAGTCTCACTTTGTCATTACTTAATTACCCTCATATTGTTCAAAACCTGTATGGCTTTGTCTTCTGTGTAAAACACACACACACACACACATTCTAGGAAAACTAAAAATCAGTAAATTCTAGAATACAAAAAAGTAAGGAAGAACAAATAGGGAAGTATGATACATTTTTAAAACTACATTTTTAGCTTACATGTATATCCAGGAACTTTGTATTGATTTTGACACATTGTTTCCATTTACATTTAGTCATTTTGCAGACACCTTTTTCCTAAAGCAACTTAAAAATGGGGAAAAAAGCAACTTAAAAATGGGAAATACATAAAGAGATTCATCTTAAAGAGGCAAACGTAATGAGGAAGTGTTTGTAATACCAGCCTTAGGTATTGTTCAAACAAGCACAAGTTTTTATATAAATTTAGGATGAAGTTTAACTGTAGTTTAAAAAAGTGTTTTTACAAAATAAAAATAAAAAATAGAAACATAAGCAGTTTTTCCTCAGTGGATGTGCTGGATTTTTTTTTTACCAGATTTGGCAGCACCATTATTCAAATTGAACTAAAGTAATTTCAACTCCAGCTATTATTATCAGGCCGGGTCTTGTCCAATTTTTCCCTTATACTGTAAGGTTACACAAAAATCGGAGGTTCATTTTAAGTGCATTTATCTTGGCGCTAGTGCTGTTAAAGCTTGCCCTTGTGTAGGACAGAGGTAAAATGCTAAATGAAAAATAGACAGTGAGAGAGTGTGTGTGTGTGTGTGTGTGTGTGTGTGTGTGTGTTTGAACATGCATGCCCATCTTACACATTAACACTCCCACACTCCTGTTCAGATGGCATATTTGTGATTTATAGTACTTAGCATTTCAATATAATGTAGTCAGCTCTGCCTAGCGTGTTTTCAGCCCTCCTGGTGACAGCTTTTCCCTATTGTAAGATATAAAAAAGGGACAACATGCTGTGGTCAAATTACTTTCCTCATCACTGCTGCCTTTGAAGTACAATTGGACATTTTGTCACTTTAGTTTGTGCCAACCATTACATTTGAGATTCGCAGCAAGCAGTGTGAATGTAGAATGTCTTTAAGATTCCGCTTAAGAATTAAAAATAGCATCTAATGCCTCACCCTGTGTTCCTACTTACAAATGGCTTTTGTCCTCTGGCACCAATAAAGCATCTATCTATCCTTCTGTCTATCTATCTGTCTCTCTGTCTGTCCATCCATATGAACAGCCACTCACCCATATCTGAGGAGCAATTAACAGCACAAGGACATGTTAATTTTTTTTGTATGTTTCAACTCATATCAGAGGGTTAAGTATAAATAGGTTCTATATAAAAAACTCTACAAACAGTATTAAAATAGATTAAAATAATAAAAAAAAGCATTTCTAAACATTAGATCTCTATAAATTGGTCTCTGTGTTCAATTTGTTGTTAACTCCTTTCAATGGCTCTTTAAATGTGAGAGGTAAAGAAACAATTAACATTCATATACACTCTCATATACACTTAGAAATAGAATGTGTCTCTCACATCTGCAGAATTGTTTGCTTGGCAAGACGAACAAAACACTTCAGAAACCTTGCAAGAGTCATAATGCCTTTTCACGAATGCTTTTTATTTGCCAAATGCATTGGTGATTTAAATTCCATGGGAACAGGAGTGTGTCACTTTTCTGTACACAGGAGAATAAATGAACCCTTAGAAAAGCTTTATCCCTCAATCTAAACAAATGTAAAACATTAAACTGCTCAGCTGCTGGATTCCAAGCCATCCACCAAACTGGAGGTCTTTCCAAATCTCTGTGACGTGTGAACTGATAATTTGCCATTATATGTCATTTAACAGCACAGTGCTTAGTGAGCAATTTCCTGCATAAAATGGACATCAGACTCTAAGTACAGTGCAGATGTGCCCCACTAAGGAAGGGCAGAGCTGTAGTGCTCCATATATCTGATGGATCCTTTACCTGGAAAAGGCTGCTGGTTGTACAAACATGGAGGGGGGGAGCTTGCCGGAGTGTGTAGCTAATGTTGATGGGACAGGAAAGTGGGTAATAATTTCCTTTCCACCCTGCAGCCCTTCCTTGCGGCATGTACATCTCTACAATTCAGCTTCCATTTCATTGAAACACGAACTCCAGGAAAAGAGATTTTTTTTTTTTTAAAGCGTAGAACTCGGCCTTGCACACAAAAAGACAAGGCGCACACATTTTCAATTTTGTGATCTCACAATGCAAGTTGACTGCAAGATGGTACATTTTATATTAGGCCTAAATCCAAATGAAATCCCCATCAGATAGAATTTAAAGTTCGCTCCTAAACAGTGCCTAATAGCAAAACGTGTAAGAACACTTCAAACACTGCGTGTCCTACCAGCATCTATCCTGGGGATAGTCTTTGATCACTGCAGTACCCTAAAAAGCCTTAATTCCACAAACGCCTATATCATCAAAGGGATGCAACAATTAGTGGCTTTATAAGAGCTCATTCTTTGCACTTTTAGTCACAGCATGTTTTAACGACTCCAATTTAGAGAAATCCGCCAGTAAAATGTCAGTTTAAAATTTTGCTGAGTTTATTCAATTTAGCAAACTTCGTAATGTACCTACTGGGGTATGCTACAGTATAGCAACCTGCATGTGATAACAACATCTATACAGCACTGCTTTTGTGGTTGCTGTTGTTGTACATGCAGTCAGTTGATTCCAAAAAACATAAAAATAACACTGAGGCATTTTCCTTTGTATTTGCATTTGTCCAAAAAACCTACTGCCTTTCAATGCATGTCAAGAAAGAAACAAAGAAACAAAGAAAATTACTGATTTTGTTTGCATGAAAAAGAAGAAATGAAAAAATAAATAAATTAACATCTATGCATGTGTGTTTGTAGCCTTGTAATAAAACCTTGATTTGTTTTGTAGACAGAGTCTGGAAGGGCATAATTGACAAGCGTTTACTATTCGTGGTAGAGAGCCCATGTCGGAAGTTTAAAATCATTGGTGTACCCGTAAACCAATTACATAATGTTTGGTTATAACGTATGTTATGCGCCAACTCAAACTTCTGCAAACACAGGTATGAGTGAAAACAAAATAGGGAATAGGGCCACAACATCACCTGCATTCAAAATATTAACCACTCTTCTTTTTTTGGCTTCAATTGGCAAATGTCACGGCTTTAACCCCGCCCTCTGTACGTTGATTGGTCCGGCCGTTTTGAAGCTAGAGAGAAACTGAGAGATGGGCTTTATCCAAAATCGCCATTTTAAGTGGTGTCCGAAACCATAGTGGACATTCTCGAGTGCGCTTATTCAATCCCACAAATGCACCGTGTACAACCAATATACACACAAAGGCTGTGAATTCCCACGTTTTGCCAGAAGATGGCATTCGCTGCTAAATCACCAACCTGATCTCATGGCAATTCACACATATTTTACGAGGTGGCTAATTCGTCCTCACTCATACAAATTCATACGATTTATTCTAAATCGTACATATTTTACAACTTGCCAACTCATATGAATTTGTACGAATGACCTATACCTAACCCCGCCCCTAAAACTACAGTACCTGTGACGGGGTTTTAGCCAAAGCGTATGAGTGAGGTCATATGAATTAGTACGAATTAGCATGAATTTGGCACCTAGTACGAATACGTACTAATTGGTCGTCAGACTGTGTTAAAATCGGCCATCCATTCATTTTATAAACCAATCGTTCATGGCATACAACGTAAGACAACACAGGGACAAATTGATTGAACATTAATTATTAATTAGTTTAACTACGGTTTATACATAATTTCAGTGACAGAATTCAAGATAAATCCTTTATTATTATTACTGGAGCTACCTGTTTCAAATGATTATGAAGCAGCAAGCAATCTGTGCAAAAGCGTCAGTCCTGGTGCACGCAGTGTCCGAATTTACTCACTTGTTTTCATTCACTCCTTCTAATAAACTGAATGAGTGGACTAATGTAGGGAATAGTGAATGAGGGTATAGGGAGCAATTTCGGATACAGCCATGGTCTGCTATATCAGCACAGAAATGAAATTGAGCGGAAGTATGAAGTCTGACGTAGTAAGGCTAGTGTGCTTGTGTTGTATGTCAGATGTTCATACATATTTGCAAACACCATGTGGGTAAATAAATGTACAGAAATGACAGTAATTTTCATTCACATTAAAAGAGCGTGCATAAAACTGACAAGCATTATTGTATTATATCTTAGGGAGCCTGAAGGTAATCTAGTTGGACTGTAAAAAAACAAAACCAAAAAAAACACTAAATGGTTCAAAGATTCAATGATTGGAATAAATATACAAGACCTTTAATCCTGTCAAAACAAAAACATGATGACTTTACCTAAATTAATGCCTTGAAATAAAAACAAAAAGGTTTGCAGATTAAAAGATCAACTCGGCAGGGGTCATTGGAGACAAGCTGAATATAAGCAATCAGACATTGCAATTAAGAATTGCTCTAGATTTAACGCTGGCAAAAAAATGTGATTATTAGCGTGGTTCTGTTCCACGCCGCCTCTCTTTCTCCAGCCAGATTATTTCAACTGCAAAGTTGTACGTCTCAAAAGCTGCCTCCCCAATAAAGCAGTAATGAAGTACTTTAAATCGCTTGATATCTCCAACATCCCGTTGTATGCATTTGATCTCTTCGGCTTCACACAACTTCTGATTTGAAGGAGGAATAAAATGTTTTGCACATCAGAGGGACCTTCAGTGGCATGTTTTTAGCTCAAGTCTAAGGAGAGCAAAAGGAGATGGCAAGGCATTGCTATAAATGTAGTGGAAGTCAGAATCAATCAATTCCTGATTAGTTTTATCTGACGTCTGTATTTATCTTCTCACTTTTTATCTCATAAATTCTTAACGCCTACATTCAGGTACGCTTTATGGCTGCATCTCGGAAAAGTCACAGATCTCGCAGAGTCAAGATTTTTAATTAAATGTTTTTATATTCTTTTATCTTAATAGGCTTCAATACAGAAAGCTAGTTTAAGAATGCGCACATGGCCCCCTAGGAATTATTTACTGTAGGTGGAGTGATTTAATCCCCATAATCATTTCTTACTTTGATTATATGTAGGTAATTCTCTTTAATTAAGAAGCTAATTATGTAGCTTGATTAGTTGCTCAGTCCTTGATATAATGTATGAAGAAAAAATGCACCTGTCACTTACACAGAATACACCTTCGGCTGTGGTGAATGGAACGGTGTATAAACAAACACAGCTTAAGATTTTGGGGGGTTTCAAGTTGTTTTGTTTGTTTTTTTGTTTTATAAGAGGTATTTTGTGGTTACCAATGCCGCATTTATTTGATCAGAAATACAGTAAAAAAAAAAAGGATTTAATTTAAAAATAACTTAAAATATTAAAAATAAAAAATAAAAATATTTTTCTCTCTATTTTTATATATTTTTATTATGACAAATTTTCAACAGCTATATCCTCTCTTTAACTTTACAAGAAAATTTAGAAGTCACTCTTCTGTTTGTGGACACGTTATCGTGAACGTTTTTTTTCTCAGGATTCTTTCATGAATAGGCTTGCTTGCCAATTTATGTAAATGCCTATGGTCTATATGTGCAAAATATGTATTAGTGGAATACAGAAAAGGAAAAAAATAAAGAGGAAAGTGTTAAAGAGAGGCCTAAAATGGTCAAAATAACAAATGTTACAGTTTTTCTGAGTCGCTTTTGGAGCACTTCTCACAACAGTATTTATATTTGCACAACAGTTAATGCATTTCTCAAAACAATTAGTAACTGCAAATTGCAAAACCTAGTTGATAACCTGCAAAAGCGTGTCACTTGCTCAAAATGGATAGCTCATTCCACCAAAGTGACTGAGAAAAACTGTAATTGCACATCAATAGTATGGTATGTTGCCTTAGAAATAAATCTAGATCACTTTTGCAATCAGTCCTTGAAATCCTGAAATGTTTATTTTATTATTACTTTTCGGCCTAATTTAATGTTACTTGCCATTTCTTTTTTATTATTATTTGTGAAATTCACTAGTAATAAAGTGAAATGTGTGTATTTTCCAAGCAATAAAATCGGGCAAAAAATGTCCTAAGTATAGCTTTTACTATTATTATTATTATTATTTCTCAAAGATGAATGACAATATGTTTCATAAAAAAACATAAAAGAAACAAAAAGTAATTTGACTATAAAAAACATCTACAAATAGACCTTTTTATCATAATTTCATTCCTGTGTGCCCATTTACCCTCATGCCCTCAATTTCACCTAGTACAGTCTAATATTTAACTCAACCACTTACTGTTATCACTTTTTCATTCTCAGGGGCAAATCATCAGCCTGCTTGTCACCATGTTGCTTTTACTTGATAACCGCCAGGTCCTGAGGCTATTACCCAGCACAACCCCACCCCCAACACCAGGCAACACTTACAGTGGCCATTTCCAAATAACCACCATGATTCGTTCCTGTTGAAAAGACCAGGGTCTGGGCAAGATAGCAGCTCTAGAGTCTGCCCAGGATCAATACCGCTTCAAATCTCTACTACACAGTACACATTAAACCATCTGGATATTAAAAGAATGAAGAGGTGATGTTCAGTTCACAGCATAACTTCTGAACAGTTTGATCCAGATGTACTTCGGGAGCTTTTGTCAAGAGAAAATCATTTCGCGTTCTCTTTTCTGCCTTTCCTCTCTGTTGTTTTCCGTGTAGTGTTATATAAATAAATAAAAAAGAGAGAAAGGTGCGAATGAAAACCAGAAAAAGCTTGAAAGAGAATCGTAGAGGGGGAGGAAAGAAATACGATACAGAACGTACTCAAGGTCACCATCATGGTCATGAGGCCCTTTGATGATATCAAACCCTTCACCTAGTCCAACTCCGGCATCATAAATGAATGAGGCAGTGCGAGAGAAAAAACACAGAGCATCCTGTCAGGCTCATCATAAACAATACATCAGACGCAAGAGAAGTCGGGACATGATAGGTTGATCTTCACAAGACCTTGCAGCAACAAGTGACTGCCGGCCAGCTTTGCCTTCATTGGCGAGGAGCTCATATTTCTCTTTCTGACAAAGTGCAAATTTTGCTTGCGCTTACACCTTCTTCTTTACGTTCTTTACAATTGCATCAAACACATGCATTATAAAACAGCTCTGTTAAACGGGGCGCTAGCTTGTTTCTGGAAATGTGTTCTAGAGGGAAGCGCATAAGGGTGCAGAGCAATTTCCATCAATATTTAATTCTCCCGTCAGATCCTTAATGACTGTCCGTAATACAAACAGCTCTTTCCCCAAAAGGAAGGGAATTTGACTCCTCAAACCCAGACTGACTCAGACATCAGGCAATTAAAGTCCAGGACTGCTCTCTTATCTCCCCGCTTGATGCAGATTAAAGAGATAGTTCAGCCAAAAATGAAAATTCGGTCATTATTTACTCGCCTTTATGTCATTCTAAACCTGCATGTGGTTATTTTTCTTCAGCGCACACAAAAGGGGGGAATCTATCACACAGCTCTTTACCAGCTTCTCAAAAATGACCAAAAATATCTAAAGTCCTATTTGCACAATTTAAATACTAACTTGGCATCTCGTTTGATTTAGAACCATGATGCACCATGATGGACTCGTTATTGAAACGCAAGAGCAAAGACTGAATGCTTCGCAAGCGGAAACGAATCTGCTTGTAGGCAAGGTTAATGACTATCTATTATGACATGTAGGCATTTTTATCTTCATGCGCATGATTATAATCTTTTACATTGTAATCCTTTCATTCTCAATATTTGCCATGTTTGTGTGCTGCTGCCCTCCCTGTGTGAGAACAGAGTATTAGCGCTTTGTTCACCTGCCTATTTGGGGTGCTTATTACAAACAAGTCCTTTAAATGGGTAGTTGACAAATAAAAATCACTGTGTCTTAGGTCTTAGTTGGTAAATGGTGTGATTGTTTCAACCTGGTCTCATAAAAATATGTACCTCTGTGCATTTTTTTGGTGCAACACTGCTGTTACCTGCCTTACTGCATGTTTTGCCACAGTTTCAAAGACAAATGTCCACTACGTGGTTCTAAAACACAGGTTCAATACATGAACACTTTTTTTTTTTACGTTGATACAGATACAAATTGCTATGTGCTGTGTTTTTATTGTTGCTTCAGGTATGCATTGCGATGGTTCAGAATTGAAATTTGCTGAAAGCAAATCATCTTGAAATATGCCTAGGTTTAATATGCTGCACCTACCCGATAGTGTTAAGAAACGCAAACCTGATATAAAAAGGCATTTGTTGATGCAACCGTGCAATTTCAACACCCTTTTATGCAGATTTGTACTGTTTTATTGAACTGTAGTTACATGGGATTTGAACCAGAGATCCTCGTTTCTCAAGTACATCTCTGTACTCTGTTAGCTACCCAAAAACCTACCGTCTATGAAAACCCTTAGATATGAAATGTTATTATCATTATTATAGTAGCAGTAGTAGTAGTATTTAAGTAAATAAATAAATAAATAAGCAAGCAAGCCTCTAAATCTTGAACAGTAAATAACAATGTCAATTTCGAGGCAATGTATTCTGTATTGTTTACTATTACTGTATTGTGGAAGAATACTTTTATTATGGTATCCTGATGCTGATGAAACATTTTGTTTTTGTTTTTTTTTTTTGCATGTGCAAGTTCCAACACAATTAACAGTGATGTGGAAACAGCTGACACATTTAACAAGTAATACAAGTGCTAAAGAAGGCAATAGGCTAAAGAAGACAACTGTATTATCCTGCATGGCACCTTTGTTCTTTCTTCTTCCGAACTGTAAATGATTCCAATCAGCATTCCTTATCCCACTGCAATCGTTCCTTTAATTAAACCATTCCAAGTAGCCGTCAGAATAATTATCCAAAGTGGACGTATACGTCAACAGACAGATTATTAGATTTTAGGCGGAAGGAAAGACAAAGTAAAAGAAGGTGCTTAACTGCAGAATTAGAGGGAGAATGGGTTTTTAATCGCGCAGTTAATGTTGAGGAAATGTGCAGCTTGGAGATGGCTGACAGTGCAAATTACCTTTTATAGTTCATGAAGGATATGACACCAGCTGGGCCCCGCTTCTGACATCGCTCCCACACACTTGCTTATTCTGAGTTTAGCTGTTCTAGCAACAAAGGAAACTGTTCAAATAGGAGAAAATGAATGTGCTTTTGATGGACAGTTTCATCATAGTACCATAAAAATTAATCACAGTGTATCTCGAACGGTTTTTATCTTTGTCAAGGCTGATCTCGGTTTATTGAAACAATGATGTAACGTAGTGTGTGCCCTTCCAAGAAAATGAAATGATCAAACTTTCCTCAGCGGAAACACAACCCTTCTTTTTCAGCATGTCACCTATCTCTATTTTCATTCATTTTTTCACCCATCTCTCTTTTCATTCAGTTTTCATTATATTATTTTCATGCTTTTGCAAACATTTAGTTATATATTAAATATTGCTGTAACAAATTCGGTCAATTTTTAATATGACACCAATGGAATGTTTTTTAGCTGTCTAAACATAAACAAAGTTTTGCTGAAATCTCGTCTAAAATGATGAAAATGGAAAATTAAATTAAATAAATAAATTATTAACAGATCACTATAAGCCACTGTTTTCAAGCAATGAGTATATGAATGTGTTGCTATTCACATTTAGCCTGCATTATAGTTACATAACTGTCAGTTCATATTAAATAAATAAAGACAATATATTATTTGTTGTAAACTGTTAAAGAAAAATTTAATTATATATACACAACATTAAGTTATTTTGTTTTTTAAAGAACGCTTATTTTTTCAAAAATACAATTATTAAAGTAAAGTTGTTAAATATTACCTTTTTAATTTTCATATACCTGAAAATACACATTAGTTTTGTGGCAGTAAAACTACATTTTCAGCATTATTACTCCAGTCTTCAGGATCTGACAGGATCCTTCAGAAATCATTCTCATATCCTAACATGGGGCATA
>JAUMHP010000060.1:13026734-13041693 GCA_032361065.1 Enteromius trimaculatus
ATATATGCAGTGGCAAACAAAATTTTTGTGGTGTCACAACTGCAGTTAGCTGGTGTCACAACACCAGTTAGCTTTGCATTGCATCCTTTCTTGCGTTTGAGTAATTAGTCACATTTTGTGCCGTTTTTTTTTCTACTGGCGCCACACACTTTTGTTAGCGGACTACTAAAAGTTGTCCGACTCTGATTATGTACAGCAGTATCTGTTAAGAGACATCAAAAAACCAAAACAATTTAAAAGTGGAGCGAAGCAGCACTAAACTCTGAGCTCACAGCAAACTTTTTAAACATTTCCACAACCATGCAAGAAATGCAAATCAACAATAATCAAACCAATAAAGAAATAATTGCACAAATAAGCAAGTGGTATATCTCTTATCACCAAAACAACACCTACCAAATGAAATCTTGTAATTTCAGAAGACAGAAGATCTGAAGATCATAATAAACATGATGCAGCTGTATTTTTGCTGGAAGCAAACAAGTTCCCTGTCGACACTCCACTCGTACTGCGTCTGCTAAGAAGCTATAGGAAAAACTCCTTTTTTCCTCCTAACTGAAGCCTTATTCAATCACGCAGTGAAACAAATAGTATTTTGATAAACCAATCAGCAGGACGCCGTGCAGTGCAGACCAATGGCCGCGGCTCCTACTGAAGCCCGCCTGAGTGGGCGGGGCCGGGCGGGGCCGTGCAGGGCCGCGCTTCGCCAACAGATTCAGACTTCTTCTCCTTCAACGCCTAGCAGCTGGAAGCTGGCACACAGGCATTTCTGAGCGCTTACTAAAAAAAAAATTCTCCAGCCGGCCCAGGGCGAGAAAGAGAGTCTTCTAACAGGTAAAACCTAAAGCTTTTCTTACCGCGAGTGAACTCGCACATTACTGTCTGAACTCTCCACGCAGAATGTAGTGCAGCACGAGTTCAACACTCCACTTGCTATGTATTCTATGTAATACCACGCTCACCTGCTTCCAAAGTCTCTCACAGAGTTCGGAGACAGAGACGGCAGAACTATGGGTGTGTCTTTTGCTCTGCCAGTTATTATGCAGGAGTAAATAAGCCCTTTCAAGCGGCTTATCCTCCTCGGCTGTCTGAGCACAATGAATAATTAAGCAGTCGATTTGAGGGCTCGCATGCCAGCTCAATGCTTACGTTTTCCCCTTCCCTGCTGCTCTTTTATCTGACGGTGCTTACAAGGGACTTAACGCCCCCGTAATATCGAGCGGGTTTATTCCCCTTGGTGTATTCTATGGACCTTGGACCGTGTATCACAGCTGTAAATAACTAAAGAGTGGGGCAAGTCTTGCCAGCTGCGCCAGCCCGCAAAACGCCACCCCGCAAAACTACTATTTTTATCCTCTACCTCGCAAAGTTCCGGGTATTATACACAATATAGCTGCAATAAATGGGTCTGGTCCCATGCAGCGCGCTGTGATAGCGCACACACAAACTCACAAAAAAGAGCAGTTCCTCTCAAAGCGTATACATGAGTCATATGTCCCTAAAAGCAACAAAGCGCTCTATATAATAAACCCCTCCCTTCGGCAGAATGCCTGGCAAGCCATTCCCGGGGCTTCAAATTTGGTTATGAGAATAAAAAAAATAAAAACTTTCAGATGAGAGCCGCACCGCTCACGTGCTGTGGACCAAAGTGGAAGCACTGCTCTTAAAGGGGCGCAACACATTTTGTCCCCCGAGCAGAAAAAAAGGGTTTTACAGCCAAAAATTTTTTTTACTTTCATGTACAAATAGCCCCTCATAACAGGCCATTCTTGAGATTCACCTCAGAGGGGATCGCATATAAATACACGGTCCTGCCCTTTGGTCTCTCCCTAGCCCCTCGTACATTTACGAGACGCAGCTCTGTCCCCTCTAAAACATATGGGAATCTCGACGATTGGTTCATCATGGCCCGATCGCGATCGGAGACAGAGAGACACAGGGATATTCTCCTTAGCCATTTAGACCAGCACGGGCTCAGGGTGAACTTCACAAAGAGCAGGCTGCTGCCTGGCCAACAAACAGAGTTCCTGGGCACAGTTATAGACTCAGCGCGAATGAGAGCGCCAATCTCTCAGGAGCGTGCCGGGAGCATAGGGAAATGTGTGTCCTCCTTCAAGATCATGAGCCGCCGCCCACTGAAAGCTTTTCAGAGAATGCTGGGTCTGATGGCAGCAGCCTCAGCAGTGCTGCAGCTCGGCCTCTTACATATGCAGGCTCTGCAATACTGGCTAAAAGCACGGGTGGCAGTATGACATGCCTATCACATTTTCTCTACCACACTCGAGGGACAGTCACGTTCTGGTTCGCTCGGACAGTATGACGGTGGTGTCATACATAATGTGACATGCACACACTCTGGGAGGCAGACAGGCTCCCGTCAAGCACCCACACATGAAGAGCTCTGGCTGTGGGTGCTAAACTGAGCCCTGGGCCTTGAGAAAGAAGATCTCGTCTCAGGGGACTGGGCCATAGGGCTGATGTCAGCATCACATGCAGGTCTGCTATCCACAGCTGGTTCCTCCACTGGTTATCTCCACTGTTCCTCTGCTGTTTATCTGCTTCGGCAGCTGCCGGTCTTGAAGCAGAGCCTTTCTAAATGGGTTGTAGACGCTATTCTGCTAGCATACTCTTCATTGGCACAGGACTGCCCCATAGGAGTAAAAGCTCATTCATCTAGAGCCACTGCCTCACCCTGGGCATGGTCTAGCGGTATTTCCCGATCAGAGATCTGTGATGCGGCCGACTGGCCCTCGTTGTCCACTTTTGCCAGGTTTTACAATCTGGACGTTCCGGCCTTGCTTGCCAGGGTCCTCTCTGCTTAAAGGGTTAATTTATTACTTCACTGCGTATTGGCTATTACACTCCTAACCAGCGGACTTAGGCTCAGTGTACGTGTCAACTCGCTGCTTTGACAGACTCATGCTCAAACAGCAGAGACAGTCTAAGAGCTTGTTGACTGTTATTTCTATTTAGAGCTTGCTCTGTTGGCCATCGCTTGCCCAACCGCGAGTGCAGGCTCACACGAGTCTAAGAACGATTTAATACATATGTGGGGCATTGAATTTCTCTGCATGCTTATGTGACTGTGCGCCTCGGTTTTCACCTAGGTCCGCTGTCAGGCTTAATCATTCTGTACTTACAGCACGGTGGGATTGAATTGTGTTCCCATACGAGTGGAGTGTCGACAGGGAACGTATAGGTTACTTCCGTAACCCAGGTTCCCTGAGATACGGGAACGAGTACTGCGTCCCTTGCTGTGTTGTAAGTGTCCTTCGCTTCAGTTGAAGTAACCTGAATCCGCTGGCGAAGGGGCTGCCTATATATGCACGGCCCCGCCCATTCAAGCGGGTTTCGCGGGAGCCGTAGCCATTGGTCGGCGCTGCACGGCATCCTGCTGATTGGTTTATCAAAATACCATTGCAGCGACCAATGGCCATAGCAGTTTCACTGCGTGATTGAATAAGGCTTCAGTTAGGAGGAAAAAATGAGTTTTTCCTATAGCATCTTAGCAGGCACAGTACTCATTCCCGTGTCTCAGGGAACCTGGGTTACGGAAGTAACTTGTACAGCTGTTCCATTTGAACATTCGCTGTGATTAGTCTAATAACTGTGTGCAGCTTTAAAACTTTATTTTAAAAACTTCTCTTGGACACTATTTATAAACATATAGAGAGTGTTAATTCATTATGTTAATTTTTAAGAAAGCTCAGTTCCTTCTTCCAGTGCACACACACTGACTACCCTTGCATAAATTTGCCATTGTAAATTACCATGCTTATTCCAATGTTTCTGTGTTTAGCTTGCTGGAGTTGTTGTTCAAGTGTTCACATACCTGACTTCTGTTCAGGTTGACATGATTCTTTCTTTATAAAACTGCCCTGAAATTGAACACAAAAAAAATAATTTCAGATTAGAAGAAAAAACAATGCTGGTCAAATGACAATATTTTAACATCTAAATGTTCACTGTGTTTGTAGTCTGGTTTGGGTTTTTGTTTTTTGATGTAATCACACATAATTTAGACACTGTGGACACTAAAGTCAGCATGACATGAATGTTCCAGTTTATTTTCTTCCTCCTTTATAACATATATCAAAATAAAGCAGCTTCTCGAATGAGTTGTAGTTAAATTTCTTTTTTTATTTTAGATATGGTTTCTTAACTATCTTGAATATGTTTCTACATATAGAGTGTTCTGAGATACTGTAAAATCATTTTGTGGTTACACTTTTCAAATGTGTTTAGGCTGTTTTAGACGTCACTTTTGTGACTTTATGCTATGAGAATACTTTTTTGTGCAAATAAAACAAAAAAAAACATAATTTACTTGTGTGCACCGTATGCAAGCTTTAACGTATTTGACGTAATTGAGTGTGTGTACATAATCTGTGGCTGTTTGCGCCTAGAAGAAAGCATACACTAATGCAGTAATATTCTCTAAAATGGCGGAAGACATATGTCATAGGAGAAGAATGGTTAAGTATATGTTATTTTAGTTTTCTTTGCACGAAAAAAGTATTCTCCTATTGTTGCAACACAAACAATTGAGCTACTGATGTCACACGGACATTTTACTGATGTTTCTACTACGTTTCTGGACGTGGGATCATTTCAGTTGTGTTGCTGTCTGTGGATGGCTCTGATTTTATTAAAAATATTTTAATTTGTGTTACAAAGATGAACAAAGGTCTTCCGGGTTTGGAGCGTCATGAAGGTATGGAATTAATGACAGAATTTTTGGGTGAATTAAAAACAAGCTTGCAGTAGAACTACTGGCTGGACGGTTTCAAACCACATGCTTGCCAGAGTAAAGCTAGTAGTAAGGAGCATAGTCTCCAGGTACTAAAGTAGGCACTGCACCATGGCAAAAGACAACTGTCAAAGACCCTGTTAGTCTTCCTTCACCGAGAACAGCTTTTACCTGGTTTCACTCTATAACATTCGCGCTCCAGACCACACTCTCCATTGAATAGTGCGCTATTGAAAAGAATGAAGGCCGGCATACACAAAGAGATTTTAAATGTCATTCCAGGGTCTGGCCCTCTGTGTTTAACACGCTGTCTGTCTCGCCTCTCTCTCCTTCTCCCATTTGAATCCACTCCCACGCACGGAGCCAAGCAACAAGACCTATATGAAACAGAGATGCACAGACCTGACTTGCACTACTGGCATTTGTTCAGTGCATACTGTAATTGTGACTGGCGAGGTTTGAAAGCCGAACTTTTGCAGCGTTGTCTATAAGAGAAGCGGACAGACAAAAGCAGGCACAACACTGACAGCACTTCTCAAGTTCATGCCAGTTTTTCTGTTTCTATGTGATAAATGTTGCCAAGGAAACCAATGTGGTTACCCTGGGGATGGGTATTATCGGAGTGTCAATCAAACCGGAAAATATCTTTTTGGCTTTAGACAGACCTTTACTTTTATGTTACAGGAATTAGTATCAGCCAGACGAGTCACAGCGCCATGCCACTTGCTTTCTTGGATGTCTATGTTGGTGGCTTGAAAACTGAGCTGTCACAGAGTTTCCAGAACAAGGGAGGTATCTATACTGTCTCCCGGCTGAAACTGATCCCGAGTATCGATTTTAGCTAGGTGTCTCTCATAAACTGCAAAGTGTCAATTTATACAAACACAAGTGAAGTGACAGACCTCTAATAGGAGGTGAATGTTATCCGCCACCGCTAGAGATTTGCATGTTGGTTGCTGAAATCCCACACTATTACTGTACAATCTCGGTTTAGATGTGGATGTGCATGTATGAATTAAAGGTGAATATAGCTTGCAGCTAGTAGCTACATTGGCCGCATGATCAGTTCCTCATTATTTCATAACTGTGTTCATAGTTGGCCTTTCTGGAGCATAGCGATCAATAGCAACAGGATTATTTTACATGGTTACATTGATTATTTCTGACATTCTCTAATTTAATCTCAAATAAGACAGAATATCAGCCGGGCTGCAAAGAGCCCCGGGTCTATTGAACTTGTGCCTAATGCACAAGGCATACACAAAGATGGTCACACATTCTTGTTTTAATTGCTTTAGGGCACGTTGAAAAACTGCAAAAGTTGCAAATTGCTTATTGCCTGGGAGGATGTGAGCACTTGGGCTGCGTTCAGATTCCAACACAGCCAAGATCTAGCTGTTGACATGAAGCACATTTTTTTAAAGGTTCCATTTTTTCGCCTTTTATCCGCCTACCTCCCTAGAATCTTTTATTTTTACTTCAAATTTCCCTTTTCACAGTTTATCTCATTTATTGTGCTGTGCTCATATAGCTCATCACAGTATAAATACGTATTTAGAAATAAATAAATAGGCTACACGCTTCTAAGATGTTCAGTTGATCAAGATTTTTTATTTTAGTCCTTATTTAGCCCACAGTAATTATACATAATTTTACATATTAAGTGAATATTAACTAAAAAGACTTAGCTTATTTTGCCTGTACCCTTCCGTCACTTTTAGACATTTAGACATGATGTGCATTTATAAATGATTGCAATTCCTTTACATATTTCGTATCCAAACGCATTCATGGATTATTCATCAAGGATGTTCTCTTTTTCAGAAAAATGCAACCATTAAGTGGGTTTTGGAAATTTTAATTGCAGAGTACAGCTCCATGAACACTTGAACCCGCTGACTTGTGAAAGAGAAGAGGAAAAGAATTCATAGATGGTTCATGATGCTTACTCAATGATTCTGCTTCAATGAACAGAAAATCATCAAAAGACTAGTTAATCAGTTGCTAATAATTTTGTTTACAAAACATCCACATGACAAAACACTACATGTACAGATAAGTGGTATGGTGTGCAAAAATCTGCCACACTCCAATTGTGCCATTTCAGAAAAATGAATAATGTTGTCCTTACACTGAGAAGACAGCATAGAGGGCACATCTGAAGTAGCATATAACAACAGAGGTAAACAGTGCATTTACACAGATGTTTTAATTCACCGTGGAGGCGGAAGTGTATTTACAGAGGAATCACATTCATAGGAAACACTATGTTGGCTGTTGAAAACCAGATGGAACTGATTATTGTTATTATAATTTCACTCATTCTGTTTCTATGGGTGGGTCAGAGCTGGTATATATTAGTATGGCTTTTATGCACTGAATATTTCCAGAGAGTTTGCATGAACGGTAGATATGATATGGTCTACATGATTTATTGCAAATACCCTACACTTACATTCAAAAAAATAAAAATAATAATTCAATATTATATATATATATATATATATATACACACACACACACACAGTGGGTACAGAAAGTATTCAGACCCACATTCATCTTTCCCTCGATTGCAACCAGTCATCCTGTCCCTGCAGCTGAAAAACACCCCCACAGCATGATATGCCAACACCATGCTTCACTGTTGGGATTGTACTGCTTCACGAGTTTGCACTTCTTTATGATGACAATTTAGGCGTATTTGGCATATTTGGCGTGCTGTCCAAAGGGTGAGCCTGGAGGTCGGCGAACGCTGAGCCCTGGTTGTTTGAGACCTAGCGAAGGCTGAGCTTGGTGTCCGGCTCAAACTCCGCTTGCCCCCCGCTAGGAAGACACAGAATGAGGTGGAGAAGGGGTGGAGGAGAGATGCGTAACGAGATGTGAAAGGGAAGGAATCAAGCTTTTTAAGGGGAAGGCTTATGGATTTGATTGGACGAGACAAAATTAGATTGATTAGGAAACACGGTTCCAGCCATGGCTAATCATGCGTATGCGCTCCTCACGAAATTTGTTTATCAACAGCACTTAGAATTAAGGCCAAAATTCTATCTTGGTCTCATCAGACCAGAGAATCTTATTTCTTACCATCTTGGAGTCCTTCAGGTGTTTTTGCCATTCAGCTGTAGGAAGGGTTCTGGTCATTCTATTTTTCATCTTCTGTTTAAGGGTTATGGAGACCACTGGCTCTTAGGAACTTTAAGTAAAGCAGAATTTTTTTGTAAACTTGGCCAGATCTTGCCTTGCCACAATTCTTTCTCTGAGCTCTTCAGGCAGTTCCTTTGACTTCATGATTCTCATTTGCTCTGACATACATTGTGAGCTGTAAGGTCTTAAATGGACAGGTGTGTGGCTTTCCTAATCAAGTCCAATCAGTATCATCAAACACAGCTGGACTCGAATGAAGATGTAGAACCATCTCAAGGCTGATCAGAAGAAATGGACAACACCTGAGTTAAATATATGAGTGTCACAGCAAAGGGTCTGAATGCTTAGGACCATGTGATATTTCAGTTTTTCTGAAAAATTTAAGGGGGTCTGAATACTTTCCATACCCACTATATATATAAATAATTTATTTATTTTGAAGCCAGAAAAAAAAGTTTAATGCTTAAGGATCAGAGCAAAAGGGAGAAAAGTTGTCATATAACTAAATCAGAATTGTAATAATAATTCTAAGACTTTATTAACTTTATTACTGGACCACAGAGGAAAAAACTAATTAAGCGAATTGACATTTTAATTTAACATTGTTTGAAAATTCACCATTTTTAAAACTGTAAAAACATGCATATTTGCTAGATGCTCATCAGCCAATAATTGTTCATTTAGAAAATCCTCTTACACCATTTAATGTCTCAAGCCCAATAAATTATTGTCATTAATCACATATTAGGCAAGACATTTCTCTGTTTCTTTTTTAGAGAACCGCTCTCAAGAACATAATTAGGCATTTAATTAGAGGGCAATTTAAATCATTTTCCACAAATAAACAAGTTCACATACACTGAAAAACACACATACACATTTCAAAGTCATTATTTAGTAAAGAAGCATATGCCAATCTCTAATGAAGGGTACTGTAATTTGGTTTAAATATAATGTCAGTTTTTCACTCTATTCTCCACAGTATACACCAGCTTCTCCTCCACTTGTCTTTTAGAGAGCGCTGACTAAGCAGCAGTTGTTGGTGCAGTCTCTGGATGCTCTGTGAGCAGACAGATCAATAGACTAAGATTCAGTACAACCTGCAAATAGTCATGTGGAGTGGCCTCCCATTCGGACTTCATAGAACAGCTTGTTGGTGGGGGAAAATCAATCGGTTAAGTTCGTTGGAAAATGTACAGAAGATTGATTAACCACGTAGAAAATGGCCATTTGGCTCCCATCGCCAGTCATATTTGCAGGATACTTTTCACTAGATGTGTCCATGTTATACGCCTGCGGCAGCTGTCAGGCTCTGTGAACAAGACAGTGTTTAAACCAATGAGAGAAGGAGAGAGAGAAAATGTTCCATGAACAGTTTGCAAAATTCTTACTGTAAATTTATTTTAAAATCTTCATTTCTGATTAGTAATCTGCATTGCTAAGAACTTATTTTTTAAAGGAAATGTTTTTTTTTTTTTTTTTTTTTTTTTCATGAACTGTACATCACTGGAAAGCTTATTTATTCATTTTTAAGAAATGTACCCTTATGACTGGTTTTGTGGCCCAGTGTCACATATGTAAATCAACAAACAAACAAACTGAAATAATACATACAGTTGTTGTTGTAATTGTGTAAGATGTTTAATTGTTAGATTTTATTTTTGTCATTGATATAAACTCTGATGCTTACATGGAATAAATAAATAAATAGACAAACAAACAAATAAATAAATGAAGTGGACTTTTTAAACATAATGCAACAAATATTTTGGAGTAAAATTACTTTTTTTTTTGCATTAAAATAATTTACACAGTGTACAGTAATTCTGCATCAAACTGTAATACATTATAAATACACCAATGTAAGGCAAGCTATTGTAAATCATAGCAGATATACAAAGGTCTATGTCACATCTGAGATGAGATGCTGATGTGGCAACCACAATATCTTTTAGTGTTTTGTAATAATAAATAAGCAGACTTTTTAAAATGACCAGCGTTTTACTGAACATACAATGCCACTCAATGATAACAACACCGACAGTCAAAAAATTGCATGCGCCCACATGTGTTGCTTTGATGACTTTCAGAAGCAAGCCTAACTACAAAAAAAGACTCAGTTCCAGATGACCATCGAGACATCTTCAACAAAGAAAAGACATGGTTTGGCCAGTACAAAGCAATCATACAGGTTTTCCTGTTTCTCACCCTGTACCAGCTTACCAACTGAGACCTATCTGTCAGCGTGTGAGTCAACACAGTCTTATTTACAGATACAGTAAGCAGCTCTCTCTCTCTCTGCCCACGGGCCTCCAGCCCTCACTCTTCACTTTATCCAGTGCTTAAGCAGCCGGCAAATTGGGCAAAGTTGCTTTATCTGATTAAAGAAGTGTATCACTAACAAGCACTCCAGGCAGTCTCTCTGATTTATCCTCACTGGTCCTGGGAGGACTCGCCGGTGAAAGAATGCACGACTGACAATACCGGTGTTAATGAGGCTAAGCGAGGATGCAAACTGCACAATTAAAAAAAATGTCAGCGCTACTACAAAATTAAAAAATGTCACAAGTCGATTGATAATTCTGCCTGGTGCAGGACGTGGTCGACTGGTCAAGAGGAGTTCCATCTTAATCCCAAATTGTCTAGCTCATTGAAAATATAACAAGCTGTAGAGACTCTTCTCTATCAATTAATCAGGGAGAGATTTGGGATCATAAGTCAGAATCTTAGCCTGCTTTTTGATTGCTTTGTCTGAACTTTACTGCAAACTTTCTTCTTCAAACTTTTCTGTTTGCTTCATCAATATGAGTACAGCTGTACCTTGATTTCTTTTACGTATACAAAGGAAGGAATACAAGGTGCTCCCAGAAAGCAATTCAATCAACGATAGTTATTTAATAGACAAGCAGTTATGAGAAATGCAAAGAAAGATACACTTCTGCTGTCAACTATGCTTATTCAAAGTGCATTTAATTATTTTTACCTATGCAAAATATGATCAATATTTTTAGCATGATTGTAATTAGTTTCACTTGAAACTGTTATGTTACTTTTAGTATCTATTTATTTAATTACTATTTCAATACCAAATAGTATTGCAGTATGTCATGTAGATGGTATTCTGCAGATTTGTTGGTATTTCTGCAGATTTCAGTGCATCACCAATATTTTTATCATCAGAAGCAGTTTACTTTTGCCAGTTACCCTTGTATCAATTCCAAACAGTAGAGACGTTCACATGAACCCTACCTCAGACCACCTTTTCACACGGCTTCAGGTGCGAGTTCAGAAAATCACTTTCACACCAAACAAATGTAGTGCACGCTGATGTCAAAGACTCAAGTTTACACCAAAAGCCCTAGTAAAAAACTACCCTGTGGGTTTGACTTCCTCAGACTGCCTTATGTTTCTGAGCTTCGTGGGATGGCTGAACTAGTTACGGGAAGTTCCTCTTCTGTGCCCTCAGCGTTTCCACTGGCAATTTGGCACTGGTAGCTTGCATGCTACACAAGAAAAGTAACTTGGGCTTCCATATGGTGATGCCTGCAGGTGTAAAAGACCATACTGCTGATGTACCTCACAGCAGAGAATGAAGACCCAGTGGGATTAAAGATTAGGCACGTCGCTGGGAAAATTTTCTTTAAAGTTTTCTTTTTTTTGAGTGAAGTTAAAAGTCAAATGTTAAGGAGTTGAGGTTGCAAAACTCCAGATGGTGTGAACAAATCATAGTGTGGTCTCCTCAGCATGCTGGGAAGGTGACAAGGAGGTGTCTGTGTGAGGGAAGAGGGAAATGTGTTAGACCAGTAGAAGAGCGCCTTGGAGGTCTATACCTGTAGAAATAAGCAATTAGGTGTTATTCATCTCAATGGCAGTTGCTCAGCTGGAGCAAAACTCAATCCAATAGTATACGGTTTTGCCATCTCTCCTAATGGGCACTTACTTGAGCTATAAATGAGTTGTGACATCAAAGAAAGCAGTCCATTTAGTTCAATTAATGCTTTTAAGGATTTTGCAAGAAATAAAAGAAATACTCAAAAAAGCACTGGTAAAACATTTACTAGAGATTCAGTAACATGAAACATTAAAAAACTTGACCATCAAAAACTTGAATATACATCATAAAGTCATGTTTTTAATTTATGAATTAACTAATTTAGCAGAAGCTTTTATTCAAAGAGATTTATATTGAATTGGGTCAAACCCACTCAATTTTTGGTTTCAAAAGTCAAAAATATTATGTTAGCTATCATAAAAATATTTAAATGCTATACAAATAACATATTTAAAAAAACCTATTTATTATATTTATTATAAGACATCCCCAAGAACATGGCATGTCTTTTTAAATAGACTTTTAACATGTTTTTTTATTTACCATGATAAATAACACTCTAATTTATCATTAAACCAATAATATTACTGATTAATGTGTCGCGTATTATTAAATGGCCATGAATGGGGAAATATGGCTTTGTAGACTCAGATCATATAGTTACAAAATTTGCCAGAAAGGGTTAAATTTATTCGCCAAACCCTAGCATCGTTAAAGGATTGCGCATACAAAAATAAAATTATGTATTATCCTACAGAACAAAAAAGCGCATAATTTAAAGAATTTTGGTAATTAGACAGTTGAAAAATGAAAGTCATACAGGTTTGGAATGACATAAGGGGGAGGAAATCGTGATGCGATTTTTATTTGGGTGAAGTATCCCTTTAAGCATGGTAAAAAATCGGCTTGCACTTACTGTAAGGACATCTCCTACATGTACTTTGAAGGACGTTCAGCAAAATAAGACAATGCTGAATTTATACAGCCGCAGTGGTAAAAG
Source organism: Enteromius trimaculatus (assembly GCA_032361065.1). Lineage (NCBI taxonomy): Eukaryota > Metazoa > Chordata > Actinopteri > Cypriniformes > Cyprinidae > Enteromius > Enteromius trimaculatus. The sequence goes on from JAUMHP010000060.1 coordinate 13,039,461, forward strand.
GGTTCAAAAAGCATTGTGTCTCATCACATGCTGCGTGTTCTATTTTCACATGCCTCCAAGATCTAACAGCGAGGCTGGACGTGGGCCGGAAATAGGAGAGAGGGTCACAATGACTGGAGGTGGGCGGCCCCCTTGTCACAAAGTGGTTTTGACGACAAACTCGTGGGCATCAACTTTTCAAATTATTGTGGGAGTTAATGGCATTAAGGTAAATGCTTGTTGCAAACACAGAAAGAAGTAATAGAATAAAAGAGATTTTCTTCTACACTCCACTCAACTAAAAACATCTTAGGCTATAACGTTAAGATTGAGGCTCTTTCTTGATGTCTCTGAAACCTCTAACGATTACCTACTGTGTGACAAATATGGTTCTGAGCAGCTTGCCCTAACCTTTTTGTTATACAATCATTTTCAGCAAGGCTGGCATTTTCAGTAATTATAAAAAGCATGCTTATTACACTCCAGGCATCTTTTTATGTAACAATACAGCCATGATTAAAAGGAAACTGAAAGTTTCTAGTGTACAAGTCGGTCTGCTGTATTCATGTAGATACTGTGCAGTAAACCCAGATTCTGGACACGCATTGAATCAATGCTATAAACGTCAGATTGTCTCATGGAACAAACCTCCAATTTCTGTCGCTTTGATTTAGCTATTATTTCAGATCGTAGCAGACCAACAAGGAAAACATTCAAACACATTCAAGTTCACAAGTTCAACTACTTTCTATAAAGAGTATATTTAACCCCAAAATTAATATTCTGTCATCATTTATTGACTGAATGTATGAATGTATGGCTTGCAATCTTCTAAGGAACACAAAAGATTTTTCTCTCTCTCTCCATACAATATAAGTCAACAGTAAAACAAATACAGTTTTGAAGAGTAACTAAATGATGACAGAATTTTATTTTTTTCGGGGAAATATATTTAACTAATTGATTACCCAACTAAGTTTTAAAAACTTCCTATAATCCAGGTTAGCCAAGTTAGAAAGGTTAGTGTATACAAATTGAAGCTAGAATAATATAAATTGGTTAATTGAATAATACAATGACTCTGTCACTTTTTTAATTTCTGAATGAATCCGCATTTTTGAACAAGAATTTTGAATGTGTATGCAAATTAGCTTAAACAAAGAATCAAACAGAATCATTTAAGATTCTATAGGGAATTTGACCAGAATCGTTGAGTCTGTCTGCAATTCACTAAACGAGCCATATAACATTAACTGATATTATATTAAAATCCAGATAATAGTGTAAACACTATTAATAAGAACAGTGACAAGATTGGCAGTTTGAGACATTATGTAAGCACAAAACACAAGATACTTCTCTTTTCAATTCTAAATATGGCTTTAGTGGATAAATCTAAGAAACATAAACTAAACTAACGCATAAACACATGCATTCAAACATTTGTACGAGTTGCAAAAAGAGAGAAAATGAAGAAAAAGTGAGTTTAAGAGAATGAAAATGTGAAATCCCAAATTTACAGCAATAGGTGCTATTGCATCGACTTGAACAACCTTCAAGTAAAAGGTTAACTCACGCATTGAGTTTGTCAATGAGGTTAACATTTGTATCAATTTCACCAGTTCAGCCTGAATCTGGAGGCTTGTACTTGTGGTGCCTTTGTGCTACGGGATTCCTTCTTTGGTCCTCGCTGCAGAAAGGGGTTTCCAGAGGTGGCTGATTGGCTGGAAGTCCATTGTTGTGGAAGTCTTGGGAGGCCGATGATTGGGCGGTGGCTGAAGGAGAAGCGAGCTGCAGTCCGTTTGGTGCGGTGCAGTCTGACACTTGGAGACGCGGCAGGCAAAACTTAACTTACAAGAACTCTCACGGAAATAAAAGAAAGTAAGGAAATAAAGTAACAAGACTAGATTGGTTTTCTTCTCGTCGTGACTTGGCAGCAGCAGGCATGCAGGCTGGAGCACGTGGAATGGCTCTTAAATAACGCAAAACGAGATGAAAATCAATCATGACTACAAGCCAGTTGAAACTTGCCTAAGAGCCTTACTAATAGTGTCCTGAGCTTTTCAACTCATCTTTGGACACATCCCAAAATCGTGTTTTAATCAATAGATGTCATTCTAGCTCAGGGTGTTGTGATATCCCTCCTCCCAAATCGTAAATCCAAATGTTATCTTATCAGTCACATGGTCGGAATTTTCCCACTCTTGCGGAATATAATTTTTAATTTTAAATATAATGATTTCTATAACATGAA
>JAUMHP010000060.1:13055342-13068929 GCA_032361065.1 Enteromius trimaculatus
ACGCAACTGTCTTGCTTAAATGACACAAAAATAAGTAAACTCTAACGAAACACCCATGATGCACCGGGTGCAGAAGTTCATACTGGCTCATAACAGCACGCTCTGCCCTCACAAGGGAGCATTGGTTTAATGGCCTTCATGTGACTGATGTGAGCCAGATCCGTTTATTTAGAAAACATTGAGATTAATAGTTGCATTTTATTGTTGTGGGGCAAAGACAGGGCTCCATACACACATACACATTAAAAAAAAAATAAAAAAAAAAAGAAAAGAAAAGGGCACTTGAGGCATCCAGGAGGAAAGGGGCGGGTGCTCAAGCCCCCCCGCACGTGCCTGAAATCAAGTATCAAATTGATATATTTTAATTTTTGCACACAATTGACTAGTTTTAAGTAACTGGAGTTTATATCAAGTTGGGAATAAGTTATAAGCTAAAAGGATTTTAGCTTTGTTGTGATGGTACATTAATGCAAGACTTGGCAACCCTTGAAGTAAAGTGAAGTTTTTGTTTTTGTTTTGTTTCTCCTCTGTATGTCTGGTAACCAAGAAAGAATTGTGTTGCAGTCTGTCACATGATAGAGCTATATATATATATATGCAGATTAACTGATATCTCAGCAGCAGATCATATGAATGGTCGAATATATCCAAATATGTTCAACCCAGCCCCTATTTTGTTCACCAAGTTATGCCATTCCAACAGGTGGATAATTAAGGCCATTGATTAAAAGTCTACATGTGATAATGAACACCTGAACTATGTCACTCTTTAACAATTAACAGTTTTTATTATAGCTCTGTCACACCTCTACTGATAACAGTAAGACTTTTGAACATACTGTATGCATATACAGTATACAGAGCGTACGGTAGATATACAGTATCTGCTGAATCATTGAAAACATAAAATGTAGTGTGTGTGTGTGTGTGTGTGTGTGTTTGAACCAGCATATATTCTGTTTATGGCATTTTACCACAACTTAAAAATGAGCTTGAACATTAAATAGCTATATATATAATATTTTTTTCTATTGTTTATTATTATTATGTAAGCTCTTTGATAAAAGTTATTGATTTTGGAGTATTTATATTTATAATTTGATTTTATTTGTAACGTTTTAAACTACTATAAGTTAATTAGACTCTTCCTGACAGTAGATGGCGCACTTGTCCTAATCTTTTTCTCACGAGCTGTCATTTCCGCACACGTGGTTGTTGGTAGTTATGGTTACGGCAGGCTTTAGTTTAAGCTTTGTTTCCGGGTTTTATGGCAGCAGAGTACAATCGTGGTTGCGGTAACAGTATGAGGTTTTTAAATGTATATGCTAACAATTAACTACATTAAATGGCCTCTTATACACACGAAGAGTTTGAACTCAGCCAGAAACATGAAGATATGTGAGTCCTTTCAGTTGTACTCATCGTTTAAAAAGTTTCTCTTAATCCTGTTTTTAATAATTTATTTGTCGTTATGAAACGAAACGGCCTAATGCAACTCATTTTTCGCATGTAGACTGGGGAAAAGAGCATTACTGCTGCAGCAGATGGAAGCGCACTATGAACAGCAGAAGGCTAAGAAAAAACAGCAGTGTCTGATGTCTCAAGCAGCGAAGGAGAGGAATGCTCAGATCCTTAAGGTTTCTCTACTCTGTGTGCTCTGTGTTAAACATGTATATACTGTGCTACATATTTATTCTTTATTCCAAGGAGCTTCACAGTGCTGTATTATAATACAGTAAAGTTATTTACAGTTTCATTACAGTCAAATTAACATAAGCATTTTTAGTGGCTACAGTTGAGTTTTTAAAAGTTTTTTTATCCTGTGTATTAGTTTGACTTTTTTACTGTCCTGCTTGACATTCTTGTGTGTGTGTGTGTGTGTGTGTGTATTTCTTTTCTAATTGTTTTTATAATATAACTGTTGTTTCTATTTATGTGTATTTCTTTTTGTAGGATTTACAGAATGCTGAAGAAAATCTTCAAACCAGACAGCTGCTTCATCCAGATATTATTAACCTTGAGGTATTAGTTACATAATACATCTCATACATCTCATAAAATAAACCTTGCACAATAATTTATTTTTAGAAGGTATGCAATAGTAAATGTTGCATTTGAAGAACTTCTTTGCATATGTTGCCAACAGCATCTATTCACAAGAAACTGTAATGAATCAAAAAGGGATGGTTATAAAGTGAATGCAATGACTCGTTTTATTAAATGCAGATGCTGGTATGAAATGTTTTACCTGCTTAAATTTAGCAATATGATACATGGAAGTAAATAGTTATTTGCTCCTTTAATAAGTTGATCATTTGTCGTCCTGTCATAGACTCGTTATTGGGCCTCAGTTGAACGAAAACTGCCAGAATGGGAGCAGTATTTGCTTGGGAAAGGGCAACCTCCGGTGAGTGAGACTGGGAGATTGATTAGACAACAAAAATTGAAAACTAGACAACAAGATCTCTCCCCTGCACAATGCAAGGGTAAACCCCCTCGACCCAAACCTAGATGAAATGAGCTGTCTGATTTGTGCAACTTACGTTTTTTGCCCAAAATTGTATTTTTATTTGTGTCATATATTTGATTTTTATATTAATGTATGCAAATACAGAATAAATGTGTTCACTGAATACTGCATTGACGTTTGCATACACAAGTGCATCCACATGGGGGCAATACTGACTGCATTTTCTGTAACTACACCAGTCTTTTCTTCTATGTATGGAAAAATAAATAAATGAATCACTTGTAAAAATCAGCTGTGAAGTGAAGTGATAAAACAAATTTGAAAGTGTTATGGAAGTTACTTTAACATTAGTTTAGATTAGTGGTTTCCTTTACAAGTAAAAAAAGCATTATCCATATAATGTCAAATAATAAACATTTTCAAGAAAAACTCATTTATCATCCTGTATACGCACTATTTCCCTCCAAATTTAGGTAACAGAAGCTGTGTCTGAGTTGCATTATGCAAGGCTAAGCATTACTACTAATATCTTCATTAACATTTTCTGACATCCAACTTAAATTAAAAATCTTCTCTGGAGATACGCAAATTTGTGTGGGAAAAATGTTGCTTTTAAATGCACCCGTAAACCTCATTGCCTCTTACCTGAACCCTCAACAACAATGAGGTCATGAGGGCCATCACACAAAGCCTCTCATAGCACTTGGACTGTCCATGCGATAATTGCTCTTGCATTGCCTGTCTGTTGAAGGGTCAGCCACTTGAGTTTGAGAGTTAAGTTGTCTATAACTCTGAAAATGACGTGTTTGATTTGTCCTTTGATTGGGTTTGTGGATTAACATTTTCTCATATTCGGACTAGTGGTATTGGGAAGCCAGAAATAAAAAAATCTCTAAACTAGCTTGTATATAAGTGGGTATATATAACAAACATTTATTTTTTTATTGACTTTGGGTGCTTAAACTGTTTAATCCTAATTTTATTTTATTTTTTTTATACTTGTTCACTATCTTGTCTGTCGTCCCTCTATGGAGGGAGAGATTGCAGACCGTGACCTAGCCTAATTGGATGATCAAACCAGTTCAGGGTGACACGGAGTGGCGGCTTGACAAACGCGATCATCTGGATGGTCATAGTTGAAGTGGTGGTGGTTGGCAGCTGCCCTTCCTCCTCAGCTGGGACTCCTGCCCCTGAGGTCAGGGCACCAGTCGAGGCTTCCAAATTGGCAGGGGGGTTGGTTGGCTGTGGAGGGGTGGAGAATTCTGGGTGTGGGTTGAGGGCACGACAGCAAATTATCTAAAAGGGTTTTGAAGAGCACGATCTGGAGCCCTTCCAAATGACTAGTTCTGCATTATGTATTCTAATGGGGAAAGCCCTGAGGTGGTTTGGCTACGGATACCACTGCCAACTGAGGCTGTCAGAGCCCAGGCACAGGCCAAGGCCAAATGTTGTAGATCAGCTCTGGGCTTCAGACACCTGGCCATCAACCAGATCTTCAGAGCACTATCGTAAGATGATCGAACAAAGTTATGTGTTACTGAATATAACACATTGTGTCTGGAAGAAAGACTGATTATGTTGGGGATTATGGCACTTTGTTTGAATAATATGCAAATTGCTGAATAAAAATACAAAATTACATTTTTGAAGATTCTTTGATCATCTCTGGAACGGCATAAAAATAAAACAATTTCCCTTAGAGAAACAAGCTTGTCTTCCATCAGACACGTACCACCCATTGCTCTCAAAGGAGCTTTTCACAACTAAAGATCTTTGTCAATGTAGTGCACTTAAACACGAATAGCTTTTGCTTGGGAGCCTGTTGGGGAATTCTCTCCATTCTTGAAACTATTATTCCAGCACTAGTGCTGGCCATGAGGGGACTCCCGTTGTGTTTTGTATTGATTTTGGGTTTCGATATTGTTATTTCCCCCATTTACCTCACTGGATCCCATTAATCCAAGTAGTCAAAACATCCACTCCATCCCAACATTTGTGGCAGTAGTTTGATTGTGCATCGCTTCTCTGTGTAAATGTTTGTATGCATGTATTTATGTTTTACATACTCTTAAAAATAAAATATATTCTCAGCATATTCCCCCTTGGTGATTTAGTGTGAAGAACTTTTAGAACCTTTTCCAACTAAAAAGAACAATAGAAAGTTTCCACAGAGGTTCAAGGTTCTTTGTGGAACCGTAGATGCCAATACAATTATATATGGTGTATATTCCAAAGAATGGGCACAGCCTAAGGAATCAGTGAGTGACACATCGCTTTATATAAAACCCCCTGCATTCTAACTTGGTGAATTGAAGAGAGTACCAGCTTAACAGCAGGGTTTTTGGTCTGAGTTAATTAAGAACCATCCATTGGGAAACAGGGAGTCGAAATTGTCCTGGAAGGGCATCCCAGGTCAAAAGATTAGCACCGGACATCCCAGATTTACTGATCCTGGCGAACAAAGAGACTGATTACAGGTCACTCCTCTAAAGAAATTTAAACAGATAACTATAGGAGATCTGCTGATAAGCCTTAGATTTCATTTAACAGTTTCCTTTGGCCTGTATCCCTTATTTCCTAACACAATGAATCGCTTGCATTCATATTTATATAATGGGGCATCGAGATTGTTAAATGTGGAACAGATTGTTTTGAGGTCAGACCTTCGTCTCTTTTAAGACATTGTGGGTAAAGAGTTGGACGAGGGGACAGAAGGTCCCCTTCAGCTGCATGCCCTGAAGCCCTCAAGACTGCTTCTGAATGGAGGTCATACCCGAGACTGACATTGATTTAATTCTGGCGAGGCAGAGTCCCCGCACTCCGCTACCATGCGGCTGCCTCGACACCTTAGAGCAATGAAGCTCCTTCTCTGAGCGTGCCCTTGACGAGCAGGCCGAACACAGCGAAGGGTGCACCACTGCCTGCCACTCAAGGCCCTGTGCGGGTGATGCCTGATCCCGCTCATTTAGGAATGGGAAACACTCAAAGCATGTTTTATTTGTCTTTTTGCATATGACCATTTCAGACATCCATGTGTAAACAATGGATTAAAAAGAGAATTGTTTTTTAAATCTAGTTAAATGCCAAGTTGTTGTTTTTTAAGACAAGTGACAAGAACTGTTGAAGGTTTGTGTCTTTAAAAAAAATCCTCCTAAAGCAATACATTTCAGCGTTTAGACATTTTATTTTTAGGCCCCAAGTATTCTTTTTTTCCTCCCCTGCCATCTCTGGAAAGTTACACGCTAGAGACATTTAACTTTATAAGCCCTAGTAAATCACATATTCTTCCCAGAAAATGACATTTTCATCACCCTGTGTATTCAAGTCATTTTCGTGTAAATTGTATTGCTAAGTATATTTTTTGTGAATAGCCTCTGCTGTCTCGGTGATTCGTTGAATGAATGTTCACAGCCTGTAAAACTAGATTAAACAACATATTGTCAGGTTGACCTTCTTTATCATCATCTTTTTGGACATAAATACGTGTACAGAACACCATGCGGTCGCTTGGCCGAGTCTATCCTTTCAACACCGATCTGTAGGAACGGATCCAAAGAGCGCGCGCCTGACGCTCATTAACTTTCCCCTTGGCGCGCTACAATGCTCCTCGCGAGCGCTTTGTGCCAAGAAGCAATGCTTCTTTTAACAAGTACTACAACTAGCCCGCTCTTCTCCAACTGGGAGAGAAATTGCTTTCCAAAATGATGGAAGGAGGACGGTTTAATTAGAATTTCATTTGGGCTAAACTGAGAGAAACGATGTAGTTAACATTTGGTGGACTTAATTGGGGCCTTTTCTTACGCGCCCCCTTAAAAATGCTGACGCTACCCCCGTTAATCTCCCATTTACAATCAATTGAGTTGACCAAACAAAAGTCTGGGTCTTTTTTTCTTCCTGTCTCAGCCGGGCTTTTGTCGCTTGTAAATGCCTCAATTTCGGCTGATCTCTGTCGTGTACATGCTCTCCGCTGTTGACAGTTAATTAATGCGCTCTTGTCCCTATAATCCCTCTCGCCGCGTTACATGTGCATGCAGTAATGAGCTCCGTTGTCAATTAACATGTTTCTAGAAGCAAAGCTGGTTGCTCAGATGTTTGAGAGGTAAGTGCAGAAAAAGGCCAACGAGACTGCCTTTAGGTTGTTTTCTTCTCTGCAATCTTTTTTAGGCACTAGGCAAGATAGGCAGCTTTGCACAAAAGGGATTTTTTTTATACCTCACACAAACATGTCTTTTGGTAAGACCCGCCCCCACTGGTATTTTCCCAGACCTCTTCACCACCAGAAATGCTCTGATATTTTAGTTCACCTTTTTGTTTTTTGCCAATGTTATATTGATCCATTTTCACACAAATCGTCAAAAAGGAAAATGGAAATTACAAATTGTAGTGATCATCGCATTTTAGACCACCTTGAATGTCGTTAATGATCAATAAATATCGAGCTAAAACCGAAAACTTTAATTAAATTATGCATTTTGGTTCAGAGCAAAATAGACAGTTTTTTGCAGCTCCTTTCGTTTCAAAATACATCATTCATAGGCTATATTAAACCATGCTCTTCCAGTTATTATGCAATATAACATGATGCAATAAAATACCACTGCAAAAATAATAGGCCTATGGTTTATCTTTGTTCTTTTACGTTACCATTTATATAGTTTTTCTGATTTGCTTGCCCAAGAAAATTTAGATATTTCAGTAAATACGCTTTTATTAAATCTGTAGACTGTTTCAAATAAGCCTAGCTATCTAGAACCGCTATACCATCGTGAAATTCTGTCCTGATTTATGCTGCTTCTTCTTTTTGTTTTAAAATCACGTTATTCCACAAGGGAGTTTTTTTTTTTTTTTTTTTTTTTTTTTTTTTTTAATGAAATAAAGAAAATTCTGTTCAAACACATTTTTGAACCTCTTCCTCTGAGGATGTGAATTGGCCATTCAACTAGTAATATTAGTCTTCTTCGTGGTCCCAAGACGTGGGCATAATTGCTAATTGGGCTGTAATTGGGAGAGGGAGATTTGGGATCACGCGCTTGTCTCTCATCAGAATTTCTGTTAGCGTTTAAGGATAATATTGTTCCAGGATCCGTGCGCCGAATACATTATTGTTTATTAAAGCTGTGGTGATGATGAGAAGTGGGAGAAGTGCAGTCCATTTTCCACCTTCTGATGAACACGACTTGATGCGCTGAATCTTCCCCTGAGGCTCTTTAGTTGATTAACCTAATAGGCTTTCAAGAGTCCATGTTTTATCTGATAATTTGAGCCATTAAACTGAAGTCAAGTGCACGGTCACAGAGACAGAGCCGTGGATCAAATGTCTCAGTGAAACCACAGGCTTTGAACTCCACCAGACAAGTCATTATGAGCTTTACATTTAATGTGAACTTGATAGCTGCATAACAAAAGATCGATAGTTATTATATTTGACAGATTAATAAGTCTTGTATGTCCCCCGTTTTTAACTGTAAAATCACTCTAGTTTATGAGATTTATAATTTACTGTAATGTAGCTAGTTTTGGTCTATTTCTTTAAAAAAGTCACAGTTAATGTTTTTCTAACCCCTTCATTTTAAAATACAAATTGTATGTAAATATGTAGGCTATATAAATATAATCACTTTTTTCTGTTTCTTTGTTTTTCTAAATCACTTTTCAATTAATTTTCAACCTTAAATTCTGTGCACAGTTCCGAAATAATACAAATATAAAAACCAACCAAAATTAAGCTGTTCATGTGAAACAGACAGACACGTTTTAAATATGAATATTAAACTAGGGTATTTTGTTTACAAATGAAAAAAAAAAGAAAAATAATAGCCTATATATTATATATATATATATATACAAAATAAATCCGACATTACTGTATTAATGATTTTATTTTAGCATATTTGCTTTACTGCGTCAACATTTGTCAACAAATTTACAAATTTATCAAACATTTCTTTTTACACATAAGTTGCATTTATTTATAAAACGTTTTTCCTTCATCTAGTCTACAAATAATTGCTTGGTAGCCCCGTATGGCAGTGACTTTATTAAATAATATTTTATTCTGTTTATGTACAATTCCTCAATGATGTGATGATTTTCTCTTGTCCCGTTCATCTTTGTTCATGTCGGTGGAAGATGTTAAAGCACCACAAAAATTGTTACGGTTCATCAGTTGTCCATGTTCAGTCAAAAACTGGTCGCTTCTCAGTTTTGGTGTCCTCTGGAAGAATCGTTCCCGGCGGATAAACAATTGGCGTTATCGTGCAATTTCCGTATGTGCTTTTTTAAGTCAAAGTTCCTGCAGAAGCCTTTCCCGCAGGTCCCACAGGTGAAGGGCTTCTTGTCGTTGTGCGTGTGCATGTGAAACGTGAGGTTATAGATCTGATGGAATGCTTTGCTGCAGATTGAACACTTGTACTGTTTCTCGCCGCTGTGGGTCAGTTTGTGATTCTTGTAATTCCCTGAGAGAAAAAAAAAACATAAATCAGAACTTATTACTTAAAATTATGTAATTTTTTCCCCAGCAGGTCAACAGTTCACAATTAAGTTACATTTAACAGAAGAGTTTCATTTCCAAGCCTTCCCTAATCAGCACTTTGCATGTTGAAGTCAAGAAGTTGTCAAACTTAGTTAATATCGCGTCGAGAACTGTCGACGTACAAAGGAGTTAAAGGTCTGTGTTTTGACCCGTATGAAATGTAAAAATCTTGTAACGGTAAGTTGTTAGCTGAGTGACATGTTCTGACAAATATATATATATATAAAACGTATAAATAAATACGTTAAATATAATGAAAGCCTTATTTCAACAACTTAAAAAAGACGAAGAAAAAAAATACAATCGAATGAAATGTTTTTTATTTTATACGAAAAAAAAAATAAGTTGCTTACCTTTTTGATGAAAGCCCTTTCCACAAAATTCGCAGACGAATGGTTTGTAGCCCGCGTGTATTCGGATATGTGTATTTAAAGTCGAGCTTCTGTTGAAAGCTTTTCCACACTGGTTACATTTATGAGGTTTCTCCTGTGGATGAATTCACAAGATCTGGGTAAGTAAATCTCGCGCGTTCTTTTTATTGAAACTATAATAAATTATAAAGATTCTAAAATTGTAGTTTTTTTTACTCACCTGTGTGTGAATAATTTTATGTCTACACAATGTGCTGGCCTGTCGAAAACCTTTCCCGCATACTTTACACACGAACGGCCTCGCGCCTGTGTGTACCGGCATGTGACGAGTCAGGTTATAGTGCGCGTTGAAGACCTGTGAAGGAAAAACGAAAAAGCTCAATAAATCGTCTGCAATTTATCGCGTTTGAGCATCATTTTAGTGTCCTTCAAAACAACTTGACAAAACCCGTCATTTACCTTTCCACAAACTTCGCACGTGAAGTTCTTGGGTTTCCCGTCAGCGGAGCAGTTATTCGTTTTGCTATGCGCTTTCACTCCGTTCTTCTCAGTCAGGCTGTGGTTCTCCCGCACTATCTGGTCCAGCTGCCCAGGGAGATGCTCTTTATGTGGGTACTGAGGTGTGGGGAATTTCTCGGGAGAAACGCATGCAAGTTTGGCGTTCTCCAACAAGAGGAGCTTCTGATGCGCGCTTATGGCTTGTGCTTGAGAGTTCGCGATTGCTGAGGAAAATAAATGTCCGCTCAGCAGCTCGGACTGATGGTAAGCGGAATCCAAATAATTGAAATAACACAACGATCCGCTAGTGGGCATGGCCAGCGCTTGGTGTATCACCTGCGGCTTGATGACCCTGCTTCCCGGCAACACCGAGTGCTTGATTCCCGCGTCCGCTTTGCCGCAGACGCCGCAGTTGGATTTACACATGGCCGCTGAAGTGCATAGTGCTCCCCTGAAATTAACTTTCCAAAACTCGGAATAGTTCATTAAAGCCTTGGCCTGCAGGTCGTAGCTGAAGGGCTGGATGGGGATCATGCAGGGAATCGGGGTACACAAGCCGAGCGTCCTCTTCCCCTCGGATCCCTCAAGTCCTCCCCGGCGCTCCTCTTCCGCGGCGGCGGCTTTTGGTTCCGACGTCTTGGACATGATTCTGTCGATGGAAAAGGCCAGGGACTTGGGTGCCGTCGTGGCCCCGCTCCTGTCGTCTAGTCTCGGGCAGGACATCACTGTTTCCAGAGGGAGAGAGCTCGCCATTTCTACCCAACTTGGTGTGAGCATCGACCAGCCGCCCCGTCTTCTCCTGCTGAATTCCAGAGAAGCCAGGACACGCACCAGTTTAATAAGCACCTTGCTTTTACACTGTCACCCATTTGCATTCAAATGGCCATCCCCAGAACAACAGCGTCCAGGGGTACCCGATTAATGCTCATTAACTAGTACACACAAAATTAACAGGACATTACAGAGCTCGTTAAGCAGAGAATAAGACAAAACCCCTCCCAGAGTCGACTTCTATTCAGCACTTGCGAAAATCTTACAGCAAACTTACGCCAGAGAGTCGATGTCGTAGTTTACCTTTTTCCTCCAAAGCGCACAGCAGATGTATTCAACGATAACGGCGTGACTGCACTGTCACATTTTACTCGCAGACGTCCTCATCAGCGCGAGATCACTGTCTGGAGCACTTAGCTGACATCACTTGCTCTTGCTCTTATCAGGGTGACAAGGAAACGCCATCACCAGAACTGTCCCCTCTCCTACCGCTCATTTATACACGGCCACGGGGGTGGTATGCATGACAGATACTACAGATTATTATTTAAGTTTCTTGCCTCAAATGGTCTGTCGCGCATCCACGCACAGTTCATATCATGATTCTCGAGGTGCAGGTGCAGAGCAGCAAATAATGTCTGTAAATCGCATTATTTCAGTGACTTTTCTTTAACTTCGTTTTCGTGACAAATTATGTTTTTAAGCAAAGCGTTGTTGCTGTTTTTCAAATCATTGATATTCATATTTTTATAGCTACTTTAATATTGTTTTTCGTTTTATTTATTTATTTAGCCTATATTGTTTAATTTAATTATTAATCTCAGTTTCACAGGAAATGTGCAGCTCAGGTCGGTTTAATGAGAGGGATTTGGGGACCGTCCGACCAGTTTCAATTTTCATTGCAAGTTGCTAATCCTTGTCGCTGAAAATTGCTTTTCCATGCTGGTTTATACTTACTATTTGTACAATTGAGAAGGTCCCATTTCCACCTGTTTAGAGAGCAGATTGCGAGAGCAGAACCTCCCTCGGATCCTATTAAACGTTTTTCCTCCTTCACCTATTCAGAGGAACCAATTTTCCAGCGCGATTCAGAGTTCAGCCTCCAAAGAAGCGGCTCTTTCACTTTTAGCCACTAAAGCACTGCGTGGAACCTGGTTTTGTGTTTTTCTGAAATAAAGGGAAGGATTAAAGCAGGGAAGAAAAGACTTAGCCTGGCCAGAGGTATAGCAAGAAATGGGGGAAAAAAAGAGTCCCTTTTAAAGCTGTATAAAAGTTTGCTGGAATCCAGAGTTCTGTGTTCTTGCTACAATGACCAGTCGCCCTCTCGTCTATTTAAGAGGGCCAGCTTGAATTCATTTGTTTGCAGACGATTTCACCTGAGACTCACAACAAATTATTACAAAAAGGCCGAAACGGGGCTTTTCAAGTTCAAACACGGTGATTATCTGTACTGTGAGGAGAATATGGTTGAAGTTGCTCACACAGTGTCGCCTGAAGATGTTGACTTAACATTCTTCTGATTTAAGCGCGATGACGTCTCCAAGCGCGACTGCACAGGACACCAATTAGTTTGTTAGGTTTTTACCTAATCATTTGTTCGTGAATTCGAATCATTTGAATCCATTGACTTTGTAACTTGAATTGCACTTCTTTCTCGTTGCTCAGCGCTTAGTTCAGGTTTATATCTCAACGAAATAAACCAAAGCAAAAGAATCCCATTCCCCGCACCTGCAGCCGCAACAGAGAGGAGTTTAAACAGGTTCCACTAATTCTACTCATATGTAAATGACCGAACTCTAATTTGAGTTTATTCAGGCACAATTAGTGGCTTGTCCACACAATAAACATTGATCCTATTGCTGTAAGTTCACTCTCAGCCCACGAACACGTTGTGAAATGAGCTCAAATTCCCATTCAGCGGACGCGCTCCTCTTCAGAAAGAGGGAGGCAAAAGACGGAGCACGATTTACATGACAAACTGGTTGTGTATTAAGGCGGGTTTAATTGTCGTGTAGAAAATACAGAACTTGGAATACATTTTGGGAAAAATACAACAGCAATACAAACAACTATTAATTCACGCGCTTAAGTTAACATGTTGGCTGTTCTGCCTTGCTGCTGTTTTATATATTGCAGCCTAATAGTTTTGAAACTCAATCGAAATAATTAACAAGCTTTAATATTCTAGTCGAATGACCATTCTTCCAAGAATGAGTAACAGAATCTTGGAAGCATGCTGTGTAGAATAACAGCTGTTTATTTATGTATTTATTGCGCAATATTTACATTTATATTTACATTAGTAAATGTTAATTATAGGCTACATGTAAAAGACCTAAAACAAAACTTTTAAACAGGTCCAACCTCCCATGCCTGCTTTCTTATGTGACCACCACAATGAATTTTGTCCTTGGTTATATGTATGTCACTGAGTGAACAGTGAAGATGCTTATAAGAGGCCAATCAGAATATTCACTGTCTAATTACTGGCTGTTCATTTTCAGCAGGGCTTCTTTTTCTTTGTCCCCTGTTTGATTAAACCAAGTTTGGTTCTTTAATAATTGAGTTCATCTTTGCAAAAGCAATGACAGCTTGCGGATGGTAACAGGTTACATTAAGAGAAGAACTGAAAAGCTTGCGTCCAACACCAGTGTGTTGTACTTTCTGATAGTGATGACACCTGTGAATTTAGCAGCTTTAATTCCAGGTGCACTAAGGAAAGTGTGTTACAGCTTAATTTGTAAGGATAGGATAGGAGAGACAAAAAGAAACATTGTTACCATTATTCTGAAGGAGATGGCTTGTCAAAGAGGAGGGAGTCTGTGTGAGTGTGTGTGTGGATGCAAGATGAAAATATGCCAGACTTGCTTAAATATGTCAGGTTTTGTGAAGATATACACACATACACACAAAATCAGCACACTTAAAAACAGATATAAACTCAA
>JAUMHP010000060.1:13068989-13079316 GCA_032361065.1 Enteromius trimaculatus
ATATAAAGCAATCCAACCACTTCAATGCAATCTTTTAGTTTTTTTTCTTTTAAACCTTATTTTGAAGAATGTTAGTAACCAAACAGAAGCCAATTTTTTTCATATTGGAAGTCAATGGCTATCATCAATTGTTTCAATACTGGTATATCCAAATAATTAATGGTGCTATATTTTCAGTGAATTTCATATCCATTCATTTGTGATTTATTATTTATTGATTTATGCATCTTATATTAAACCTCATCGTATAATTAGATTTACAGATTTTCAGTAATTACTCATTAATGTTGTCTTTTATTTAATTTTATTATATAATGTACATATATGTAATCTTTTTAGTATTCACCATTAATATGTATTTTTTGCACATTCATGTGTGTTTAAAAGATGGGTTTTGTTAGATATCTTTCATCTGCTGAGTAATGTGCTAAGAATTAGTCTTGTGTGTTCTTTTCCAGAAATGGTGTTTTTGTAATATGCAAGATATTTGAAATTGCTAATTTTTGCTGTTATTGCCAAGGGTCTGAAAGCCATGCCTAGCCATACATCTATTTTTTGTTTTTTTTTAGAAATCTTACTGGTCACTATGACCTCTGACCTGATGTACAGTCATTATAGCAATATGGATACATCTATTTGACCTTTTCTATTTAGACATAAATCACCAGTTTAGTAGGATGTACGTTTCCTGCATATGCATTCCTTCTGCCTACCTTGATTACATAACTATTTTTTTCTCTTTTTCTTTTTCCTTCTTTTGTTTTTTTTCTTCTCCTTATGTCGTACTGTAATGTGTATTATTTTTTATTCAATATTTGAGCAGACTAAGACATACAATTTTGGAATGATATGAGGGTGAGTAAAGGACAACTGAATTTTTAAACTTACCCTCAAGGAATGTTTTATGAGTGTGTGTAAGTATTTATTTATTTAGTTAGTTGGTTAGTTTAAAAAAGGCCTCAAACAAGGATCAAAGAGGGAGGTTTCACTAAAGTTGAGTACCAATAAGAAATTTATTATGTATTTGTGTTGTTTGTTTAGTTTTTTTTTTTTTTTTTTTTTATCAGAAGCTTTTTCTAAACATTGCCACGCATTCTTTAAATAGTTTTATGATTTCACAAAAATGCTTACCTCAAACAAACATACAGTGAACAAAAAACACTTATATAGCAATAGTAAAAGAAAGTAGCTGTCGAAGTTGCAAAGAAAACGGTGACCAAGGAGAAAAGCGGAGTTGTCAGGCAATTGCTGCGGACTGCAAAAAATGGCTGTTTTAACGCAGACTTGAGTGAGTCCTTTTGTCAGCCTGGACATTCCAGCAGTCCGTCAGAGTTTCTCACCTGCACCTCACTGCTGTCTGTTCAGCTCTCTTCAGCATCCCAGAATCACTCAGATGTGCACATATGGCAAACATTTGCATGGTCACTGTACCTCCAATAGCTTTTTTTTTAATGTGTGATCTTGTCATAGCCATACACAGCTCCCTGTCTAGTGCATGCTCTCTTAGCCAGCTCTTTTTTGTCTTTCAGTGCACCTTTCTTCTCTATTTTCCTTTAACGTCCTAACATTCTTTCAAGTGCTGAGTGAACCACTTTTGCTCCTGCCTTTATTTTTCTGACCCTTGTCCGTGTGCAGTACGTTTTCCATAATGTCAGCTCTGAATGGCACAGTGGTCTCCAATGCATGGATGGGTGGGGGCGGGGGCACTTCCACCGCACCTTTGATGCTCCGAGCAAAAGGTTTGAATGCTTTTTCCAGAACAATGGCGTGGAAGCCTGACAAAGCCGCGGGTGCAGGGCAACCTGAGTAACCCTACTTCACCTTCCTATTCACCATTCACGTCCCTCATCTGTCCACCAAATTAAATATGGTCCGCAAAATGGACAAGGGATGTCCCCTCTGGTGTTATGAGGACGGAGAAGGCTGCGGGACGCAGACGATGTGTCTTGTGAGTAAGGCCGGGCATTAACATATTCACTTCAGGCTGCAGAACAGGTGGATGAGGGAAGAATGGGAATAAGAAAGAGCGAGGGATAGCGTTCAAGCTATTTGATTGGCTGCGGAGGATGTGAGCTCATTGCTCTCAAGGGCCTGATTATCCACTTTAAACTTATTTAATGCATATTTGTGTTTCTTTGAGGAGATGTCTCAAGTTATCAGACTCTCACATGACATCACCGCTGAGAGGCCGTGCTCCATTGTGCACTTGTAATTCTGTAGAGATTATGTTTTATTAGAAATGTTTTTCATGATTATAAGTATATTTCATAATAATGAAGTGTTTATACTATATAAAGTATTCACATATATGACCCTGGACAACAACACCAGTCTTGCAACGCATGAGTATACAGCAATAGCCAGCAAAACACTGTATGGGTCAAAATTATCGATTTTCTTTCAAAAAATCATTATAAAAAATGTTCCATGAAGGTAATTTGTCAATTTCTTACCGTAAATATTAAAACCTGATTTTTATAGCTAATTAGTGTTATGCATTTGGAAAACATTTTATTATTTTTTCATTAATTTATTCAGCTTTCAGATAATGTCACATGGTCACATTATAAAATATAAGTCAGCATATTCAAACGATTTTTGAAAGATTTGTTTTTTAATTCTTGTAATCAAATAGCCTACCTAAATTGGGTTTCGAAGACTTCTATTTAATGGAAATTTCCATCATATTCGTGTTATGCCGAATTTATTTTCTGTAAAGGTTGTGCTATATGTTAAATGTTGACATATTAACTTGTCAGCTATGCCTGGATTAATAATATTGCGCAGCGCCTCTCCATATGCTTAATTGTGACGACTGAAATACTTATTAAGAAGTACATCTGCATCTTTATTCAAATGTGTCCCATGAAGTGAGATCTTTGGTAAAGATCAAAAACAGTCAAAGACTTGAGTTCCTAACTTGCTGCTGTAAAATTAATAAGCTAACGGGTGACTGACACATGTAAACAGGGGCGTCATAGGGGGAAAAGTGGGACTAAATTACCAGGGCCCCAAGGGGGGGAGGGCCCCCGAGGAGTGAAATTTTATTTTCCTTTAAATACAATTTTAAGATCACAATAAATGTTGTTAACTAATGTAAATGCTAATATTTTTGGTAAATGCATCAGTTGATTGATGTATCAAATGGTGTCGTAGGTAGGCTAGTTGTGATCCTCGAGCTTATGGGGGCCCATCGCCACTGCTTGTGCATAGGGCCCAGAATTTGGTGCTACGCCCCTGCATATAAAAGAGACTTGATTGATCGCATATAGCTTGATTGAAGGGCGGATTTTAGGTCATGTTGTGGAAAGGCACAGTGAGCTCTCAGCATAACCCTATTCACAGGGCCAGATATGACACACTTTATCCTCTGAGCCATTTCTGATTAAAACAGGATGATGATCGTCATCTTCATCTCTTTTTGTCTCTTATTGACTCTCACCCTGACGGCGCTCCCATGAGCTGAACATAATGTGAGATTACTTCAAACATTAAGCTATTCATTTCACGGAACAGATAAAAAAATATATATATATATAATAATCAGGCCCGTTGTACCCCCGTCCTAATGCGGAGATAAGATGGTAGCGGCTTGGCTTAAAAAAAAATACATAAGAGGCTTTGAATTGTCCTTGTTGAAGGGATCTGACATCTACCTGTTTACTTAGAGGGTTTACTTAGAGACGCAAGCTGGCATCCAATCGCTCCACACGCTACTGAGAACAGTCGTGTTCCGTCGCGTCATCGCACAATGACATCTGCTCGAACAGGCAGGGTGAAATACACACGCTGTGGGCCTCGAATCGAAACGTTTAAGTCTAACCAAACGTTGGCACACAAATGTAATCGTGTGCTACTTTGCCTGTGTATTTCTGTCTACGGTTTCTGTTTTTCATTTGCTCCGGAGGTCACACGCTGTGTTTGAAGCCGGGCCTCGCCTCGCATCCGCGTCCCAGACCCCCTCTCCCGCGCAGATGCGAGTGCGAACCTGGGGCCAGTTCTTGTTGCGCCGGTCAATTGGAGAATCTTTTATTTGGATACACTTATCGTTCCTATTTCCTAACCTGATTGAAGCTTAAAAGCCAAAGCAGCTCAGATCGTGCCAGAATAAATCTCCTTGCCCATTAATCTGTCGCCGGGTCCTCTCCCTTTCAAAATTGTTGCATTGCGGCAGGATTTATGAGGAAATTAAATGTATGATATCCGAGCCTCCTCTTACGGCGCTCTGCGCTCTGCTACAGAGCATTTCTGTCCCCCTCTGTTGATTACAGTGAAATCAGCGCGAGAGTGGCGCCTCGGAGGAAGCGTGCATTCCCACAATTAGGTCACAGCGGCGGGCCACGGGAACATATTCTAGCGGTGGGCCGCTCTCATTTGTCTTTCCATGCCCTGTGCCCCCGCGCCGAGCAACACACCAAATTGTATCCGTGGGCTCGGATCGGAAAGAGTAAGGAGATGAAAAGGCAATTTCCATCTGCTAGTTAAAGCTCCTCCGTTCCTTTCTCCGAGACCGAGTGCTGCATTATTGCCCACAGTCTGTGCTCCAGGGGGTTAAATGAAACACTTCACCTCAGTTATACTTAACAATTATGTGCTACGCGGTGTTATTCAACAATATGACGTGTAAATGCTGAATGATGAGTTATGGCTAGGCCATCACTGGACCATTATAGATCATAAAGAAGAGCAAAATGTCATTTTCCGGCACCCGTTCTTAAGTACATCATTGTAAAGACACCACAGCGTTTTCAAACTCATCAATTTTCACACAAAAATATTAAGCAACGCAAATGTTCATAATATAATAAGAAATGTGTGTTGAGCAACAAATCAGCAGGACTATGGGATGACTGGAGTGACGGCTGCTAAATTTATTATTATTATTATTTATTTTTTTGCCGTCAAAGGAATGAATTAAATTTTAAAATATATTATAATAGATAATTATTTTAAATTGTAATGCAATTGCTCTATATTACTGTATTTTCGATCAAATAATTAGTAATTGTGCTTTATTTCTGGCGACCAGAGTTCGAATCTCTCTCTCTGCCCTATTCTATACTGTCATTTATCCATTGTCCCAAATGTTTAACTTAATAGAAAAATAAATATATGCAGCTTTGGTGAGCATAAGAGACTTCTTTCAAAACCATAATAAAATTCTATAGGCTAAACATGTGTTATCCTCCTTGACACCTTTGTCTAAAATATTATATCTTTATGTATAGAATGGTTTTATTAAAAAAAAAAAAAAAAAAAAAAAAAAAAAAAAAGTTTAAACATTTTTTACTTTATTGTTGCTTTGGCATCTTTTAACGAACAGAAAAACAAATATTTAAAACCTAGTATACTTCAGAATGTACTATAGACTATACATGTACTACAGGTTATGTCAAAGAAAGATACATTCAAAAACCTTCAAAGTAGTACAGCAGTCCTGAAAGAAGTCAGTTACAGAAAGAGGAAATTAAAACCAAAACAAGGTACAACTGTAAAAGTATAAAATAGTAATGAAATATAAAGAAAAGAATCAAGGAGAACAAAATTAAATAATAAATGAATTAATAAATAAGTAAAAAAAAAAAAAACATAAGACCAGAGTATGGTATAGAATGTTCTAATTTGTTATAATGATATAATGAAACATTATCATTTTTTACTTCCTGTTTTGTCCCGAGATGCCATCTTGGTTGTTTTTCTCATCCCTAAGGACTTGTTTTCAAGTAATCTATGTTCTAATTAATATATTCCATCTTCATTTAATATGCCATGGTCATAATATCTAATCCCGAATATATACTTACTGTCTTGAAGACCAGACTGATTTGTTTTGAAAATCTTATATGAAAAATGTTAATCTGGTTGAGAAGATCTGCCTTGGGACTGGTCTGTGTCATCTTTGGTCAGTCAATCTCCTTCTGTCCTGCAATACAGGCACTGAAGATGAGCTATGACTTAATCCCAAAATGTTAATCTCAGACTTTTTCTTTTTGGTGGAAGTGGGTGGGTGTGGGGAGAGGTTAAGTCATGGTTATGCTTTATTCATACTGTAAGTACCGAATGAAGCCTGTGCTGTATGCAGGTGTAGCTTCTGAGTGGGCGTGCCTTTATGTAAGCCTACAGACTTCTAAGGTAAAGAAAGCATGAGACCTTTATTGTTACTCATTTAAAAGCAAAAAACAATTTCTGAGTTTGAATTCGTTTATTTTTATAAGCCCAGATTCTTGCATTCCAACTGTGGGTGTACATAAGGCTGACGCAAGATGAATCCACCGGTTACTTTCCACAAAATCAAAAGCTTTCGGATAAGATTTCTGACGATTGGGACATGCAGCTACTGCACAGAGGGGAATATAAAGCGATGTATACACAAAACAACAGTGGCAATGATAAAAACCCTGCAAGCGTTTAGAGACTATCTGAATAGAAGGATCGGAAATGCTTTGTTGCAAAAAAACAAAAAGGATACAAACAAAACGCCTCCTTGTGGTCCCACCCCCAAAATACAGAATAAATATATTTAATTTTTTTTTTTAATTATGCATGGCTTAAAAACATAAAAAAGTATTGATGTTAGTTAAAATATATCACAAATAAGCAATGGGAGTATATTGCGTCTCTAAAATACAGCTACAAACATATCACCTTAACTAACTCGTTAAAAAAGGTGTCTCAAAACATTTTGGGTGTAAAACACATTGTGGATTTTTGACATATTGTTGAAGTCAGCTGAATATATAAACATCTGAAGTTAGAACAATCATGTCAGTTGGCCTACACTCCAAAAGAAACGAGGTCTATGCACAGTTATGTACCATTAATGTATTTACAATACACTGAAGCAGCGCCATACGGACTTGCATTGAACAGGGACACGACGAGCATTATTCCTTACCATCTTACACAACATCTTTTACAAATGGTACTCCATATTGCTTAGAAACATTTAGGAATGAATTTCAGACATTTCACTAATTTTTTCCCCTCAGAAAAACATCAAACCGCGTGAATTCATTTTAAAGTTCGGCTAATATATGCTTTTGTTTAGTTGTATTTTTATTTGAAGTTGGTCCCTTATTTGTCATGGAACATGACGTTAACAATATCCAGTCATGTACGATTGATGGACGGTGGTGTACATGCATCATTTTAGGCCACGATAAACATGTCTGACCGAATTGTCCACACCTAATTGTCTCCAGCAGGATCTAGTCATCTTCCTCATCGCTGTCCTTCATGGATATGCCTTGCATCCCTCCCTCTCTTACAGATGCTGTAGCCTCTTCTAGAATCAGCCTGTTTCTCACCGTCTCATACATCTTGCTGTTTAGAGTGGAGTCCAACACACCTTGTAGTCGGAAATCACGATACTTTTTCTGCAAAACAAAAAGCATTGTGGGAATAGGTATGGGTCATGAATTACATTCTATCTAAATATAAAATGCATTTTTATGATGTATTTTTGCATTTTTTTGGAAAAGTGGAACCCCAGAGTATGACGTAAGAGGGAACCCACAATGATTCAAATATCAAATAAAGCAAAATGACAGTGAACAAAAATAATAAATTAGTCAATATGTGTCATGTTCTATACAGCAGCATCCTGGAGATCTCTTATCAGTTAAATAGCATTAGTTATTCCTCCTATATTGGGGTGGAGCTCGTTTCTCATTGGTTCCCACTTTTTTGGGAACGGAAATGCTCTAAAACGGCAGCTTTGCCAGACTAACTCTAAATGTAGCGTCACTGGAAGTATGAGCGGGCCCAGGCTAACAAATTTGTACTATTTTGTATGATTTGTCTAAACCTCAGTGATGGGTAGGTTTAGGGGCGGGGTTAGGTGTGGGTCATTCGTACAAATTAATACGAATTGGCAACTCGTAAAATATGTATGATTGAGCAAAAATCTTATGAATTTATACAAGTAAGGGTGTACAAATTTGTACAAATTAGCCGCCTCTTAAAATATGTATGAATTGCCGCGAGGTCGCGTTGACATAACCGCCAAGCTTAACTCATACTGTTATTAGAGGAAAAAAGGATCAAGCATTTATTTTCTAAAGTTATAAGGTTAAGTACAGTTTAAAACCTTTTACTGTATATTCACCAAAGCTACATTTATGTGAACAAAATCAGTCCCCGCATGGATACGCTTTATTTTGATAGTCCATTTAGACATTCAACTAACTATAAGTAACTTTGTAACTACATGTCAACTAATTCGCATTAATTCTCAACTACATGTCTACTAACTCTCAGAGTAGACTGTTAGGCGTAGGTTTAGGGTTAGTAGAATGAGTTGACATACACCTGCAAAGTTTCTGATAGTATTGTAGTATGTTGTCAAAATAAAGTGTTATAGATATTAGGTAGACAGTAATACTCTAATGACTGTTAGTTGACATGTAGTTGCAAAGTTACTAACTCTTACTAGAATATCTAAGTGGATTATCGAAATAAAATGTTACCCAACATATAGGTAACACTTTTTATGAAGCCCGTATTTATAACACATTATAATGAACGCATAATTCGTTATAAATACCTTCAATGTGAATATTTATAAAAACAGTTTAATGTCTTATAATATTTTCATAGTTGTGGTTATAGCGTTTAAGAGTTTGATAATTTATAACACACAATGAACACAATTAATCCACTTAAGTTACAATGGATTATATTTCTCATATAATGCATTATGAGTCTCATATCTTGCCATTTTACTTATAATTACTTATGTTTTACTTGTAATTACTTATGTTGCTTAAAGCTACACTTATAATAAGTAATAATAATAACAATACAAATTATCAGCTTGATTATTTTGATGGTACCCATTAGGCAGCTGTTGACTTCATGCATCTACATGTCAACTATAGCCTTCATTAGAGTATTAGTAGTGTTTCTGCTTGTTATTTTGATGGTTCCTCAGCAGACATACTGAGTATAGGATACTTTGCAAGTATGTGAACATTTTACCTACCCTACCTAAGTCTACATTGTTTTAGTTGAAAGCATTAGCTAGCTCACATTAGCCTTAATATTAGTTCCTCATAGGAAACACTCAAATAACACAAAGCACCTAAAGGTACAGTGCAGATCTTAAATATGACAATATACAATATGATATAGTCCATTATAAATAAAGTAGATTTAATATGGTATTCATTGTGTGTTATAAATAAATCATACTCTTAAAAGTTATAATCACAAAAGCGCAAATATTATAATTGTTTATATGATATTCATGAGATGTGATAACACATTACAGGTTTTGTAATGCCTTAAGAATACCCTTATAATGTATTATAAATACAGGATATAACCTCTTTATCCAGTACTAAATCTGGGGAAATATTAAGGGAAAAAAACCTGATATGCTGCAGATCCAAAAAGAAACAGAAAGAGAGAGAGAGGGACCATATGAGTGCACAGAAATAAATGTGTAATGTCATACTATGAAATCCTGTTAGTCTTGCTGCTGTATAATCAAGCACAAGCGGAGGCTGCAGAGGAAGACCGCCCTCAATTGGCTGATCCACCTCTGTAATCTGACTCTGATTGGACGGCATGCGCATATTTTTATAGCATGTGTTTACAAGTACATTTGGTGCAAATACTGTGCTACGATTACTTCCTGCTGTTCTGAATCTATAGACATTCTACATTTAACGCTTTAGTGGTCCGATGCTGTAGCTTTTACCTTTACAATTCTGATGAGGATTTTCAGCTGATACACATGTAACTGCAGGTCCATGCGGTCTGTCAGCCAGGTGCCCAGGAGATTCATTGTGCTGGTGTACCATTGCTGAAAACACAAATATATTGTTCTCCAGCAAAGACAGACACACATATAAATGCTGCCACACACAAACACATAGGAAAACCCATCTACAAAAAACACAAACACAGGTATAGGCAGTATCAAGAGAGCAGATTATGTGAAGGAAAATCTTTTCAGTACAAGATCTAAAAATACTCACCGATCTGATCTAGCACAATTTTATATCAGCAATGACAAAGACAGACAAACTATACACTACCAGTCAAAATTTTTGTATAATTAAGATTTTTTGGGGGGCTCAAGAAACTTTGTTTGTATGATTTATTATCAGTTTTTTTCTGCTTAATATTTTTGCTGGAAACTGTGATACACCCACCTTCAAACATTTGGAGTATAAAGGATAAAAAAGCTAAAAAAAAAAAAAAAACACTTTTATTATACTTTTATTCAGAAAGGACTAATTAAAGTGATCAAAAGTGACATTACAGACTTTTATTATGTCACAACAGGTTTCTATTTCAAATAAATGCTGATATTTTGAAA
>JAUMHP010000060.1:13094937-13111942 GCA_032361065.1 Enteromius trimaculatus
TATATATTGATTAATAGAGAAATACAAAAATGTAATTTTAATTGTGCTGATAATATCATTTGAGTTTTAAACAACACTATATAACACTAAATTTAGCTTTCTAAATTTAAAATAAATAAACAAACAAATGAGTACACAAACAAATAAATAAATAAATAAAAGGATACTCTACTAAAACCAGAACCCTCAAACCAGAATGGCAAGCCATTTTGTGAAAAACACCAAAAATGGCAGCTGTGAGAAACAAAACAGTTTGGGTTTCTCACACATCCAGTCCTTTTCAAATCTTATATTTGGTTTCTACTGAAAGCAGATGCCTGTTTCTCTGAAGCTTGTATCTCACTTCAGAGCATTGTCAGTAACACTGTAGATGAGGGAAACAGGACAGGGACAAAAGTGGTATGGGGGTGATTTCCTTTAGTATTCCCATCCTAGCACCATATCCAAGCTGGAGGGCTTCTACTCTAGGACTCATTACCCAACAAATACAGCAAGAGGAAAGAGAAAGGACAACTGTATCCTGCTCTATCCTGACAGGAAAAAGGGAAAGGAGGAAGATGTTGGAAAGATACAAGCATTACTTACTCATGAGCAGATACTAATAATTTGACAATGATGTTGTGAATAATTTTGTTAAAGGTGAAGTGTTACTAACAGCAACAAACAAAAATGCTTTATTTTTGTTTTAGTTTGTGATATTAACAATTGGTTCGGCCAGCAGCTGAACAAAGACAATTGAAATGAAGTTTCATCCATTGAAAACACAATGTTTAGCAGTGTTAAATCTCTCCAGACTTAAGAGAAGCCAAACCAACATTGAACAAAAATGTTCCTTAGTCGTTTTTGTGAATCTGTTTGGTGCTGCTAGTGCACAGGTATGACATACATCAGCGCTAATATTAATATAACATATAAATATATTTTATGATGTGTTATTTGTATCATCCAACCCTTCAACATGCTTGGGGCATTTTGGGTTAAAATATGTCTATGGGCATAATGTGGCCTTAACATGCAACATAACATAACACTAATTTTTGCAAGGTTGAAGACTGACATGTCAAGACAGATACTACAGTTTTGAGGTGGTGTCATCTAGTTTTGGCAACCTTTGGTGTTTACCCACTATTACACCTTAGAGATGGAATATTTACACCGAGTCTCACTCGGCATGCATAATTACGTCTGTGTGTGCATGCGTAATTTTTTTTTCCAACACATGCAGCGCGGAAGGTATTTCACTCTCGTCTGGAAAGTGGTAATATGCTAAGGTTTGGAGTATCGGTTTTTAATTATCATGTCTAAATATAAGCTAAAATTCCCTTGGTGCTCCTCTGTCAGCTTCCTAAATTCTTAACTCACATGCAATGTTTATGTAGAAAATTTCCACACATGTAAAGAAACAGCTGATTCTGCATGTACAGTTTTGAGAACAATTAGGATTTTAATATTACTACTATACGCATGTACAGCTAGAAGCTACTCAAACTTTAATTAAGATGCTCTTTTTTTAAACAAGTTTGTTATGCAACAAGCTGTTGGAAAAGGAGAACTTCACTGACATAATATTAAATAATTAATTAAAATGTATCATACACTAACATATGATCTAATAATAACTGTAATAGTTTTTATTTTATATTAATAATTTTTGTTTATTATATTTACCTACAAAAAAGAGAGAGAGAGCGAGATACTGGCCTTATGCACTGCATCTGTTCATCTAAAGCAGAATATCAAAGCATATGTGCTTATTGCCGTTTATGTGCACTATGACACATGAGAATGATCCTAAACATAGTAAATCAACTACAGATTGCTTTCAGCTCTAAAAATTAAATACATAGTAAATAAATAAATAATTAGTTGCGCAAATAATTGTTCTTACACAAACTATTTGGCTCAACAAAACTAAATAAATTTATTGTAAAATTTTGTGATGTTCCGTAATATAATTTTAGATAAAGTCCTCAACTGCAAAGAGCTTCTATTAGACTTCACACATGAAAACCTATACCTATAATTGATCTGAGCTGAATTGGAATTCAGTATTAACTAAACATGATATGTTCATGCTAAGGCCACGCATGCATGTATTAGAATCCGGTACAGACTCAGTACACACTCAGTATCAGATAAACCCGGCATCCAGTTGCGGGTGGAAAAGCTAGGCATTTGCATTGGTGGCAGATTAACTGACACTGGTAGATTTGGTACTTTAGGCATTTGTAGATTCACATTTGGTAGGTTGACACTGGGCAGATTACTTGTTAAACTCCTGCGGAAAAGAAAAAAAAAACACAGAAAAAAGAATGCAGTGATGTAGATGCACAGACGAATAAGAATGTGTGGGTGATACAGAAACAGCACTTTGTTTACAGCACAAGATGAAGAATTAATTCAGATCTAAGATGGTGTTGCAGAGATGAGAAGTGCACATGAGAAGGAGTGAATCACATTATCATCGCTTTGGCTGTGGTTTTTACGAGAAAACACACACTTTTTGTTTCTGCTGAAGTGCAGATTGTTGAATCAATTAGCATTAACATTCTTACAGTCACACACTTTGTCTTATAGTATGATGCTTTGTCAATTGATTCCAAGTTATTCTGATGACTTATATAATTGGGAATCATGTAAGATTGTTTTTTAAGTTACAATAAGCAGGGCAGATTTGGACTGTAAGGAAAAGCTAGTTAAAGAACACAAACAAATTAATCTTGAAAAGAATCACATTCAAGCTGTTAAAAACAAATATGCATGTGCTAACAAAAATTCAAGAAAACAAAAAAACCTTTCTGTTGGAATCCATTTAGCTGCTCTGAATACAAGGAAGCTTTCTGTGTAAATTGTGATATTGCAGAAGGCCAAGAAAGCATTTCTTTTTTTTTAGAACTAGTGAATTAACATCTTTATAATACACGTTTAACATAAAAAAGGGTTTTACTTACTTGACAGGTTCCCAAGACTCTCGTTCAAATCCTCTGTGTATGGACTGAGCTATGGAGGACTCCATTAGATCCACATACCTCACCACCAGAGGGGCAAACAGGTCTTGCAGGTGTTTATGAAACTTCCCATTACATAGATTATCTGAAATAGTGAAAACAAAAAGTGGGAAAGAGAGAAAGAACAGAATGAAAGATTGCTGACATATTGTAGTGACAGCAGAAAATGTGTGACTAAGCATTTTTATGAAAAATAAAGGTGGCAAAATGTTAGTGTCATGGCATTTTCAATGGGATGCATGCTACAAGGCCTGACTATTTCTGTTCATTTCAGAAGATCAAACTTAATATTATATGAGTGGATTTATTTTTGATTTATCTTAAATAATAATTAATATAATTTTTATATAACCTATATAATTAATTTATCTTAAATTAAATAATTTTAAAATAAAAAAAAAATCTATAAATTATATATCCTTATATACCCTCCTTCAGGGAACTTGGGTTACCTACGTAACCTTAGACGTTCCCCTTCAGTCGAGTCAATCCGACGCTACATATGGGAACAGACCCCTGGAAAACGCTATGACCGTGTCAGCAGGAGAGTCTGCACGTTACCTTCCCAAATAGGGACCCCGCAGGGATGCCAGATGTACTGAAGCATGGGTTGGGGGGGGGGGTGGAGACATGAAGCATATACACCGTTCTTACATGTGAATTTTCAAGGAATACATTATATTGATAAGATATGGATATAAGTGAAGGGGGAAACACAGTCTTCTGGCTGACTGTGGAACATAAGGTTTTGGTAGCCACAACCTACTGGGCGAAGGAGACCCAGTGGGAACGCAGCCGGAGCTACTACGCTCTAGGTCCAACTGTGGGGCAGGAGGAGAGGGGTTCGCCTTGGCACAGGGGAACATTTGAGAAAAGCGCACGGATCCTGTGGGAATGGCGCAGTAAGCCAACACTAGTCTGCCTCCTGCTACCTGCTCATCTGATTTAAGACACGGGAGGACACGGCCTCTTTGTGAAGATAGTAAAACCTGGTGAAGGTGTTGGGTGTCGCCCAGCCTGCAACCTTTAAAAAGGCTACCAGCTTGCAGGGTTCACCAATCAGCCCCCCAGTCTCGCTGTTGGTGGCGAGAGAGCTTGAATCTCCGTATTTCTCCGATCTCTTTCCTCCGACACTCAAACAATGGCATCCACTGCAGTGAGGCTCCGAAGCAAAAAGCTGCAGGTGCATTACATCCGTGCCCTCTTATACTCACGCTGTGATAAGGTGCACCTGGCTGTAATTAAATGCACGCCAATATTCATTGACCTTTTCTCATTACTCGAAGGGGATTGGTCTCTAATGCGAGTTCTCATATGAAAGGGAACTGAAGACTAAAAAAAGACCACAGTTTCGGTGGAAAATATTTTTTTTTAGCATGTAATGACTAAACATAGTAGTCAAAGCAACATTATTTCTCTTTCTCTTTATTTATCAAACACTTTATTTTTTTATTTCAATTTTAATTTTAATAAAAACTTTCATTTAAATTTCTGACAAGTCTAGATGCTGTTAAAATTCTGACGTGTGGATTGGATTTTCTTTAGCAAAAAAACAACAACGCAAAACTAAACTAAAAAACAAAAAAATAATTAAAAAAAAATAAAATATATATATTTTTATTAAATGATTTCTTTAAGATCCTATGACATTGAAGTGAAGAGAAGACTAAAGAAATTCTACTATATTGGTGGAAAAGGCATTTTTAGCATGCAATGACGAAGCATAGTAGTCATAGCATCTCTATTTCTCTCACTTCGCATTCTCACTATCTCTCTTGTACTCAAGGTCGATCATTCACAGTAGGTGCCATGTTTGTTTGCCTCCCTGATTGCTCTGTTCCAATTAGCCACTTGAGCGGCGGTGGTTGTACACTTGGCTGTGTTTGTCCGCGAGCAAGTGGCCGGGGCAGTGGGGTCTCCCAGGCTCCTCTGTTTTAGACCTCATTAGCAGCATGAATAGCTTCTGCTTTAGCGCCTGTCTGGTGTTAAGGCTGTTTCATGCCTAGCTCAGTGCTACAGGCACAGGACGATAGTGACCTTCCATGCTGAATGTCCTGTTCCACAGATGTAGCGCATGCTGTAGGCTGTCGCTCGATGGTGTTTGCTTGTGTTTGTGTTTATGCGCATGTGCTTGTGTGTGAGGCGGCCAGAGGGAGGTAATATGTGTCTCTGCATTGTAGTGAGGAGTAATATGTGTGTCTTTATGGGGAACTTCATGATGCTAGACCAGAGAACTAGATGACACTATACTGTTTTTAACTCTGTTATACAAAATAAAGTTAAAAACTTTGCATGTTTGCGTGTTAACTAATGTTGAAAACTGACTTTAAAGCTGTCCAAATGAAGTCCTATGCAATGGATTTTACTAATTAAAAATTTATTTTTGTTATATTTACTCTAGAAAATGTACAAATATCTTAATGGAATATTAATTTTGACCCATGCAATGTATTGTTGGCTATTGTTATAAATATACCCGAACTATTTAAAACTGGTTTTGTGGTCCAAGGTCACATTTAGAGCCCTTAAAAAATCGGCATATCAAATATAATACAGTGGGCAAGTCTATATTTACTACCTTCTTTACAAGAGATTAGTAAGAATATACTATAAATAAGACACAATTTCTCAAAGAAGGAGGGGAGAAGAGAGAGAAGAATAAAAATAAACAAATACAAACAAAAAGTGAGCTAAAAAACAAATAAATACCAAATGTATGAATGTAAGGGAAAAAATATCTGAAAAGAAAATACAATTTAAATATACTTAAAAGGCTGTTACATTTTTTTTTTTTACATAGTACACACTCTTGCTTTCTGAAGCTCTAGCTCTCCCAGCAGAAAAAGCAATCCAATATCCAGAATAGGTTACCAGACAACAACCTGTCAAGCTGTGCAAAGAATGCCACTAGGATAATTAGTCAACTGCAGCCCATGGCAGTGTGGCTTTAGCACCATGGACAGCACCCCATTGACTTCAGTTCATTAGAGACGTGATAAGGCCTTGAGCAAACTCTTTACATTCAATGTGTTGGTTCGACCCCCTGCGGGGTTCGCTATTTGGCCCTTAATTCTTCTATATTGTCTCTTAAAGCTCCGCTTTGTTGCAATTTGTAACCTACTGCAAGCATGAAAGGTTACAAATATGCACTTGTGGACTGTAGATATGACAATTTCCAATTTCATTCATTTCATTTATTATTCTCTCTCTCTCTCTCTCTCTCTCTCTCTCTCTCACTATATATATATGTGTTGGGAAAAGTTACTCTTAAAAGTAATGCATTACAATATTACATTACTCCCTAAAAAAGTAACTAATTACGTTACTTCGCTACTTTTTATGGAAAGTAATTACTTTTGCGTTACTTTTTAATATGGCCAGAGCTTAAGCGTTTGTTTTTAATATAAGAAGTTTTATTTATAGCAAATGTAAAAGCACACCAAAAAGCGTCAAGAATAAACCTCAGGCTGCTGAAAAAGTAAATTCCCATCAAAGGTCAGCAGCAAAGACATTGGTTGGAAAAATTTGATTAGATACATTTGTGTAATTTAATTATTATATTTTATATTATGTATATTATATTTTTTATGTATGTATATTATATTCATATTGCGAGTTTAATTCATTTTGATGAATACTAAATCTGTTTTTGAGAGTGAGATGAATTAATGCACATTCACATTTAGCCTAAAACTACACTGTATTCACACAGTGTGCACAATGCCTGTGTATTTCTGATTTCTCCCAACATGTCAGGAGTCAGGAGACTTGTCAGTAAGTAAATAAGAAAACAAAGTAACTGGCGTTACTTTTTTGAAAAAGTAACTCGGTTATATTACTCAAAAATTAAAAAGTAATGTGTGAAAAAGTAATATTATTATGTAACTCACATTATTGTAATGCGTTACCCCCAACACTGTATATACGGTATATATAAACACACACACGCACTCACACACACATACATGACTCTCCATAGGCGTAATGGTTTTTATACTGTACAGACTGTGTGTGGTATTGCCCTACACCTAAACCTACCCCTTACAGGAAACTGTGTGCATTGTTAGATTTTCAAAAAAACACAATTTAGTATGTTCTTTAAGGCTTTTGAATTACAGGGACACTGAAAATGTCCTCATAAAACACCTACATATTGTAATACCTATGTCATACCCATGTCATTCTACAAATTTGTATCCTCATAAACCACATAAACCCACCCACACACACACAAATAAATTAAATTATTAACATTTGAAAGAATATTTAGAATAAGTACATAAGACATATTTGCTGTCGATATAAATTGCCTTGTATTTAAATTACTTTATTTGATTATATATTTTATAAGGAATAAAATATATGGACCTGTTCAGAAAAAGACTGTAAACACTCACAGTCAATGCGCAGGAAGTCATTGAGCAGCTGAAAGAGAGGGAAGCTGTCCCAGCTGTCTGGTGGTTGGACCTCCAGTGCCGCATCCATGTCCACAGCATATAGAGAGAGAAATGTCTCGGCATGTTCAACCATCAGATCTGACCACCAAGCAAATGCCTGCAGCAAGAGAAAGAGAGACAAAGGCCACACAAGAGCCAGAAAAAGGGGGAAAAATAAAAAAAAGCAAAAATAAAATTGTTTATATAAAGACATACACTAAAGTTCAGTCCTTTCTCTTATATGTAAGGGCATGACAGTCCACAGATCTATTAAAAATGACACTGGATTAATTTATGCAAGGATGTCCAGTAATGTAAAGCTTTGTGACTTTGTGCCTGTAGAGTGTCATGAGCTTATCTCATGCTTTAAAAAAAACCATGCTACTCCTTATTAAAATACAGCTAATGTCTAATTCACATACATTGATTAATATTCAAAGAATATATTCTTTATTTGCTTTCCATTTTGCAGATGTGAAGTCCATGCACAGGAATTTATGCCTTTGTAACAAACAAATTCCCAGCATGCAGCAGCAGCATTGATAACCAGCACAATCTCAGTACTTAGCATTATTTCTCTGTTCAAAATATAATCGTTTTAAATTCACTTTTAAACATAAAATTCTTTATCTGTGTGTTGTTTGTTCCATTAAGAACCGTAAACACTTCTATTCCACAAAAGGCTCTTTATAATAGAAAAAACTAATCAGAAAGGTTCTTTGGGGAACCTAAAAAGTTCTTCTGTTGAATTAATTTTTAAAAATGTGAGTATGTGAGATCCCTCTGCTGCTGATCAAACCGCGCTGTTGTGTGTAACACATCTGGCCTGTAGATATGCATCAAGCGTGTTAGACAAATGAAAAGTTAATGTAGATCATGGCTTCCTCTCCTTTAAAAAGGCATGCTGTTGTCACTGACCACTCAAACAAACTTATCATATCGGTATTTTTGAGACCAGTTTGTCTTCTTGCAACATCTCTCCCAAAAAACACAGAGAAGTGCATTTGTTACATAGTTTTATATTTGTAGTGAGAGCTGGTAAGTGAAGTGAGCAGACCAAACCAAGCGGAAAAACACAAAACAGAGGAGAGAGTGGATATTCTTGGGGTTGTGCAAGGGTGAAAATGAGACCAGTCTCATTTTCATTGAGGTTTTTTTTGGGGGGGGGTGTCTGCTTCCACAGGTGAAGCACTGTCCCCTTGTGCTTGTGGAAACAAGCAACTTGCTCAACGCTGACCAGGGGAGGGATGGGGTGTCCAGGCAGAGATGGGGAGGACGAAATTAGGGGGGAAAGGTGGAAATCCCTCCGTCCATGGTGCAGGGGCTGTGACATGCACATGGAGGGGGACTCTATGGTCTACATACCTCTTTACCCTGTCCAACGTTTTCCAGCCAACAAAAGAGTCATGAAACACAGTGAGAGTTACGTGAGATTTTCTTCGCTCTGTGTTTTGGTTTGAGTACTTGATTTTCATAAATGCTTCATTATTAAAGGGCTTTAAAATGCAATTGGAAGACAATGTGAAAACAGTTAAGAATGATCTCGAGCAAAAGGAAACAAACACAAGAAGGATAATTTAGTCATTCTTATGCTTTAGTGCACTTGTAAAGATTGTAGGTTTTGACGTGCAATTGTCACTGATGTTGTAAATATCGCATGTTGTACCGTATATGTATGTCCATCAATTTACAAGATTTATTCAATTATTTTGTGCATATACATGATGCACCTTTAACATTTGAACATGCGATTTTAGGGGCGTGATAAATAACTGACTTATGTAAAATACCATAAACAATCTCATGCACTTTAGCGGACATGTTTATTTAAAATGGTTTTATGTGCTCAAAGGGATAACCCACCCAAAAATGAATAATTCTGGTGAGTAAAGTATGACTATGGTGTTCCAAACCTGCCATTTCTGTAGGCAGATATTTTGAATATATTTTTGTTTATATAAACAGTGTGTCAGTCAGTGTGGTCCCAAACCCTGCTGATTTTCAGTGTATGGACAACAAACAAACAGACAGACAGACAAAAAGACATAATTCAAAATATATCTCTTTTTCTTAATGAATTTTGGGTGAACTATACCTTTAATAGTTTCATGAACCTGGCACTAGATATGTAAATGGAATTTTCAAAAGAAAAGTGAAAAAAAAACCTTGAAATGAAGATGAACAACTTAGCACAACACAGTCATTTTGTCCATTGACTGTGATGCCTTCAAACTGGAATGTGCTCAGTCAATGTGACAGTAATTTCAGTTCAGTTAATTCTATCTATCTATCTATCTATCTGTTTATGAATTAAATGTTTTATGTAACTTAGAATGAACTGAACTGAAATTAAATACATCCACCCTGCAGGTGCCCGGCTCTTGATTTGCTATGCCCGTGTAAAGCCTCTTCCAGGGCAGGCCAGATCATGAGACTGGCATGCAAGAGCAGGGTATGCTACTGATGACAGCAAAAAATAAAAAATACTGTACCGCCTGACCTCCCGTACTTGGGCACGTAGCCTGCGGAGCACATAATTACAAACACAAAAACACATATTCTGCTGTTGTCTGTGAGAAGATGATAACTGCTCTAATGGGGAATGTTACCTAAATAGTTCAAGCAGTCACTGAGGACCATGATTGAAAACATTTTAAGTTTTATTATCGAAGCAGCATTGTTTGTTTACACATAACTCTTCCCCTGACATATTTCTTTTCATCCTTCTGTATTTAAGCATGTCATATGTCTACCATGTAATGTCTTGCACACTCACCTCTGCATGATGTTCCTCGTTCTGTTGGAGCACCTCTATGACCAGCTCGGCTAGACGGAGCGTGTCCTCAAGCTTTTTGGCAGGTGTGACTAAGCGTCCTACATTTTCTGAGGCACAAAGGTACAACAGTTAATACAGACGTACAAACACACGCACACAGAAAACACTGGACTTTCCTCAGCCTGTCTGATGCCTAAAGTAAACTGAATTTCACTTCACGTGAACCTAACATGTCATTAAAAGCACTTTATGTTTTACAGTGAATTAAGTAGTAGTATAATTAAAATTACAGAGTAGGTACGAGATTAGTAAAGTTCAGAGTTAAGTCTACACTTTCGTTTGAATTTCATTAATGTTCTCTCTGAAAGCAAAAAAATGATGAACCACAAATTAGCTGCTGCATATATCAACTCTGCTGTCTTAGTTAATGACTTAACATAATCTTGACACTCTGTCAACACTCAGCTCTGTAGACACGAGCCATAATGAGTCAATAAAGAGCAATGCAAGTATAATGAGTCAAACCAAGGAACTGAGGAATAAGACAGGATAAAAACAACAACAAATATGTTATAGTCATCATGCATAATGTTCAGCACATGCAGGAATTCATGTCATCTCATTTCCTACCTCTCTCTGTCAATACAAGCTGGCAGCACCTCTCTCTTAAACATGTCATACCTAAATATACCTTTCTCATCCGTCATTATATGGAACGGAGAACGATCAGTTCATTTTAAATATGAAATTAAAGAAATCACATACCAATTTACGGTGGACTGTTGTGAAAATGGAAATATGTTGCATGGTCTTTAGCATGATGAATACACACAATATTAGGCAAACTGTTGATTGGTGCTGGTTAAGGATGGGATTAGAAAGTAAAGAGGTGTATGGATACATGTTTTTATACTGTAGCTCCTAATGCTTCTGTATTGGCTGAGAGGGTGTTTTTATATGATGAATTAGACAACCTAACAGATTTTTGTTTGTGTAGCTGTTGTTGGTTTTGAACAAAGATTTGTTTGTGCTGTCAGTTTTTGAGATCTTTCAGCATTGTCTTTTTTTGACTGTGGTAAATGTGGCACTTTGATGGAGGAACACAAAGACAGAGGAACTAGGAAGTGAAGTCATTTGCTGTGTGACAAATGTCAAAACAATTAACATCATTTTGAAGAGTCGCATCCCCCTCTCAGTCAACAGTGCTTTCATCACTAAACACAAAAGCACACGCCCCCTAAATGTGAATTAACCCTTTGACCTTTTCTCTAATTGTATCTCAGTCATCTTCAGCTCCTTCGGTAGGACTGAAGACTTTCACAAAATATAATATTCGTGGCCTTTTAAAGGGTTACTGTCCATGCAGGGACGAAATGTCATGTGTTAGCGCCAAATCCGGTACTTCGATTGCTATAAACAGCATTTTGACGTTTGATTTATTTTTCTGAAGCATCCAAAAAGACTTGAAATACCTGATTGTCCTAATTCAAGGCATGAATGGGGTTTCCAATCCGTGACATACTGTACTCCGTAGATTAAATATATGCATTTTTCTGATATTTTTGTAAAGGTTTGCAGAGATCACACACAGACTCCGTCATGTCACCATATTTACTCTAATGGAAAATCAGCAATATGATAACATCATTAACAGTGCATCAGTATTGCTATTTGACCCATTAGAGATTTTTCTGTAACACTTTACACTATGGTTCAATTTGTAAGCATTACAAAAACAAGCAATGTTTTATAACATTTATTGTAAGTTGATTATATGTAATGCATTAATGTTAAAGAATTGAATCTTATAGTAAAGTGTTACTTTAATCACGCACTTTGTGCAGAGAGAGTATCACTTTAATTGTAATTAACACAGGCAAACAATTTCATATTGCTTCTTTGTTTATTTTAATTTTGGAAATGTCTGAATTAAAGAAATACTCACTCTGAATGTTCCATAGACTGGTAATGCATTTATAAAGCGCTTACCAGCTCATGGAAAATGCATCTTTATGAAGATGCAATGTTTTAACTGCAGGAGACACTGGCATAACGTTATCCCAACATTCCCATGGTTTTCTTTACGTCTGCTAATAATGCCATGTGAATGCTGTGAGCTGGTTATGGTTAGAGCTCGGGGGAGGGTGGGGGGGTTCTGTTTTAAAATGATTTTAATAGTGAGTCAGACAAAAGATGTCACCTGCATCCTTCTGATCCCTCTGAGATTTCTCTACTAAAAAGAAAGAAGAGAAAAAAGAAAGGAAGAGGGAAGGGAGAAAGAAGGGGAAAGAGAAAAGGAAGAAGGGATAAGCTTTTATTTTGTTTCAGATGTGAGATCTGATGGGGAAGTTGAAAGAGAAGGAAAGAGGCATTCAAGGACAGGGCTGTCCACTCTATCATTCTACAAGAGACTGTGTGAAAGAGTGGTTGTTTTAGGTTGAAAAGCAAATCTTTTTTAAACAGGAGTGCAAAAATTAGCATTAGTTATTTGTGTAGTAATTAAACGCATAAACAATTAATAACTGCTTGAAAGGCCATTTTGTAGTGACTGCTTATCTCTTCCAATACAAGAAAAACCACATTAATGAATGAAATTAATTCTATTGACTGGTTTTAAATTCAATCACTTATCAAAAGTGACAGAAAAGAATTTTAAATTGTTCAAAAAATAATTTTGAAATTTCTATATGAGGAAATGCTGAAAAACTGGATCAAGATTCCTGCAAAAAATGTAAAAAAAAAAAAGAACCCCGATAGACCTGTGCCAGACTTACTTTTTACTATTTTGTTTAGATATTCAGAGTATATTTTTTCCCTCATAATAAGCACAGTACTTCAGTAAAGCAAAAATGTGTGTATGGTAATAAAGTATAATTATTAAAATACTTTACACCCCTGCTTTTATAACTGCAGCCCAGAAACATGACTAAAACAATAAACCAAACCACAGACAGAATACAGTGAAGACGCACAGTGATACCCTGTTGGAGTGGTCTACAGCCACACAATGTCTTTGAAAGCTGCATCAGAATCCCTGGCTTGGAGGTAATGTAAATTATTTTGTGCACTTTGTACCTGACCAATACTGTAAACCTGGGACACATCGATAAACGGACAAAGGTGGGGAGGAGTGACTTGCACAAAAGCAAAGTAAAAATGCATTCAAGTCACAAACAGAAAGAATAAGCAGATAACAGAAAGAACAGCTGCCACAGTGACTCAGCTGGACGGGATGGTCTGATGAAAGCGACAGGAAGACCTGTGGCTGAATCACTCAACCTAAGATGCAAGTGACAAACTCAAAGAAAAAAGGCAAGCAGACTGCAAGCAAGAGAAGAGGATGGTGCCGGTTAGGGCATGAGGGAATAACTGCGTTTGAAAGTGCTTGAGAACGAAAAAACGAGAAGAGAAAAAAAAAAGAAGAAGAGGAATGGCGGAAGTGATGGAGTGGCTCCAGATGAGCAGGGTACTCACGAATGGTTAAATCCATCACTTGTGACGCCAAACAGAAGACAGGATGCTCATACATTTCTCTCTTTTTCCCTATAAAAGAGGATCGGGCATGCAAGAGCAAGGGGTCAGAGGAGAAACAGAGAGAAAGAAGCACAATGGCTGCATGTGCAATAAGGGGCTTTTGACCAAATTTAGTGGCATGGAAAGTCGCCTGGCAGCGTTGGCAAAAAGCCTGGTACCTGATCTTCTGCATCTCAGAATTATTAATGATTAATCAGTCCTGATATGATCTGTAGGTCAAAAGTTTGGAATGATTAAAAGATTTAATGTTTTTGAAAGAAGTTGCTTGTTCTCAACAAGGCTCCATTTATCATTTATTAATTAAAAAAATACAGTAAAAAAGAAAAAAACACATTATTGTGAAATAATTAATTTAAAAAGATTTTTTTTCTATTTCAATATGTGTTAAAATGCAATTAATTCATGAAATAATACCTGAATTTTCAGAATCACATGATACTTCAGAAATCAATTCAAATTTTAGGTTTTCAGTTATTAATGGTTCTTTTTATTTTCATTTTTGTTTTTGGGGCTTAATATTTATGTAAAACAATTATTTTTGTTCATGATTTTTCAGGACAAATGAACAGCATTTAAAATGTCATATAGTTTTTTTTTTGTGTGTCCTTACCAAAGTATTAATTTATTTTAGATCCTTTTATTTAATAAGAGACTTTATTAAAAATATTTATTCCAAACTTTTGACAGATTTTGAACTAATTTCAGAATGGAAAAAAAAACTGGACTCATTGTAAATAGTTTTGGTGGGGAAAAAAAACTTTTGGTTAGGTCACTTCAGACTTTTAGCTATTCTGTTGATTTCCACCACCAGACTTGATTTTAATCCAGCTGAACGTCTTGCTTTCTGGAAAGACTTTTGAGTGTGTTGCAAGCTATTGGTTAGTTTGGGTTAGTGCAAAAGTCACATTCAGTTTAGTGGTCAGCAATCAATAGGAAACAACATCGACATCATTTGGCAAACAGATACTAAGGGCTTCTCCTTCAGTATCTGCAGTACCCAGTCATATTTCTTCATAAACATGGACAGTTATTGAAAATTATTTAGAAATGGGAATATAAATAAATAATGTATTCCAGACGAATAAAAACACTTGTCCAGTAAACATGCCTATTATTTGACATTAAAGACCACCTGTGTGTAAACCACAGTTCAGCTGTCCATGTCTATGAAAGAAACCATCTCACTTACAACACACAAACGTGTGTTGCTTGAGTGGGCAATCCAGCTTTGCACTGTATATTGGCTTCTCAACCTGACTCAACAAGAGAGGGCTCCAAATAAGAAGAAAAGCCAATAAACGAGGAAAGCACAGAGAGAGGGAGGGAGCAGAGAGAGATACAGAGATAGAAGGAGAAAGAAAGAGGAAAAAGACACAAAGAAAGGTAGTAAAAAGGCAGCAATTCTGCAATATAAAGCAGGGGGGGCTTGAAAGGCGATGAAGAGCTGGAAAAGAAAAGTGTATTTGTTGCCGTACAATATTTCTAGCCCTAAAAGCTAAACCACAGGAAAGATGCAACCATCCACAGAGGGCAGCAAGAAACCACTGAGCAGAACAATATGGCACAGAGGCCAGGGTTTGAGAGGGGGAATTGAATGCATTTTTACTCTATAATCTGCTAGAAAGAGCTAAAACAAACCTGCACCAACAAATTATTTATCATTATTATTGTCATAAAGAAATTATATAGATATATAAAATAACTGCCTGGGTGCATACTACAGGACAATTATCTCAAGTGTCTTAGGACTACATAAAAAGCCATTACACACGTCAACAGTTAATCATTGCTCCACTGAAAGTATTTCTTTTATGAAAAGAAACAATCAACAGTGGCATTTCAGCATTGCCTCCATGGAATACTGGTTAGTTGAGCATTACTGTTGTTAAGCACTGTTTCTAAGAGAAGAATATGTCAAGTGCTATATTACTGAAGACAGCGCAGAGAGGAGAAACTCTGCAAAACTGGTTTATGTGCCTCCTACCTTCCACCTTGGCATATTCTGAGAGACGCTGGTAGTTCACTAAAGCTGCCTGCTCCAAACATTTACGGATCACTGCCTTCACCTCGTCCTGAGGTACAGGTGTCACAATGTCCTTCATTAAGACCTACGAAACCAAATTAAAAATTAGATGCGTGTTTACTTTTTCAATTCAACATACATATGTGACATCCAGGACCACAAAACCAGTCACAAGGGTACATTTTGTGAAAGTGCGATTTATACATCATCTCATCTGTATGCTGAATAAACATACTTTCCATTGATGGTTTGTCTATTTGTTAGGATATTTCAACTATTTAAACTACTTACACTAAGAGTGCAAAAAAATCTAAATCTTGAGAAAAACCACCCTTAAAGTTGTCCAAATGAAGTCCTTAGCAATGCACATTACTAAACAGAAAATATCTTTTGATAGGTTTACAGTAGGAAATGTACATTTCTTAATGAAACACGATCTTTACTTAATATCATTATGATTTTTGGCATGAAAGAAAGATGTATAATTTTGTGTATTTTTGTCTATTGCTATAAATATACCTGTGCTATTTAAGGTCCAGGGTCTATGGGTGATTCTGTAATTGCAGTTACATTTGGTGTCCAAAGTCTGTTACCGTCAATTGGTGTTACTGTAACAATGCTGACAGTAGTGTAAGTGTTATATTATTTTTTACAAAAACTCCACTTGCTGGCATAAACGCTAAGAACACATGACACTAATGAAAACATGATTAAAAGATATTTAAATAACCCAATGTGAGATCAGTAATACATTCTGTTTTCCTTTTGAAATTGTGGTAACAGAGTTGACATTCTACAAAATAAATCAAAAATAAAGTAAAGTACTTTATCTAAAAATAAAGTTTTTAGATTAAAATATTTTGTCAGAGAGAGCACAGATACTTTTCAGTGCTTCAGATCTTATCAGTGAGTGACATCATTTCCTGTAACTTAATAACTCAATATTATTAACTGTAACAAACTATGGCATGGTAACAGAGTTGACCCAAGATTTATGGACACATTTTTCTAAGAAATAAAAATATGTTTTTAATAATCTAATGTTGTAGAATTAAGTAAGTTATTATTTAGGGCTTTTATAAATAAAAGGAAAAAAAATGTTGCCAAAAGAAAAGTACTATAAAATATTTTGATTGCACATTGATGACAGAAAAAATACACTGACTACTTCGGATAAGAAGAAATCAAGATTTTCAGCTATTTAAAACACTTTTACAATATTTTTTTA
>JAUMHP010000060.1:13118861-13131691 GCA_032361065.1 Enteromius trimaculatus
TGTACAGTGTACAAATGCCTATATATATATATATATATATATATATATATATAATTTGATGCTGAGGAATGTTACTGACCTATAGTGACTGATAATTAGTTTAAGAGGTTTTGGCTAAAAATAGAAAATAGAAGATTGACAATCAGGCAATATCAGCCCAACTTGTTGGCTTGTGACACAAGTATTGGTCTAAGTGCATCAGAGCAAAATTTAAAACCAATAGATTTGTAAAATCCTTAAGTGTCCATATGCATTTCTACTACTGTATATCAGAATTCAAGTAGAATGGCTTAAAAGGGCAAGAAAATTGTATGCCAACAATGTTACAGTATATTGGTTTTTATTTCCCCCAGTGGCTTGGTAATCCTGCAAGACTCCTGTCTGAGTCAGTGTTCCTGTCTGGTCCTCCTAATCAAACAACAACTCTACGTTCACGCTTTTCTCCTCCTTCCTCATTCATTGCTCTGTCCGCAGGCCTCTGCCCCCCCTCAGGGAAGCCCTAATTAAAGAAACCCAGAGCTGAGAGAGAGCTGGGCATGGAGCCCCCCTACCCTCACCATCTATTGTCCATTAAAGAGACTAAATAAATTCAACAACACATTTTCCCTTTCCTCTGCAGTCGCTAAGCTTAGGTATTACATCTGGGCCTGCACAAATAAGCAGGGCCGTTTCTTAATCCTGCAACTGGTCAGGGGCTATTCTTATTCTAATGCCCCATTTCAGCCAGAAGCTTTAGAGCTATACTGTATGATTGAGCCATTCAACATACACCTCCTCCAGAGCGTCGCTGGTTTGCATGTTAAATCAGGAATAAGACTTAAACTGCTTAGTTATATAATGGAAGGGAA
This sequence comes from Enteromius trimaculatus, assembly GCA_032361065.1. NCBI lineage: Eukaryota > Metazoa > Chordata > Actinopteri > Cypriniformes > Cyprinidae > Enteromius > Enteromius trimaculatus. Next base: position 13,119,710 of record JAUMHP010000060.1, read on the forward strand.
GTTTTTTCCTGCACAGTATAAATGATAATTGCATAATTTTGTCTTCAATTCGTAAACAGTACATCATATATCATATTTTATTTACCCTAAAGGGATGTTAAACAGTCCACCCAAAAAGACAAACATACAAACTAACAAATACAGTATGTTATCATTTATTCCTTACAGAAGATATTTGGTAGGAAATGTTGGTTCTCATTTACTTCCACTGTTAGATTTGGTTACCAACATTCTTCAAAATATCATCTTTTATATCCTGCAGAAGATGAACATGGAATTATGATACATATTTTCATACATTAAATAGGAAGCAAAATTGAGCACACTACAAATCTTCCATTAACTTTTTTTAATTAAAAAAAAGTTTGTTTGTTTTTTTATCACTTTTAAATTTAAAAAAGTGAACCCCAATAGGTTAAAAAGGATTAATGTAAAAGAAAAGAATATATAATTCAATTTATAATACAAACAAGATGTAATTTTAAAAAAATTACAATATTTTTTTTTTGTCTCGTATAAATTTCTTTTTAAATATCTGAATGTTTATGAACTACTAATTTGCTAAGTGATATACAATATTAAAGACTTTATAATGAAAGTAACTTTAAAGTTACTTTGCGTTGTGTTTTTGTCTGTAAATCTCGTTATAAGATATCTAAACAATAAGTTCAAGCAAAATGATTCGCTGAAATCAGCCACAGGTCAAAAAGGTGACATTGTGTTGTTCTCCTATGTCTTATGTCTTGAGCTTGTCATGTCTCTTTGACACTAGAATTGAGGGGAAGGTCTCTGGACAGTAACACACAATGACATTAGTCAGCTCTGTCCGAGCGGGGCAGAAAAGAAATGACACTGATTGATGGATTCTTTTCATTTATAGATCATCTCTCTCGAAGAGTCCGAAGAGAAGAACATTTGGGGCTATTTAGTGCTTGCTTTTTTTTTTTTTTTTGGTTCTGTGCATGTGTCTGCAGAAGCACACACAATGGACGGATCGGTAGTCTGAGAATCAGCCCTGGGCCGACAAGAGCTGAAGGGGCCAACTGACAGGATGGGTGCTCCTCTGTGAGTGAGGGATGGACAGAGAGAGAGAAAGAAAAGAAGGGATGAAGAAATGGGTGACAGCAGAGACATACTTTATTAACTGGTTTCTAATTTAATCTGCTCCTGAACTCGGTTTCTAACAATATGGCTTTCCTCATCAGGCCTGCAGACAAGTCCATACGTGAGGGTCTCTCAGAGTCTGCCGCTATTTCAGTCCTTATCAAACTGGATTAGAAAACCCTGGACTCTGGCTGACATCCAACATCAATCATTGCTTTCTTTGTTTCAAAATAATGGAGCAGTAAACTGGGTGAAAAATTAAACAAATTATTAGTAAGAATACATTTTTTAAATTATTTATTATGAGCATGATTTGTGTCAATGAAGCTATGTATGTTGAGTGTAAGCCATAGTCAAAAACTAATAATAATAATAATTATTATTATTTTTGTTGTTGTTGTTGTTGTTGCTGTTGCTGTTGCTTTTGAATTATTTGCCCAGAGGTTGTCTACACTGAGTGTTAGCCATAGTAAAATAAAAAGAATAAAACAAACAAATAAAAACAATTTAAAGAAACGTGTGAAACATGTAAATGTTGTTGTTAAATGGAATTCCTTGAGGTTGTCTACACTGGGTTTAAGCCGTGGGAAATTATTATTTTTATTAATATTATTACTACTACTAATACTACAACTACTGTTATTGTTGTTATAGTAATATTATATACCTTGATGTTGTATAGATAAATAATACATTATGTTTTAGCCAAGTTATAATTGTAATAATAATAATTATTATTATTATTATTACTACTACTACTAATACTACTACTACTACTACTACTACAAGACCTCAGTAATCTTCAGGTTGTCTCTCTGATTTCAGTCTCCCTCCACATGCAGTGCAAAAACAGCAGACAATAGGAGCTTTAGCATTTTCCCAGAGTTGAGGAAAGAAACTGTTAGTCTAAAACTGTTAGTAGTTCTATAGTAAAGCAAAACAGAAACACTACTACAACATATACTGTACAGGGCCACTATTTGTTAAACGTGTCAGTGTAGTTGTGTGGCAAAATGACTCGTCTACAATGTAGCAGTTGTGACAACATAAAAAAAAGTATGTCATCACCTGCTAAATATGTATTCCAGCTACATATTTGCCCCCCCTCTCTCTCTCTCTCTTAAATGAAAAGAGACTCTTACAACTCACAGAATGAGTAAACTGTGTTAAATACTAAGTCCACTGCTTCAAGGACAACGCAAATCTTTTCAATGAGAACTGAAAACAAACAGCCAATGTTTCCAATTGCATCCTAATCCCCACATTTAAAACTGCAACCACAACAATTTAATTTGCCGCTGTCGTAAGGTTAAGAGAAAAAAAAACGAAAACACTGGAGGCACGACTTTCTACAGATGAGAGAAACTGGTGTGAACTAGCAAGTAGTTATTTGGTAACATTCCACTGATAGCTTCCAGAAATAACCAGGGTGAAGATACACTGTTTTATTCATAGCATGTCACTCTTAACATGGTAATTACCAGCTGCTGAGGGGTGCAGAGCACGCCAGTGGTTTCACAGAATTCATTTAGCACAATAAATCAACAACTACAATAGAGAAAATCACTATAATTATATCATTTACCAAATTCTCCATTTGGTTGGAAATCTTTATTGTTAAATAAAGGCAACTGCTCTTGATTTCAGCCAACGGGAATCTTACACGGAACCTACAGATTTAATTTTGTTCATGTTTTTGAATGAGAAACACTGTTTTGATTTGAGAAGCCGCGGATCTGATAAAGCCATGTTGAGAGAAGGCAAATATGCAGCTAATAATCATAGCAAAACATCCAGAAATAAAATTTCACATGCAGTCTAGTCTTCTAAAAAAATTGTGTATGTCTTTTAGACTCAAAGGAAACAAAATAGAGGGAAATTTGCTGAAGGTGGGGTAATAAGAGTTTTAGAAGAGGAATAGCGAATAGCACATTGCTTGTGTCAGATAATCCTGAGCGGCTTATCTGATCTGTGCCTGCTACAGGGAAGTACTTACCCTTCGGTCCGGCTACAAGAGAGCAGGGTAAGAGGGAACAAACCAGAGTGACATATAGACTCAGGTGGAGCAGAAGACAGAAGAAAGCAGAGAGAGAAAGGAGGAAAGAATACCTCCTTTACACTGTAAGCAAAGCATGAGAGGAGGAGGATCCGATACACTTATTCATACACACAAACAAACTTATCTGAAAATGGGAGGGTAAAAAAAAACAAAAAAAACATGATGGTGCAGGGAGGGTTGCAAGGCTTTCTGGTATATTGCATATATCAGAAAGATATGCAAAAGATTAGCATAAAACATAAAAGCAACAATACAGGAGTAATGAGAAATGAATAAAAGAGAGAAATTATATGAAAAAGAAAAGCAAAAGCGTGAACGGCAGAGGAAAAACAACAGAGAGATCACAATTTGTGAAAAAAAGTGGCTGTACACAAAAGCAAAAAAGTCAAATAGCTTATATAAGCAAGAGAACACTGAAAATAAGTAAAAGAAAAGAGCAAACTAACAAGTGAAAAAACAAAGATTAAAGTTAAAAGCAAGAAAAAGAAAGAAAGAAAAATGAGTGAATGACAAGCAAAAGTGAAAGAGCTTATAACAGAAAAAAGTAAAAAGAAAATGAAATAAACAAAAAGGCAGAAGAAAAGTAAAGATGCAAGTAAAAAGCAAAAGAAAGAAAAAAAGTGGACAAAATAAGTCATTAAAAAGTGTAAGTAAATAAGTAAATAAAGAAAGAAAGCAGAAGAAGAATATATCAAATAAAGACTAGATCCAAAAGTGTCAAAGGAAAGAATATGCAATGATGAAATGGGACGCAGGGATGTATGTGGGGTGCAGATGAACGATTTCTGACAGAATCAAACAGTGCAGATGAAAACAGAGTGAGATTTTTCTCCCTTTTTACAACACCAACACGGTAAGTAGTTACTGTTCTCAGGAGGTGAACACTGTTGAGATTACACTTACAGGACATTAATGAGCAGTAGAGTGAAACAGAGCGTAAAAACAACAGTGCTGCACTGTTTAGAACGGAAACTTTGTATGAAAGACTGTATGTACAGTAAGAGAGAGACAGCTATGAAGAGTGTCATTACAAATGCAGCTCTGGCCCTGTGTGTGTGTGTGACTGTAATCAGTGTGTGTGGATCTGTAGAGTCTACATATTCATACTCACAGAACTGAGAGATGGGTGCATCAAGCTGTGGTGCTGTCCCTCCTTTGGCGTTGAGTTTCTGCACCTGGGTCGGGGGGACGGGTTTGTGGGACTGGCCCGTGGCACGATACATCGCTTGAACCCACAGGATTCGATCTTGCTCATCATCGCTGGCGAAGATCACAGTGTCTCCCTCCTTCACAGCATTGAAAAACGTCCGACCGCCATCCAGACCTGCATTCAACATATTCACTTACACATCACAGGGAAATGAATCACTCTGTGAGCAAAAGTCACAACAGAAACATTAATCAATATATCACTACATAATAGCCTCCCATTAATCAATGTATTCATAGAATCTACAACCTAAAGTAGAAAGTATTTCCATTACACCATTTTTACTTGGCATTAATGCTTATGCTCTATGAATTAATATAATCTGTGAATATTTAGTATTTATAAAATGATATTAATCAAGAATACATATTTATTAAGGAAGATGAATAAATATTCATCAAGATTACTGTATCACAATATATTAATAATTAGTTATTATTAATAATAATAATAATAACAGTGCTGTTACTATTTGATTAACCAAGATATACAAATCATGTAAAAGTATTATTATTATTATTATTATTATTATTATCATAATCTGCACCGCAGCCAATGCTTTAATTACTACTGATGTGTAGAAACCTATTTTAAAACCATAGCAAAATATTTCTACCGTTTAATTGATTTAAATGTACAGATATCGTTTGATATTACTATAATTATTTCTATGTATTCCATTTATGTCAATATTTAGTATGCAGTGGCTGATTATGCATAGACTACAAATGATTCATTAGTCAAATATCAGACGACAAAAAAATAAAACATTCCTAATAAAACATCGCTGCATAGACACTACATAACACAGATGAATATTAAAGAATTTAGAAAACTCGTGTACAGTGTGCATAATGTTTTATGCAAAGATACAGAAGGTTTCAATGAAAGATAATTGATCTTAACTAGTTAATTACCGGTGTTTGTTTAACACTAATAAAATGAGTCACCTATTCTTAAAAATATGCATGGATAGAAACACATGCCACCTGCTGGTCTAACAGGTACTTCTATTTAGCTTTTTGTGAATGCGCTAGCCTACCCATATGTTAACTGGCACAACAATGCACTATATTCCTCAATAATAAATCATATATGTGATATCAAATACCAGTTTGCAAAATCAAGCAGCATAATGGTCTGTTTTGGTTCTAGATAAAGCAACTGGAGGCAACTGACATTTAAACTACAAAATAAAACGAGGTGGATAGAACAGGTGAAGACTATAATATTCACTATGATGTCATTTCTTGTTTGCAGTGACCTGGCTGAGGGTCGGTGTAATCCACAGTGTATCCGTCTAGTTGGAGAAGTTCAACAGGTTCTGCTTTTTTCTCTCTGTAGCTACACATGGCAAAGGTGTACTGGCTGACCTGGAAAGAATAGTGGCACATTAAACACGCATTGTGAATTACACTATTAAGAACTAGAAAGGCAAAAACCCAAACAGAATGATCTACTTCAGGCTAGTGAGAGGGTTCAAACGGAGGGTGGCATCTCAGAGGGAGGCTGTCTTGGACACTGACGGTGTAGGGTTGGACTTGTAAGGTTTTGTCCTGCCAATCAAACGGGACTGACAGAAGAGTGTGGGTTGACACGCTGTCACTCTAGATGCGAGTCGTGCAGTTAGGTGCCAGTCATACACACATTCTACACACACACACACACACCAGATACTCTTCGGCCTCATCCGCAGCACTGCACCAATCCAGCGCCTCCATCACCTCTGCTGAAAGTGGCAGCCCTCTCTCACTCCGTCTCCGAGTGACATGATAAATTCAATGTCATGTGTGTGACGGGCACTTGGGCTGGCTTCGGGGCCCCAATCTGGCTTGGTCGCACCCAGGTGCCTTCGGGACGCCACCGGGGCAAGCGCACCCCCCACCACGCTCGCACACACATGTATACACGGCACAGCCTCCCATCAATCCTCTGAAGTTCGGGCCTGTCAGAAGCCGGAGCGGTCGCTGGTGGGGCCATTGACCCGCTGTCAAACCGACAGTTAAAGGATTTTAAATGACTTTGCTTTCTGATTACCCCTGCATGCTTTTGCTCTTTTAAATAACCTTGTTATTGTCCATGCTCTGCAAATTGCATTGTGGATGAAGTGAGCGGGAGAGCAGGCGCAAATCGATCACTAACGCTGGAAGCATAAAGCCGAATGCCAGACACACAACCCGAGCCCCTCCGGGTCACTCGAACGCATTACCATATTCAGATGTGCAAGGCTGAACGCCTGAGCCAGAGCATCGGGGAGACGAGATGAGGGGAAAGAGGAAGCGAGCACAGAGCGTCTGCCTGCTGTTTTGTCACATCGCCTACCGACCGTAAAATAATTAGACTTCAGTTTGAATCATAATGCTGGCCTTATGCTGTCAACTTACTCACAACAAGAGCATTTAAAGGCACGAAGACAGACTTTGCAGCTGCTCTAGAATCTGTATGCCTGCTTATCAGTGCTGTGTAAAGGGTAGAGATGCTAAAACAGTTAAAAACTGAGTTAAGCAACACTTAAGAAATGAAAAGGCAGGGTGGAGCCACGGGGAACTCTGTCACCACCTTTTCGTGACACCTTGTTTCAAAGCCAGCCTGTGTCAAACAGGAGCCCTAAATGGTTTATGTGGTGTGGTAATACTCTATGAATAATGCAACGGTGAACACACACCCACCCTGTAACACAAACCCCACATTAAATGCAGGGGCGCTTCCATAGAATCCTTCAGACTGTCAATCAACCGCTGGACACTCGCAGGACTTCCAGCATACTATATAAGTTCAAATTAATTGTATGTCTTTGTATGTTCCTATAATGATAGCTTACAGTAGTGTAGGATGCACTTTTTAAAATGTGTTTTATAATAATATAGTTGTATTCTATATATATATACACACTACCGTTCAGTACCGGGTCAGTAAGATATTTAACGGTTTTTAGATATGTTTCTTATGCTCAATAAAGCTGCATTTATTAGATTCAAAATCCAGAAAATACTATTTCTATTTAAAATAATTGTTTTAAAATATATTTTAAAAATGTAATTTATTCCTGTGATACAAAGCATCATTGCTCCAGTCTTCAGTGTCACATGATCCTGACAGGTGTGACAGGAAAGTTATTTTTAAGTTAAAGTTATTTTTAGATTACATTTTCAATGTAAAAAGCTTATTTTGAGTTTTCTATTTATTGATATACATTAACAATAATAAGTAATGATCCTGAGAACCAAATAAGGATATTAGATTGACTCGGATGAGTCATGTGACATTTTTTAAATTTCACAAGTCCTGTTTTTGCTTTTTACTGTATTTGTGATCAAATAAATGGTTTACATAAGAGATTTCTTACCACCAATAAAACAGTAGTGTATATAAAAAAAATATATTGCTGTTTATAACTGTAATAATATTAATAACAGGGTTAATTTAGTTCATTTAAGAGCTATTGATCTAGCCCTCATGATAATGTAAACTTATGCAATTACACTGATTTATTCAAAATAAATAATATTTTTTCAATAATTTAGGCAAAAATGCATAACGCTTATCTTATGCTCACATATAAGTTTTACAGTGTAGATTTTATAATACGGGTGTTATATTGGAGGGTTGTCGGTTTATACTGAATATAGCATTAATATTCAGTATTTCAAAAACAAGCATATGTGGTCTAAAACATTTGAAATAAACATACTAAATAAAATCAAATGACATATTCTAGAGTATGAGTATTTATATTTACGTGGATGGCACAGATGGATGTGTTGAGGTTTGTGTGAACACACAGAGAAGAAACAACAAAAAGCAGAAAAGAAACAAACAAACAAACACAAAATGTGAAACAAACAAAACAACAAAAAGCACGGACACGAAAAGCGCATTCTGGCATATTTTCTTACCCACACTGACATTCGAAAACACAAACGGGGCATCGTGTAATGTTTTTCGCTTGCATGCACACGAGCACACAGACACACACGCATGCAAACACTAAGGTAAATAAATAATGTCAGTGTATTGACTGTTGTTTGTCACTTGCTGTAGCAGTAGCTGCGAGCGACTGGTGGGCGTGTGATGTGGGCTCTTTTAGCTGCGAGTGCTGGTCCTTTACTCTGTCAAGCCGCCTGTCAACTTTTAGCTCTCAGACATGTTACGACCCGCCACAGAGGAGCTGACTGAACAGCAAACAATTGAGACAGAAATAAAAAAAAAGGCTCCATCGAAGTACCCGATGCACTGCTCGATCAGAGAGTCTACTTCACTGGAGCAGTTTTGACACGTACAATGGAAATGCACAGCACTTGATGAAAAAAAAAAAATCTGAATCAAAAGAGGAGGAAACGGTCTCCATCAGAAGTCACACCAAGGTGAAAAAGCACATACCTGCACTAAGACGAAGAATCTCTTCTTCCATCTTTTCCACAGGTTTTTTCCAATGGCCCAAAGGTATCTGTGAACAAACGCAGAGCAGGTGTTGCAACATAGTGTCAAGATACAGCTTGCTGGATGTGTTCTTCTTAATTTTAGTGATAATGGGCCACTGTTGCCTATCTTTCTGAATAATTTTGAATTAGTAAAGTACAAAAGGGATGATTTAACATCATAACTCAAAAAGAAAAAGTGACAAAAATGCATTGCAGAAACACTCATATGCTATAAACAGATAAAATAGGTGGCTGATTATTTGAAGATGAGATACGTATTTCCTTTCCAAAATAATGCTACGGCTGTGACATTTCAGCTATGAGACTAAAAATGTATTCATGAACTCAAGAACTATATATACGGTTTACTCAAAAACATATGAAATATTTCCTTAAAATCAACACTGCTTGTTTACAGAAAATCACGCTGTCAATATAGTCGCATTTTGCAGATTAAAGATGAACTAGAAGTACACTGCATGCATGCGGATATAGTTGGGGGGAAATCAGGCAGAGATTTGCTATATTGTACATATCACTTGAATGAATATTTAAAATGAAGAAGAAAAAAACATATTACAAATTCATAGAAGATGACATATGAGTATTCTCACAGCAAGTCTAGCGAGTTTTAACACAAGCAAAAAATAAATATAGATTTTCAGGTGTGGGTTCGGTGCCCCCTAACGGCGAAAATATTACATTGCACTGAAGGCAAATACACAAAACATGGGATCCCTCAGGAATCATTCATATGTTTTGATTTATTTTATTTATTTATTTATTTGTTTATTTTTGCGTAATATTTGTTTTGGAACCTGTAATATTTTTTTTTTTCAGGATTTTTTAATGAATACAAATTTTAAAAGAAAATAATTTTATTCAAAGTATCAACGTATTCAAAGACATCTTTTTAACAATATACATTATTATTCCAAAATGTGGGGTCAGAAATGGCTAATGAGTAATTCAGCATTGCACAACATGAAGCAATAGTATTTTACAGTATATTAAAACAGTTCTTTAAATTGTCATAATATTTTACACTATAACTTTTTAATGCTTCTTTTCTGTATTTTGATCAATTAAAAGTGGCATTAGTGAGCACGAGAGCCTTTTCTATGGCAGTATTTTGCCTTGTTTTCTACAAAAAAAAAAAAAAAAAAAATGAAATATCCCTTCAAGCAAGTAACATTTCATAATTTGAAAACAGATTTTTTTTTTTACCCCACTGGCAAATTGTTTGTATTGTTTTCTACATTCATGTTTTAAACAAGAAAAAAAAAATAATTTGATAATTTAGTAATAAATTTAATTAATTATAATTATAAGTTTATTCATGTCTTATAATCTCAGATACATGTTATGCTTTTGTTGTTAATGATTTGGTTTTGCCTCCATTAGGTGGAGCCAAAAGATCACAAGAGTGGTAACACCACATGTTCATTGTTTATAACTCTTGCCTTTCAGTGTTAGTGGAATGGATTGTCCTGAGCCTGTGAATTTTGATTTATTTAACAACTTATTGAAATCTTGAGTTTTGGGTGAATGTAGAACGGAGTGTCTACACCAGCAGATTCAGCAAACCTTAACAGCTTAAAAGCTGAGGATATCACTTACCCACAGTGCTTCATGTTCTGTGGTTTGTCCATACGGACAGCCAATTTGATCTTCAAGTCATCTGGGCAACCTTTGGCAACAGTCATTTTATGGAGCTCACATTGTTTGGGACTATTGGGTGTTGGATGCAATACAACCTGGAATCACATTATAAACATTTACATAAAACATTTAAAATATTTTATTATAAAATGTTAAAATGTAGTGTGACACCACAATGAATTTTATTTATTTATTTTTTACCTTTTTGAAGTACATAAATTTATATATATATTTTTTAAATATATACAACTGCGTAATGTAAATATATATAAAGAATATAACTATATTATAATAAAATACTTTTTAAAAAGTACATTGTGCACTATGTAAGCTATCTTTAACGCCAAAAGGAACATACAAAGACATCCAATTCATTTTAACTTAACCTTTTACTCAAACTCATTTTCATTCGTGGTCATACAGTATATATTGCATAGCTAGCTTAAATATGGGAAAGGAAAAAAAGTGGAACATCACCACTTTCCAGCATTACCCATTCCCACCAGTGCTCTGATTCATCACACATCATATCCCATTACTTTCTCTATCTTTCACTTCACTTCAAAGTCATCTATCATTTGCACAAGAGCCGAGATCAGCACCTTATCTTTCTGTTTTTATATCAGTGCAGGCTTATTGTTTAGAGAGAATGAGTGATAGAGAGAGGGAGATAGAGAGAGTGGAATAGAGAGACTGTATGCCTCATTGACTCAGCACTGGATCAAATCCATTAGAACAGCTACAGGCACGCAGGGGGGCTGCTCATTTTGGAAAGCTTAGCAAAACCATTTTAGTGCCGAACACCTCCTGATGGTAGAACTAAGCTCAGAACAGCGCTGACTGCTTAAAGAGCTGTGTGAGTATGGGCTAAAGTGAGCTGTGATGGGTTCAGTGTGTGTGAGTCTGACCCGTCCCAGCTCTTTGTCCTCCAGTGCCAGCACTCCTGTGCTCTCAGTGAAGAGTTTCACCTTTACTGCTGGAAGTGGATGAGTGGTCGTGAAGTCTCCTTGAGTACCCCATCTAAATGAGAGAGAGGGAGAGATTAAATCAGTGCTTTTCAAAATGCTTTTTCAGCTAGGGGTGTAAAACTACGTAAATATGACAATATAAATTGCATGAATGCATTTAATGATCAATTATAAAATAATAATATAATAACAACATGAGTATGTTACAGAGACAGTCTCAGATTGCACACTCACACAGAGAATCGTGATACGCACACCTGTACTGCATATTCAACTTTTTAAAGAGATAGTTCACCCAAAACTAATAAATTACAGGTTGTTTATAATACTTGACTGCACTAAAAACAGGTTTTCCAATTGTTTTCAATTCAAAAGTCTGGGCTCCTTATTCATGCATTAATTCATTAAATTATTACTTTTTTCATTAATTTATGAAATTCCTATTTTTATTTAGCAAAGATGTATTGAACTGACCAAAGGTGATGTTAAAAACCTGAACAATAAATGCAGCCTTGGCAAAAAATCATAAGCAAAATTACCAAAAACCAAACAAACTTT
>JAUMHP010000060.1:13131791-13152468 GCA_032361065.1 Enteromius trimaculatus
AGTGGTCTGTATGAAAAAAGTACAATAATACACTCATGCACAAATCCAATATAAAGAATTTAAGGGGAAAAAATGTACTGCAGTCAAAAGATCGTAAAATATTTACGAAATGGCATGCAAATTGATTTGTGAAGCACGAAACAATCGTGATCATCGTCATGTGGCGAATGTGTGACGTCATCACAGCCTGGTGCAGTCGCTCCTGAAATGCTGCGCTGGCTGAGCAAGCCGGCTGTTCTCGAAACACTCTCGCGTTACTTTGATGCCACACGTGAACGTCACGTTGCGTCGGCGCCGGTTGAAATTTTTAACCAGCATGCACTACTTCAAGTCAGCCGCCGATCGGTCTGCGCGCAGTCGAACGCACCTTTTGTCTGATTGTGGGGTGCACAGGCGCTTTATGACAGCTAACGTCCTCAAACATGTGCAACTAATTTAGAATCATGAGCAGAGTGGAGCTGGACTATTTAAAAGCTAAATAACAGGTCTTTGAGGGTCAGAAATCTGGCTGATAAGCAAGTGATCAAATAATTATTTGACACAGTAATTCCTAAATAAATCGTTAAATCCGGATTTTTCTTTTTAGATTCTGTCTCTCACAGTGGAAATGCACCTATGCTGAAAATTGTAGACCCCTCCTTGATTTCTAAGTAAGAGAACTCGCAAAATCACAAGGTGATCAAATACTTACAGAATTGACCTCACTTTATATATATATGACCCTGGGTGTAAAAACTCACCTAAAGTCAATTTAAATTTTTTTAGTACATAAATCTACATAAAATTATCCTTCATAAAGTAAAGAACATCAAACTTTGTTGTTGCTTTTTATCTTACAATTACATTTTGAGACTAGCCTGATATTTCAGTCACACACACACAGAGAAGTGGTGCCAATGTACCACTAAATCTGCTACGGTGTGTACCGTTAATAAAAAGACAAAAATCCAATAATAACCAAAACATTTGAAAAGCTTTAAAAGCTTGTCTAGATTAAGTACTTTTCAACTGATTATACACCCTTACTTTGTGAAGAAAGGCTAAATCAACAGGACAATAATTGCAGCTATGTGCATGTGTATGTGTGTACATGAAAGTATCTGTGGTGCATGTGTGTGTCAGTGTGAGCATTTGTGTGTGTGTGTGTGTGTGTTGTGATCCCTTGAGTTGAGGGGGGCAATCATCTGGCCACAGTGCACAGGGGGAACAGAGCCAGTAAACGGGTCTCCATGGCAACCCCCTCTGAGCCTGGCTCCCTCTAGAATGCCTGGGGTGATGCTGAGGGTGCACGGACGCTGTGTCTTCATGTATGTTTGTGTATGCGTGTTTGCTGTGTCGGTGTATAGAGCTGTTCAACCTTCCTTCACATCAGTGTCTCAGGGGAAATGCCTGATGCATATTTGGCTCGTGGCGTTGAAACACTCTTTGGAAGAAACGATAAGTGCTGATAGCAAGCACGCCATCAATACGGGATCATGAAAAGCGGGTTTTACTAGGACTTGCTGTGTATTTGAAGGCTGCAGCGACTGAGCACAGCATGTGAACTGCTGTTTAGTATCAGCAGCTGCCTGTGGCACAGCAGATATTAAATACAGTATTCCTTCTTGATTTTTGTTACTAATCTATCTATCTATCTATATTGTGCAAGTAAGATTTGTTTTTGTTTTTAAAGATCTTGTAAACTCAACAAGGCTGCATTTACTTAATCAAAATACAGAAAACAGTAATACTGTTAAATATTAGCACAAAAATACACACTACACATTGTATAATATATATATACACACACACATAAATTAAATATTAAATAGGAGGTTAAAATAATATTAAATCTAAGTTTTTGTAATTTGCTTTGTTGTTTGGGGTAGGGTTTTGGTTTCCGATTGTCTTTTATAGCTAGCATTGCTAGGCAAAGCTGATAAAACATAAATGTCCTTATAACAATCTGGCATCAGATCTTCTGCCTGGAACAGAACAGCTGTCTGATGACACTGATATGACCACGAGCTGTAAATGTGTGTGTGTGACAACAAATCTTGTTCTGCCACATACTGAGTGTTTTGCTACTAAACCTGTACCGAGAATGCTATTACACCTGTTATTAACGTGCATTAGTTTCCTTAGACATGTTTGACTCAGGCTTCCTCTCATTTGCTCAATGAGTCACTTTTATGTGACCATTTGCACACAGAAGAACAGCATTACTGCATTTACATTAGAGACAACAGACTCTGCCTCTATGTCTGGCACATATTTTCAACAGGTCACAGTGCTCACAGCCTCACATTATCTTTTTTCTTACCATTATTTTTAATAATTATAAAGTCTCACTGTTACTAGGATATCATTTCAATTCTAACAATAGGTCCAAGAAGGATGTGAGCAAATCATGATAGCGAGACAGAAAAGGAGCAATGTTCCGTTGAGGTTTTATGATTTGAGTTTTGATTTGAAAGAATAAAACACAACTAAAAATCTCATTACACAAATAACTAAACTTATTTTCGGAGGCATGTTTTGAATCATTTGAAAATGTGATGCTTATTTCTTTTAAACAAGAATAAATTAAATTTAACATGTTTATGTTATGCATTTTCAAATAAAATGCTGAAATGTCGGTGTTGCCAGAGAGTGAGCCATATATTTGTATTCATTTACACGGTAATGGAATTCACTCTTTCAGTGACTGGTGCTGCTAGGACTAATAGTGCCAGAGGGTGGCAGTAGAAGAGCTTACATTTCTATATACACTGCATCGATACATCGTCATGCCTTAATTCTACCTGATTCCTCACGTTTGAGCTTCAATTAAACTGTACTCACCAAAACAACTAACCCTGACCTTGTCTTTGTGCCCCTGGTGCAGCGAGGCTCTCTTGAAGTGATAGCAGTTTGCTAATATTTATTCTGAAGAAAGATAAGCATGTATAGTGATGAAAGCTAAAATATTTAATGTCATGGATGAACACTTGCTGAGAAATCTGCTATTTTGTAGAGGGGGGGTGGGGGTCAAAATTGCACAAACATTCAGACAATTTAAATCTATTATGCCTGTTACCAAAAAAGTGAAAATTAATAAGCTGTGTCGATTGTGTCATTAAATTAAGATTTGCTCATGTTGCACAGTATTTTATCTTAGCTCTTTTGACAGTGCTGCACGTTGTAGCCAATCTTTTGTTGAGCTTTGGAACGCAATGACCAATCAGAGGCGTTCAGATGAGTCATCGCTGGAACTCATCTTTCCTGAATTCTAGACTCAAATTCTCTCCTCATAAACAACACAGCGCAGATGTATGTACAATAAGAGATTTGTTTTACAGTGTAGCCTATAAAGCTTCAGTGATTATAACAGATTCATAATGTTTAAGACATTTGGCTGTTTTAGCTTTAACCTAGAGTTGGTTCACACTATGTGACCCACATTTTGTTTTTGGCCGCTAGAAATACATACAATTTATCGATTTGCTCCTTGAGCCATATTGAAAGTCTATTATCTCTGAAACAAAACCATAAAGGGCCTTAAACGAAGACCCCAAAAGAGAAGTTTGCCAACATATAAAAGGGCATTAAGGGCATATATTTAATACATTTTGAGTTAGAGGCCTGCAAACTTTGGAGAAAAATTTGTGCTCTTTCTCCATTTTTGAATGGTCACTGTTGGCATATAATGCAACAAAGATTGCTAAATTCAACATATTTTAATAATAGACCAGCCAACCTCTTTATAAAGGTAACGTTATAATACTGCCATCTTTTTTAATTTCCTTGTAATTTTACCCCCTGTAATTTGGCTCTGAATCTCAGGTGAAAATTGTTTTTTTCACATTCACCCTCAACAAAATAGTGGATTACTCAGTAAATAGTCATCCACAACATTTAATATTTTGTGTTTCATCACTACATGCTTATCTTTCTTCAAAATAAATATTAGCCAAATCAAGAATTTGATCCGGGGATTGAGTTGACATGGAATGACCCAACAGAGAATCAATATCAAAGTTAATGACGAACTGCTGGACAACAAACAAAACTAAACAGAAGGATGCAGCAAGTAACGTTTTTTTTATATATATATAAATATTTAGATCTTTATTCTAAGCTGCCTATTGCTAATTGAGTATGATTTAATAATCCCTAATAACAATGTAACAATATAACTGACATTTGTATTTAATGTAAATGGCAAACAGCCTGGACATAAATGCCACAAACAAACATTCGGCCAGCTAAATGTGAACTGTATTAAAGGCCCACAACATGTGGTAGAGAAACCCTGATCTATATTACTGATCTATAATGTAACACACTGTTATAAACAAAAAAGTGCAAAGTGCACAAACACACACACACACACACACACACAGAGTAAAACTCTTCTCAGCAAAACTCTCAGTAATCTACAGCGATCTACAGCAACACCCCAGTGACACAATAGAGCAGAAACAGGACCACAAATAAGGCATAAATGAATCGATTAATTAATAAAGGAAGTAATAAATCACAAATAAGACCACTGCCACTTCTTTGAAAGTGTTCAAAGTATACATCACTACACCATTTCATTTCTCTTACTATCTAGGCCCAACAATAAGAAAATAGATAAATAATTATTAACCAAAACAGCACAAGCCATTTTCATTCGCTCTGCAAATGAAGTCACGTTTAATTTAGTCTTGGTCATTTTTTTTACTCCTGTACAGTTTATTTTTGAATAGTTTTTCATGAAGAAACCATTTGGTCACACAACCTATCCATGCTAGCATATGCATAATTTGCCTGCCAAATGACATATTTCACACTGTAGTGTGAATTAGATTGGGCAGATATTCATAGGATTTCTAAAGCACAGTTAATTACACTTACTATGCACAATTATATGGTTAGCAGTATTTAGTACTGTCCAATCCCCCCACCCCCAGTCCATGACCCTTTTATAAAAAATCTGCCACCCATTTTTGCACCAAAAAAAACACCAGCTAAGAGTATCTAAAGTCAAATATTCTCCCTCCCTACAAATGCAAAGCTAGAAGCATGACCTCCTGACAACAACCCTTTAATTTTCTTTTTTATCCCTTTGGTTTTTATATAAGTCTGGTTGAACAGGAGGTCACAGCAGCATTCAATCACTGAAAACTGCTGCCAGAAAAGCATCCTCAACACTCAAATTCGAGAATTACTTCAATGTGACTCAAATGCACATGTAAGTTTAAAATGGCTTTTTCATTCATCTTAACCACTCCCCTTTCATGTTTCATAAAACTGCAGCTACGAAAGCAGAACCCACTGAAAGACACGTCTTTGTAGCCCCTTTCCAGCCCCTGAGCAGACCTTGAGGCTTACAACAGCAGCCATTCCTTCCCTGTTGTTGTTGTCGTAGTTTTTTTTCTACTTCCTTTTTTCTCACTCAAATCCTCACAAGCACGCATATGTGCTTTAATTAAAGAGACGTGTTAGGATCAATCCCCATAGTTTTAAGGTGTCTGATCAAACAGGTACAGAACGCATGTCTCTAAACAGATTCCCATCATTCTTTCGCTTTCCCAGACTTCCTCTCATCTATCCTCACGCGGCTCTACCCCTGAGACCCAGCAGGCTTTTAGCATTACAGCAAACTCTGGAGAAATGTGTGCCAAATGTGTGTGTGAATGTGAGAGCTTGTTGAGCTGAGCAACTGAGTATATTTAGTGGAAAGAGAGTGAGCATTTTGTGTGTGTGTGTGTGTGTGTGTGTGTTTGTAAAGTTGGCTGTTCACCATGCAATTTTTTACTATTGTTGCTTGTCAGTCTGTATGATGTGACCTCAGTGAAATTTTGGGTAAAAGCCAAGGCTCATCAATTGTCTTGTATGTCAGGCTATGCACTGCACAGCTTTGCAGACAGCGGTCACAACTGACAGCGTTGAGTAGGCATTTTACATCATCAATCTCTCACTGTCACATTCTGACGTTCTCATTTACACACAAAATGTAGCCTAATATGTATGGCACAAAGCCAATCAGGCCTTATGCTAATGCTTGGAGTGTTTCATTTGAAAAAAAGAATAGAAGTTTTCTGCCTCAAAAAAAAGGTAACTGTGAGATGATAGTGAAAAACTTAAAATAGCAAGAAACAGAGAAAATAGAAACAAAAAATCAAAGTTGCAAGACAAAGAGTCAAGATAAAGTCAAGATTACAAGATCATACTGTGAGAGAAAAAAGTCACAATTGTGAGATATAAAGTCAGTTACTGTATTAGAAGCTGAGTTGCAATTGCAAGATATTTACAGCTGCTAATTGCTAAAGTCGCAATGTGACATACTTTAAATTCAGTTTAGATGAAAAGTTGTGGAATAAAAGTCGCACTACGAGATTAAAGGGGTCGTATGATCGCAAAGCTATCATACAGAGTGGGGTGTGTTTTCAAAACACCGGCCATATGTTCATGCAAAACAAAGTCGGAGCTATTGCTGGACGCACTGTGTGTCGTTGTGAAAGTGAAACTACTTTCTTTGCACTTCCAAAGGGGACACTAGAAATCAGTTGTACAGTATTTACAACACTGTTCCAAAACAGTTCAACACAAATATTATAGATTGTGTTCAGCACATTTACGGAAAGACAGAGTTTTGAGCAGTGAGGGGTGACATTAGTGCTTGTTGTTTGTCGTTTCTCCGATCACAAATGCAGATATGGTGTTATGTTTATGAGGCTCGATGCAACGCAACGCATAAAAAGACAGTACTAAGTCATGGTAATCAGTAATTCTGTCTCCGCTGGATGCAACAAGTGCCTCGTTTGTAATGTGTTGCATTGTTTTGGTCAATCAGAGAGCACCTCACTTTTTTTTAGAAAAGATGAGCTTTGTACAGATTGACCGGTTTCAGGAGGTGGGGAGTTACTGTTAGAAGAGAAACAGTAATCTACAGTAATGTGTTTCCTGCACATTAAACTGCATGAACACATAGCATTACAACAAATACACAAATTGTAGCAACATCATATGACCCCTTTTGAGATAAAAAGACAGTTATGAGAAAATAGTTTCTGAATGATGACTGCTGAAATATAATTCCACATTGCGAGATTATAAGATTTACATTGTAAGATAACAGTCAAAATATTAGCTAATTCATGGTTGACTGCTCATGTGAACACTCAAAGTAAATTTTATTACTAAGAGATGTTGTTCTATGACAAAAGAAATCATTTACTATTCCAGAAATGTGACAGTGTGAGTGTAAGCTGACCAAATGAGTGGGTGAATCATGTTCAGCGTGAGAGTTGTGTGTGTGATATTTTCCTCTCTCTCTTACACTCTAAACAGTTTCCTCACACAAAAACAAACATGATAAGTCTAGTTGAGTAATGCGATCAGCGTACGGTTTTCGTAAGTGTTGATTACATGCCCAGAATTGTTACTTCATCATGAAGCGTTACATCTCACCACAAACAGAATGGGCCTACTGTGTACACAATAATAAGATCAACTGATCATGTAATAAGCTAAATAACACACAGCTTCAGCAAACAGCATTTGATGGGATTTGAGATTAAGTTCCTTCAGCTCTGGACAGTTCAGTGGGAATGTGCCTGTATTGCATGAAGTAATCAACCTCAACATGTTTGTGTAGGTTAGTGTACATAGACTGATTTAATTAGTCTGCAAGAGAATCATTTACTTTACTTAGAGCTAGGAGGCTAGAAGAAATAATACGGTTTATAAACCTTCTCAGTGCTTGAACTTCTGCTGAGGAGTGAAGTTGGATTCAATATAATGCTGATGTAAAGAACATACTGTATATATGTTTGACTAGAAATTTCTTTGAGACCTACGTTGGTTTGGAGGCCTCTGCTTGGTCAGTCTGAAGTTTCTGTCCACCTTCAACCTCCATGGTGCAGTAAACAATTCGGTTTGGCGCTAAAGACTTTAGACCCTGTACCTCCATAATCACCACCTGTGAAAAAAATAAGATTAAATTATATAGAGATGACTCAATCCTGAGAAAAACTGTTATCCAAAAACACTGTCCACAACCCCAAAACCAATTCAAAGAAAGTAAAGGACACAATGCCTTTTCTACAAATAAAATGATACTACAAAAATAAAACAAAATGTTATATTATTCTAAAATTGTGTGAAATATTGTCCAATAATGCATGAATTAGTGTTGTCAAACAGTTAATTGTGATTAATCGCAAAAGTTTTTCTTTACATAATATATGTCTGTGTGATGTGTATATTTATTATGAATGTATATACAAATACAAACACATACAGGTATATATTTAAAAGAAATATAAGAATATACAGCATATATATACTATAAAACTATAAAAATGTATTTACATGTAAATATTTAAGATAAGATATATACTGCATGTGTGCATCTTTATATATACATAATAATATATAAATGCATCATTCAATTCAATTCAATAAATATACACAGTACATATATTGCGTAAACAAAAACTTTTATTTTGTATGCTATTAATCGCGATTAATCATTTGACAGCCCTAGCATGGATCAATAATTTTTAATTTTTCAGAGATCCTAAATGCCTGGGGTAAAAAAAAAAAAACACTAAAAAGTGACAATATGATTGTATAATGCTTGTAAATGGACTGCAAACCTGCAAAAATTAACCAAAAAGATAGAAAGGGACATATTACAGACAATATCGAAAGCAGCAAAATCATCTTTTGAGTCAAATCTATTTAGTGAATCAATTCATCCAGTTTAGAATCAGACTGACTTAGTTAACAGTGAAATTCCAGTGTCTTTAGTATTCCTATTATATTTTTATGATGCTTTTACATATTTTTGAAGCTTGAAAGCTACAGGCTACAATCATTGTAATTGTGTGTAATTCTGTATTCTCAATTTATTTTCCTTGGTAGAAAGAAAGTCATTCTGGTTTGGAACACGAGGGTGAATAAATGATCACAGAATTTACATTTTTTTGGTGAACTAATCCTGTGAAGTGAGGTAAGTTAGAAGCACTTTATCCAAACCCACACACAGCTGGCATGCACGAGGGCAGAATATGTAAGATGTGTCAGATAAAACCGTCATAACAAAGGTATCAGTGAAAGGGGAACGAGTTGTTAACACACAACATACATCACATGGTTTTATTGCCCCCTTCTTCAGGGAATATCTCCTCTCAGATAATGTCACTTGATTAAAGCTAGCTTTATAGCAGGCTGTCAGTGCCACTCAGGATTTTCTGTCTGGTTTGTGCACTTGTCTACACACACACAGAGAGACTTATCTGCTATTCACCTATTCTCCTGCCCTCTTTTAAACCTGCATGATGAACATAAGGTGACATTTTCAATTTGTCGCTTTCTGCAAATCAAAGACCAATATATTGCTAATGCAGCAACATGGCCTGTGATATTTGACGATGATATGCAACATGTAGTAATGAGATATTCAAAGTAATGGCTGTGCAAATTCAATTTTCACCCGATAAAAGGAAGTACAGAAATCCTATGTCAAGCCAGTGATGAATGTCAAGACCATCACGGATTCAATTACTTCATCAGGACACTGTCGTGTGCTGATTATCAGATCAATTCCTATCAAACCACAAGCTACAATATGATGGTGGTGAAAAGGAAAGAGGCGATGTTGTGTTTCATTTGTTTCATGTGCTCATAGAAATTCTCTTCTTTTTTTTTTTAAGTGTGGGCAATCTGGAAAGCTTAGTGTTATAAAAAAGATCTGAAGCGAAGCCAAAAGTAATGGTTAAAGACAAATTTGTGTGAGAATTCAAAAGGCAATGTTTGATGCAATATGATTCCAAACACTGAAACTGCACAGGGTCGAAACTGCTACATTTGAGCTATAAGCCATGATCTTTAACCACTAGGTAAAAATTTCCAGCACTGATTATTCATGCAGGATGTGTTCTTAAACCCTAATGATTCGGGAAATTTTGTGCTTCACAGGTGTTTTTTTTGCGATTTTGTTCATGTATGAATCAAATGTCTGTTTTTAAAAAAAATATAATTAAAGCAAATTACTTAATTATCTAAATTTGTTTTTCTCAGTGGTTCTTTGAGAATATCTGAATATCTCTAAGTATATTATTTTCTCTTTCTCTTTATTTTGTCATTTCTATTTATCTGAACTATCCACCTTATTTTTCCAGGAAATTGAATGTGTCTGGCTTCTAGTGTCATCCACTTCCAGCTATTTTTAGATGTACAAAACAGCTTTTTTTGCTGCTCGATATTGCAAACTGGTGTGTCTTACCATATTATTGTAATATATTTTCTTGATTATGAACATGGCTTGTAGTGCAAACAGTATTACCTTTTATTGCACTTTGCTATTCTTCGTTTTAATTAACGGCTAATAAACCATAAATCCCGCACATTCACAGAATTCACATTCATTTCCATATTTAAAAATAAGGTGGGTAGCTATATTTAAATTAAGGCAAAAAAGTAGTCAGCGAGGAGAGTTTGATCCCCAGAAGTACCCCTCAGAGATGTTCAGAATATGAATCCAATTCAAATGGTGGTTTATAGTGTCAAGCTGTTTTAAAACCCAATGGTTAGCAAGAAGAAGTACCTCCAGAGTGAAAGACAAAACTACGTCAGACTTGGAGAGCTGGTTCTCATCCTCTTGGCCCATGTCAATGATGGAAGTGTTATGGCCTCTCTTGAGCTTTTGCAGTTTGAACTCTCCTCCTTTAGACACCGGCATACTCTCCAGATTGGCCATCAGCAGGTTCACTGATGACTTCAGCTCCTCAATGTACATGGCCTCCATGTCTCTGGACACAAACTTGGGGAACCTGCCAGCCTATTCAAGGTGTTAAGAAAGCAAGTCAATTGTGACAGAGTAGGACAAAACTAGACTAGAATAGGCTCCTCTATAAGCCTAAAAAAGTACAGTATGCAACAGCTTCATGTGTAACTGTTTGAGATCAGAACACTTACTTTGGTGAATTGATCAGCCATTTGGAGTCGACCATCCAGCTCTCTTCTGATCTGGGCAGCCTGTTCATCAGGATTATCCAACTGTAAGAGAGACATATTTTAATGTATTTACACCAACAACTTCCAGAACTTCTCCTCCCTGTAACAAGATCAACCATGTCTGACCTTAACCACTACAATAAACCAAGCCAAAATATATTGGTTAAACAGAAAAGGTCATCGTCAATAGTCACATTCATTGCTGCACAGTGAATTGAACGTACATAAAAGGGCATTTAGATCAGAGCCGAACACAGCTGTAATTTCAAAGACTTTATACGTATATACAACACTACTTTTCAGAGAAATAGCTGCATTTATTCGGATAATTAACCACATTTACAGAAGTGATAAGATACCAATACTTGTATTTCATTTTCTTTTGATTTATGTTTTAATCAACATTTTGTTAAATGTACTATACCAACCATGTCAAATAAACCTCAATCAAACTGTATTGAATATTTACAGACTCATTATGTCACTCAAGTCACATACTGTATGTAGGCAACTTCTGAATCATTTAAAAATCGAAGCATGAAGATAAAAAAGCACAATATATATATTGACATAGGGTTAGGTTAGGGTTAGTCTCCTCAGTAAAGCCGGTTCTTTGATTAGCGGTAAATCTCCATTAGCTGTTTTTAAAAGGGCTGTCAGTTAACACAAAGAGCCGTAGATCAGTTACAAGCTACACAATATTGCGTTCAGTTTCGAGGGTGATTCACTGCCGTAGCTTGTAAGTTATCTACAGCTCTGTGAACAAACTAACGGTCCGTTTAAAAACAGCTGATGGAGATTTACCGCTTATATGTAGTACTGATGTGTAACACGGGTAACAACATTTTTTTTACTTCACTGCGCAAACTGGGAGGGGTTGGATCTAGATGTTGGGTGGAGTTGGTGCATCACTGTAATACCAGTGTACTTACACAGTAACTCCTGAGGAACTGTCTACTTGCTGGAACTTGCTGGCCACTGCTGTGTAACATCAGAATAAGTACATGGTAAATCCATAGGAATGGTTTACTTAATATTAAAATTACAACACTGTCAGTGCTGTTACACATTTGTACTTTCATTGTCAAAATGTGTTGTTACCAATGTCCTGTTACACATTTGTACTTATACCAACCAAAGGGGGTGGTTACATATGTGTAGTTACACAAACATTCAAGCTATGGTTACATACTACCTACACATCTAGTTACAATGTAAGTCCACAGGTATTAGGGCCACAATATAAATTGGGAACGATTGACTTGTTTCTTACAAATACACAGCCTTTCACTCCACAAGATGTTGATGGGCTGGAGTTGAGATTACTTGTGGATTATTGTAAGGTCAAGAGGATTATTGGGTGATCAGAGAGTGAGTAAATTTTCATTTTTTGGATTAACTTTTCCTTTTAGCTAACAATGCCAGAAAAATCACCCTTGCTAAGAATAGTACGGACATCAGTATTTCTTTAATTAGCTATTTTTATACTGCTATCATTCAATGCCCAGCCTAATAATGAAACTGTAAGCTGGCAGCCTGAATGTTCAAAAATCTTATTGCAAAAATCGAACAGCATGTCGCTTTTTATCCTACAAACTTATCGGTGAACAATTTAATTTCTAAGAAAAACAACACCAAGGGATGCATCTTTAAATACCCAGTATGTTCTACACTAAAGGGTTCTGAACTAACGGTGAGTTCAGAGCCTTACGGGGGAAGAATTGGCCAGTCAGTTGCATGGTTGGGTGGAGGACCATCTGGACAGGCTGTGGCCATGGTGTCCCCGTTCCTGACTCCAGCTGGGCTAAATTCAGTACTTAAATAGCTACAAACACCTACACCCTTTCATGAGGATTCCTACATGCAAATGAATGCACACCAGTGCACTTGCAACATACACACTGTTCACACAGAACAATGAGCACATATAACAGTGCAGGCACACACAATTAAAACATGCTCACACACGCATGAATTCATGTACAAGTTCTGTCCCACACATACAGTGTGTGAACACACACCGACATGCAAGATGCCAATGTGTGGGTGTTTTCATAATGAAATGCTTAAATGTTACTGCATAATAACAGGATTGAGTCCAAGACACAGATTAAGCGTCAACCTCATCCAAGATCAAAAATACTTTCCATAGAGAAAGCACCTGTGTCCGGCAATTTCAGGTTTGTTAGATGATGAAGCCATGTTGTTCCAAACCAGATTTTCTATTGTTTTTCTAATAAAAGAAATTATTTTGAAAGTCAGTGGGGTCCTAATAATTACATTAATAAAATCTACATATTATAGCTGATTCTGCAAGAAAGCCAGTTTCAACATGGAAATAACAAAGCAGTATATATATACACTACCATTCAAAAGTTTGGTGTCAGTAAGAATGTATGTTTTTAAATAGTCTCACAACTAGTGGCTATTTTCTAATATTATCAAAGGGTATTACAATAGAAAACAATTCTGTTTTAATACAATTTTTATGTAATTTATTACTGTATGGGGAAACCTGAAATTTGAGAATTCATTACTTCAGTATTCAGCATTACACAATCCTTCAGAAATCATTCTAACATTCTTTATTGAAGTTAAAAAAAAGAAGTTGAAAATATTCAATTACTTTTTTCCGATTTTTTTTTACTTGGAAAAGTTCAAAATAACTACAAATAGAAGTCTCAACGCCATTTGCTGATTAAAAGTGTTAATTCCCTAAAGGGGTCATATAATGTTGCTGAAAAGAACACTGTTTTGAGTATTTGGTGTAATGCGATGTGTTTTTGTGGTTTAATGTTTAAAAAAACACATTATTTTTCACATACTGTTCATTACGACTGCCCCACGATTATTGGACTTGTAACCAGAGGGTTGTGGGTTCGAGTCCCAGGTCCAGCAGGGATTGTAGGTGGCTTTCTTCACCTTCAATATCATGACTGAGGTGAGACCCTTGAGCAAGGGACTGAACCCTCTAACTGCTCCCAGGGCGCCACGGCATTGGCTGCCCACTGCTCCGGGTGTGTGCTCACTGTGTGTGTGCACTTTGGATTGGTTAAATGCAGAGCACAAATTCCACAAAGTATGGGTCACCATACCTGGTCTAAAGTCTCTTCAAATTCACATTCAAAATTCTAATTATTGTTACTCCTCTAAGTCCTGCTTCTTGAAACGGGTCGATTTGTACAAAGCTCAGCATTCTAAAAAAGTGAGGTGAGCTCTCGATTGGCCAGCTGTCCAGTGCATTGTGATTGGCCAAATATCTCAAGCGTCTGATGGAAATGTTATGCCCCTTATCATAACATGATGCTGGGTCCCAGCTCTATGACACCAAAACAATAAAAGCAATTACAGATAAGGCATTTGTTGCATCCAGTCAGGACATAATCACTGATTATAACGACTTAGTTCTGTCTTTTTTATGTGTTGCATTGCATCGCACCACATTGACATAATACCATATCTACAAACAACAAGCACTACACTATTCTGCTCAAAACTCGCGTTTTAGGGGACAAATCATAACTTTTATGAAGAATATATCTTTGGTTTTGAAGCTTTAGTCTTTGCAGCTTTAGGGTTCTTATCAATGCATTTTCTACGACGGAGTTTTAGTGCTACCAAAAAAAAAAAAAAATCTAAAATTACAAGATTAAAGTCGAAATTATGAGAATAAAGTCGTAATATTACGAGAATATTACGAGAATAAAAGTCGAAAATTGTAAAATCCGGGTCATTTACAAGTGCACTATACTAAATATTATATTTCGACTTTAATCTCGTAGTTTTGATTTTATTCTCGTAGTTTCAACTTTAATCTCGTAATATTACAACTTTAATCTCGTAGTTTTCGCAATTTTCAGCTTCTAACACTCCTAATAGAAAGGAAAACTTGAAATCACATCGTATGATGACCCCTTATAATAACCCCACACTTAAAAAGCAGCGCATTTCTTATTAAGAAAATTGCTAACTCTAAAACCCTAGCCTGACTGATTATGTACAGAACTATTTTGTTAAGTTACAATGCATCAAACCTCACAAACTTTAGCATATCCAGCAATCTTTTCTCAGAAGCCCTTATTTTAACAGCCTGCTAACTTTTAATTGAAATTAAAAACACTCATTACCATCTGTATTGAATGTGCATTCGAATATGGAAAGGAAAAAGGGACGAGGTTTGCATTTTAAAATCAACACCCTTCTTCAACACACAACTTTGATCACTGGCAACGTTAGTGGAAACTTTTTGTTATATTCCACTGCAATATTTAATCAGAAGTCTAATCTAAACATTAAACAGAACTGCCTTGACTACCACCCAATGATACTGCTTTCCCTAAACAGTATTTTTCAGTCTGGTCACAAACATTCTAACAGAGAAATTAGCTTTTCAAACTGAGACCAAGCAGCACAGCATGGTTCTTCTCCTGCTGCTGGTAGACTGAGGCAGTCAATGCTAAAGATGAATCAGCGTTCAGTCTTTCTCACACAAGCCTCACGTCTCAGCTGCCTCTCTCATTGTGTTGACATTGCAAAGACAATCCAGCTAACATAAAAGAACCTGCCACCACTGTCATTTAACTGCTCTGTGAGGCTTTTGATTACTTCTTAATTTAATTATCTCCTCTGGCTTTGAGCCAGAATGTAAACCAGATGTATGGCATTGTTATAATCAACCAACCGTTCTATAGCGACACCTTAAATAACCTTGGAACCAGATTTAGAGAGGCTATTATCAAGTCAATGCAACTTAATAAAATGTAAAAGATGCAACCAAGGCCTTCAGATGAACGGCAATAAACAAATAACTCGGCGTGCCATGACACATCCTACCTTTGTTGAGATTTTCATGCCCCAGCAAGGGAGCAATCCATGATGTCATTGCCTGATGATAATCAGATTTAGTGCAAACAAGACATGTGTAATTAAATTAATGTACCTAATCTAAGCCAGCCAAGGCAGAGAGATTGTCTGGTCAGTGTATGTGTTTGTATGTGTGTAAGAGTAGAAGGTGAGTGCAATAAAACAGAGCCAGACATCGTCATGAAGAACAACAGCTTCTCAAACATTAAAAGACTAATGTGCCGCAAAATTGACATTTGTCCTCCAAAAATTTGACGCCCCTGGAAAAGTGGGATTTGGTTGATATATTACTCCAAGCCTGAAGATGATTCTGACTGGTTGGACACGTCTTACGGACATCACGGTCCAGTTCCTCCCATAGCAGCTTTAATTGGGTTGAGGTCAGGTATATATTGCCATTATTATGTAATCAAAATGAAAATTATTATTGCTGATCTTCAATGATAATGTCAAGTTACTTTAATGTACAGTATTTGCACCAAAACATTATAAGGATTTATGCTGATATTATCCAAAACCAGACTTTGTTTTCAAACTTTTGGAGGTCAGTGTATACATACAGTACAGTAGCTTTACTTACTGTTATCATTATTATTATTTTTTTATTATTTGACATTTTTAGTATGTTTAGTAACTAACAGATAGTTACAACATTTTTAACTTTCTTTGTTACATTTTTTTTTAAGTTTAAGATTTTGTATTTTTAGCTTTATTTTAATTATGCAAAACTATTTTTAATAGTTTTAGATAACAATCTCAACATTAGTCACCTCTCATGAAAAGTTAAAAATCATGGACGAATCTGATTGTGATAAACATTAATGCTATCTATCAGGATGCACTACCAAAACTAAATTAAGGTTAGAGCTGAGGTTAGGGTTATGGGTTTACATTAGGTTCAATGTTGTGAATGCAATCAGCGCTTTGATTGAAAAAACAATGAATAGCTTTAGAATCGGCTGCAGAGCGGAGTTTGCACTTAATTGCTTTTGGGGGATTATGAATATAACAAGTAGGGCAAATTGGTTAGCAAAATGTTAACAGAGTAATCAGCTAGCAGCATGCTAAAGTGACCTAATGATTAGCTTGTGAGGTACCTGAAAATAAAACAGAATGACTAATGACTATTTAAGCTTCAATTGTAGTTATTACAAATTATTACACAAAAGCACCAGGCAATTATTGTCATCAGTGTACATAGAGTTTTGTAGCATTTATTAGCCTATTTTGTATTTATTTTGTAGCTTCAATCTAACAGTAGAGCACACTGACAACACAGTCCCTCTCTCCAGAGATAAACCTAAAATGACCTGCTATGCACTCAAAATGTTCTTAAACTGTGGTAGTTAAATATTTAGTCTGTTTGGTGAAGTTAGTTCATTGGGGACGAAGGCAACTCAGTGGAACGCTGATTAGCGTAGGTGTAACGGTGGTTAGCATCCAACACCACATGATGGAGGCGTACAAAACTAGCAGGGGGTGACGTTTAATGCTAGACATCTGATTTCATATTTTTCTGATTTCAAGGCACAATGTTACACCCACAATAGCTCTGTAAAATTACTGCGTTTTATTGTAAACATCTCTGCAATGGCAATGTTTCCCAAACAGGAGGGAAAGGCGCTCTTTCTACCACCAGTCAGTAAAAGTCTAGGTTAGTTCTTACCTTCATCACGTAAAGAAAATTGACAGAACAGCAATAGGGAAAAAGTCAAATCAATGGACATTTTCTTTGAATCAATATTCCAATTTCAGCAAGTTTTTCAGGGCAGTGAGATCGCCTAAGACAGGGTCACAAGTTTAATCACCATTACAGACTGAGGTAAAAATACCAGAAGAAGCAAGGCAGAGGACAGAAAACTATCAAGATCTCTAACGGCAGAGCAAATTATTCTAGCTATAGGAAAAAACCATGGTCTGATTGCCCAGGGCTCTGCTCCTGATCAATAGTGAGGGGATGGGTAATAAGAAGCGATCCATGCTGGTACTGAGCACAGGCAGGGAGAAAGTGGATCTTGACTAGCCAGACTCTACTATGATGAAAGAGGAGAAAATGGCTGCCATCCTCGTATCAAAAATGCATGTGATGAATCCATGCATGAAGACAATTACTGAAGCATGGCTTAGTGCAAGAAGAATAAGGCTATCGGCAAGAAAGCGCATTATACACGTAGGTGCACAGAGTCACTTGTTATCCAGCCCTGTCTAAAAGATATTTAGAAGCAGTCTATTGTTCACATCTTTGTTTACTTTTTAGTTTATGACAATGCTGTATTCTGCATTTCAGCATATACTATATTAAACGTATATTCAGCACTTGGCAGCATGTGAACCCTACTATAAGCAACTCTTAAAAATATAATGAAAGGCAGAAGCATTACTATAAATCCAGAAGCATTACTATAAAACAAGGCCAGCATCTATCACCTGGGAGATTTGTACAGTACCTTAGCTTCACTATATGAATACATATTAAATATTTCAACTAAGACCTCTGAAATAATGACAGAGGATTTACAATAGAGGGTGAAAGGGGAATTGTTATGTATTATAAAAAATACAGCTATTGTCGTGAATCTGGTAGAGAAGACCGTGAGTCACGACAGGACTCAGACACGACAGGACGCAGACGCAGGGAGCATGTAGACACCATAATAAACTGACAAGAAACGCCAGCACAGACAGGGAGAGAAGAAAGGACGCCAATCAGCGCTGAAATGAAGGCAGGTGTAATCTCAATCAGCGAAAGCGCCGATTACAACAGGTAACAGCTGAGAGGCAGACAAAACACCACACACTAAAACAGGAAAACAGAAGGCAGACCAATAAATAATTAGACCCCGCTCATGACAGCTATGCCATAGACGGACATTTTTGGTTCCACAAACAACCATCCAGTTAAAGGTGTTTCATAGAACTATACCTTTGTATAATCTGAAGAACCTTCTTTCAACTACAAAGAACATTTTGTGAAACTGAAAGTTTCTCCAGAGGTTCTTCATGGAAATATTTAGACCAAAAAATATTCAGACGTAATATTTTTTCTTCCATGGCATCGTGAAGCACCTAAGAGCGCAATGCTTTCCTGTCGCCACACTACTGTCCTATCCAAATAAAAAAAAGACTTAATAAAAGCTCCCAGAAAAAAACTACATTTGAAAAATTGAATTGTCACAAGTTTATGAAAATAATATCACTGTACCATCCATTCTTCATTTTAATGGATCATTCATTCTGGCATTATACTTGTAGGTACAGCTTGCACTATATATGTCATCAATGAGATACACTACTGTTCAGATGTTTGGGGCTGGTACTTTTACTAAAACTATTTATGGGAAACAATTATACTGTAAAATATTATTACAATTACAGTTACTATTTTATTTAATATATGTAAATTACCTCTATGATGGCAAAGTTGAATTTTCTGAAAGGTAATTAATACTTTTGTGGATTTTATTATTTTTAATAGTTTTGTCTGTTATGATTTCAGATTTCCCCTGTCTAGTCTAGATGCTGCTTGGAGAAGAAGAAAAAAAAAAAATCACCCTTTTTAAAAATAAAAACTTTTGCATGTTGGTTAAAAGCTTGCCACTGATGGTGGAAAACGCTGATGGAGGATTTGGCACAACAAATACACATATAATCCCTGTCGGCTACGCAGCTTACCTGGCACTTACTAATATTGCAAGTATTTACTGTAGTTCTGTCATGGTGACTAGCCAAATCAATCCCATTATTCTGGACACAGATTTCAGCAGGGGAGTGTGCAGATAACACGCTCTGAACGATCTCTCTGTCTCCTCAGTTAATTACTCTTTACCACTGCAATCAGCACAGGAGTGGCAGCTTGTTAAGATACAGACAGAAAGACAGCGAGCAGACAGACCCGTCTTTATGCAGATGAGCAGGAATGTACAGACATGGGTGGGAGAAACACAGAACCTGTCCGGCACATAATCAAGACAACTAATTTACTGCATCTAATTTCTTTTTATGAGCTATGAGAGCCACAAAAGTTCAATTAATAACATCACAATCCAATGATCCTGCCAGGAGCAAACGTATTTGTGGGCTGCAAACTATATGAATGAATGTGTCAGAGCGCAAGAAAGCAAAGGCTGTGCTGCTTTTATGTCAGCTCTATTATGTCATTATTGTACATTTCACCTAATAGACCCTGGTGACCGGTCTTCTTGTAGCTGCAGTAAATGACTGCCGCGGTCAACAGGGGCCTTTTCTAAAATAGAACTCTAACCATTTAATGGGTACTCTCAGCATCAGTGAAAGTTTCTGAAAGGAAGTTAAACCTCAGGTGGGCATTGAAGTTTCAATAATTTAACAGCCTAGAGTAATACACTGCATTTATGAATTTATGTTTATCAAGAGTGTCTTGCAGCTGCCTATTAAATATCTAGCTGAGAAAAAGTAGAACCTGCCATTACTGGATGGAGAGTCTCTGTAAGAATTGTAATTCAGGTCTGAAATATAACTGCAATGCAATCAGAAGGCCTGAAATTACTGGTAAAAAAAAAAAAAACAATTTTCATGAATATATATATATATATATATATATATATTCACTGGATAAAATATTTAGAAAATCAGTTTTTAATATCTGTTATTTATTTACTTCTGAAGGATTCTGTGCCAGCTAAGAAACTACATTATTATAGCTGTCCTTGCATAAAATACAATATTTAATAGGTGAATGATAAAAACAACAACTTTAGTACTAAATTACCTATCTATCTTTCTATCTGTGATCCGGAAGACTCGGACTCAGACATGTTCAGATTCAAATGCAGCTTTAATAAACAGATCGTAGTCGTACAGG
>JAUMHP010000060.1:13156232-13171105 GCA_032361065.1 Enteromius trimaculatus
CGTTTTTGTTTACTTTATTAAAGTCTTTTGTTTTACGTTTTACTCCTGTCTCCCGAACTCCTTCATCTGCTCCACACCACTACACGTTACAATAACAGTCTTTTGAACAAAAATTTCAAAACCATAATGCTATTTTTTTAATAAGCACACCCATTTCCCTGAACTAAAAACACTATTCCCTGCTTTAACACGAGTCAGATTTGGTGAACTGTTACTGCAAACTCTACACACAAATCAGTATTTTTCAGTACTTACAGCATGTGCTCATTTAGAAAGAACTAGCATTCAATCATGTTCACTTACGTCAGCACAGCTTGAGCTCAATTAGCACACAATTACTCAAGTGGAAACTCTAGGAGTCAAAATGTATCACACACCCATCAGAACCTTCGATGGAGATAAAAGGGCCCAAGTCAGTTTACAGTTATTCTCAGGGGCTTTGGTCCATTTTTCAGATCAGAAATTAAATTCTCAAAAGTACTTGTTCAACCTCCACATCATCTAGTCTCTTGTGAAGATCATAAAAGTTTCTCATTCTATTTACTGTAACTAGTTGCCATTGCTCTGGTACAGTCATGCAGCTGATTATGTATATTTGATTTTGATCTGATTATGTACACAATAACTAATAATCTAGTCATTAGTACATAGTAGAAGTCATTATGGTTACTGTAACGCAAATTGGTTGATCTAACTTATTGTAAAGTTTCAACCAAATTTTCCACAATTCTGAGAGTGGACTTTCTTATTTTTATTTTTTAGTGTAACTTTGTGCACATATTTCTTTTTTATTTCACAATGACACAGAAATGTGTGTTTTTGTTTTGTTTCTTGTTTTTTTGTTCATACCACTGGTAAAAGTGTAACTGTGAATCAGCCTTTTTCAAGCAACATCCACTAATATGTGCATTTGTACTTTTTACAGTGAATGGATGAATGCATACATAAACATCACGGTCTTCTGCATTTCAGTACAGTAACTGCCAAACGGATGCTATATAGACTACATCAGGTAACATTATCAGAGTGTACTGTTACAGTTTTTCTTAGTTGTTTACAAACAATTACTTGTACTTGAGACACAATGACTACAACATGTAACTGATGCACCAACCCCTGAACCATTTCTGCTAAACTACAAGCACAACTCCTGCTTTACACTCAAATTGCAGGTTTAAAACACACTTTGTTCATAACACTACACATAATTCTCTGCATTTGGCACAGTTTTTTATGAAGAAAATCTCTTGTTTTCACAAGAAATATACTGTCATTCAAAGTCCCTTGCCCTATTTGCATACTAACTCATCACATGTGATAACATGAACTCCTCACCATATGTCTAAGGGAGCGCACAGCCATTCTGCAGAGGAAACTCATTTCGGCCGCCTGTATCCGGGATCTCGTTCTTTCGGTTATAACCCAAAGCTCATGGCCATAGGTGAGAGTAGGAACATATATCGACCGGTAAATCGAGAGTTTCGCCTTGCCGCTCAGCTCCTTCTACACCACGACAGACCGGTACATGGACCGCATTGCTGCAGAAGCTGCACCGATCTGTCTGTCGACCTCCCGTTCCATCCTTCCCTCACTCGTGAAAAAGACCCCAAGATACTTAAACCCCTCCACCTGAGGCAAGAACTCCCCACAGGGAACAGGCCACCCTCAGATTTGGAGGTGCTGATTCTCATCCCAGCCGCTTCTGGTTTCCTGTAACTGTTTCAGTAAATACTTCTGTTTATGGTATATGTAGACCACATTGTGTGCAACTTTGTTGGTTAGGATGAACATTGTATACATAGTTTTTGTTGGAAAAATACAGTAAAATATATTTGGTACAGTGTATTTGTATGTTTTGTATAAAAACAATATTCTAAAATATGTTACAATGCAGGCCTATGTACTGTCTGTAGTAAGGGTAACACTGAACAAAAAAGGCTTACAGTAAATCATTATGATGAATGGAGAAGAAGTGGTCATAGTGTTTTACATTAAGCACATCAGTGATCAACTGGTTCTTATAAATGCTGGATTGTGTGTGTCATTTGAAAACAAAATACCATTTTGAGAAGAAATTACATTGTTTTGAAAGGAAAGTTTAATTTTGCAGGAGAATTGTTCTGACAATATGAGGCATGCTTTCAGAAAATGTGTGTAAACTATTGGGAAAAACTATATTGACAACATAACTAAGCATTTTGCCTATCTTGTTTGTGAACAATGACACAAGGACATCATCATGCGATAGGATTTTACTCCCACTGTTTGTCCAGTATAGCCTGTGATGTGGACCAGGATTTTTGGCCTGACCCCAAGCAAAGACGGGATGCTGAGGCTGAAAATGTACAATTTTTTTTTTAAACAGTTGTATTGTGTATTACATGAATGAATAAAAATGTGCCAGTGTATACATTAGTTGTGTCTTTTGTGTTCATGTCAAAAGGTTTTTGAGGGGGAGAATCATAAGCAACATAAATGTTTTGGAAATATCGTTTTGAATTTATTGCACCAGTGTGTAAGACTATGTTGTAGTGTGTGTGTTTTTGAGGGCTTGTGTTTGATGTCTGAGGGCAAAGTTTGGTTTTTCAGCAAGAGTGAATGGTTTTGAGTGTAGAGCTTCATTTTGACCAGAGAATAGGATGTTTGGGAAATTGGGTGAGATGTTATGGATTTGTGTTTACTGTTATGAGAATACGAGGCTTCGTTTAAAGTAATGTGTTTAAGCCATTGAGAAAAACTGTAATAAGACACAGCTAATTATTAATAATCAATAATATTAATAACCACGACAACAGGAAAAGAAAACAACCTGAGAGTCCAAACTAACTGTAACAGATATGTCATGGTGCGACCTTGCGCCGAAGGGAAAAATGATCAGGAGACAGCAGAGGGATGGCAAAGGTGCTGGAGGAGCATCAAGGGTAACAAGGCAAAGGCAGGAATGAGAAGTCTGACAGAGACAGATAGACGGAGGAGCCTGGAGCAGGAGAAAATGGGAGATGCTCCAGAGCCCAGCCAGGGAGTCTGCACACGGTGTAGACAATGGAGGTAGGAGCCACAGTGGAGAAGGGGGTTACAACTCCAGGGAGCTAATCAATGGCGACGCAGCAGGTAGTGTTAAAGCCCGAAACAGAAATGGAGAGCTCATGAGCCAGGGTGAGATGGTCTGTGTCGGCGAACATGCACGCACATGAAGATGAAGGCCTCTGTGAGAGGGCTGTGGACCACCGTGGACCAAACTACTCAAAATAATTAGCCACAAAGTAAACAGAGCGACATACCCCATTGTGCGGAGTGTGAGTACACCCTTACAGTCTTTAATAAATTCACACAGAGTAATCCAAACCGAGAGAGAACTAACAGAACTGTGACATTAATGCATACTTGCATTAAGTTTTAAGTTTTCTTTTTCTCATCTTTTCCACTATTTTGCAAGTATTATTTTTTTTACTAATTAAATTACATACTGTACCATTTGGAACAATCTTAAAATACTGCATGGGAATTTGGGTAACTCAGTAAATTTTGGAGCAGAGCTTATGATTACACTCTACAAATGTGACAGTCGAGAACTCCTGTTTTTCTTTTTCTGTCTATTCTATTGTTATGGAACCCACTCATTGTCATTCTTCCATCTACTGCCACTACTGTGCTCCACTATTCTCTTCATTCATTTACTTCAACGGCACTTCTTGTTGCCTGAAGCAGAGTCAATGATTCACTATTCATGTTAATGAAATTCAGTGTAAAATAGCTTTTCAGCAAACTCACCTTTTGATACTTTGCTTTCATTTACCACAAACAGGAAATGACCACAACCCATAGAGCCTCGGATGACAACACCTTTTTCACAATTCGTAATTCTGCAGTGTATTTTGAATTGATCTACAGTGTGGACAGAATGTGACTTTTTGAAGGACATCATATCAAAACCATCTGAGTTTTATTTTACTTGTGTGCTTTTCTGCAGCTGGTCTAATGAAAGCTCTTCTAACCGAAGCATGATTTGCAAACCCACACCTCCTTAGCAAAGGCATTGCTGCTTTTCTACATCCTTCTGCAGAAATCTTGACAAGGGCATGCAGATGCTTTCTAGACCGATTTCAAGCAATCTGAAATAACACATAATTACGCTTGCTTTCAAGCATACTCTCACAGAGCTCTTTGGGTTTAGTTATCTTCCTCCAAAAAAAAAAAGAAAAGCATGGCAAAAATCTGATTACAGAGCCTAAACCAGCCTCAGATAATGACATACAGTACAATATATCTTTATATTTTCCATGTCATGTAGTAGAAACAAGTGTGTGCTTCCCTGACAATGAACAGACTTGCACAAAGGTCCTTTCCTTACCTGACAAGCATTATACAGCAGCTGGTGTTCAAACTTCTTAATGCCAAGAATCTGTTGGAACATCTCATACAGCTGGTCCTTGCTGAGAATGAGCTCAGAGGCAGCGCTGGCTGTCATGCGCTGCTGGTGTTTGCGTGGGTCTTCTTCTCCCCTGTAGATGGTGTCAAACTTGGCTATCCACGAGCTGAGGACAGTCTCCTTGCTCAGGCCGTCGATCTCAGGCAGGCTGCGGACACGCTTCTCAATGTGCTTCTTGAAGACCTCACGAGAGTCACTGGCTGAGCAACCGCCGCTTTGTACCATTCGGGACACACGGTCACTTTTAAGGAACACCTGTGATCAAACACAAATTTTGTCAAAGTGACAAATATACACTAATGGTTAATAGTTTGGAATGTTGGATGACAACAACATTCAGGTCCTTCCAGAACTACCAGCTACCCTCAAGCACATCAAAGTTCACTATAACCAACTGAGGAGTTCAGACATGCACGCATGGGGTTGGTAAGCATCTAAGCATTATTTGATGAATAGAAAGTTAACTTTCTTTACTAGAATAACAGCATTTACTTTAAACAGAAATCTACGTGGCTTTGCTCAATTTAACACATCCTTGCTTTAGTTCCGTGTTAAATTATTCATTTCCTTCTTGCTTTACTGAAACATTTGGATGTTTTTTTTCTTGGAACATTTGGTGGATCAAAACATTAAGGTTGTCCTGAAAACTAAAACCCATTCAGATTTCTCAAAATGCAACAGCATCAGATCTACAGTGTATATTAGACATGCTACATTTCTGATGCATTTCGTGGTATATACAGACTTGTGCAAGCCAACAATCTACACAGCCACAGATTTGTTTGTGATCGGAATAAAGAATCAGAGGCCAAGGCTGCTTCTATCAATTCCAAACAAAGCTATTTTTCTAGGTTCAAACACATTGGCTGCAGGTCAGCGCAACCTTGTTAAATGGCTATCGAGGCACTTGAGAAATACTTTATCCTAAATTAGACAAGATTTTCCCTGTGTCATAAAGTGCACAGTAGAGTCCTGATTCATAACAAGACAAAATTGGTGCAAATCTGGCAGTGCAGAATCTGTCTGACAGTCTGCAGTAGGATTTATGGCTGTATTTATTTAATAACCTATTCTTTCACTCTTTTTATTTTCTGTATTCTCTCACCGGTTCACCTCTCATATTTTTATTTCAGCCTGCCTCTCTCCAGCGGACACAATTCTCTTAACGTGCCTGGATAAGCAGGGGAGATGAGTTGACAGAAAGGGAACATCCAGCACAAATTCAATAAGAGTATCAGGGTTTAATTGAATTGAAAAAGCTGGCTTTGGCTGTGACTGAATACAAAGGCATTTCACTCATTAGTTTCACCTCATTAAATTACCACACATACTGAGACCAATCTCCTTTTCGACCAAAACTTTAGCCTGTGTGGCAATTTATTTCAGATTCAACTCCTCTAGGTCATAAAAAAATAATATATCACCTGAAATACAATTAAAATGAGTCACTTTGAGACTACTTATTTATCAGAAAGGAAAGTTTA
Organism: Enteromius trimaculatus; assembly: GCA_032361065.1. NCBI lineage: Eukaryota > Metazoa > Chordata > Actinopteri > Cypriniformes > Cyprinidae > Enteromius > Enteromius trimaculatus. Next base: position 13,162,146 of record JAUMHP010000060.1, read on the forward strand.
CTTAATACCTTCTTTGTCTTGAGCTGAAGTCACTTCAAACATTTAACAGATTGGCTGCAACTGTGTACTTATGTATTTAATATATGCACCGACATGGATTACTCTACTCATCAAATCAGCATAAAGCAAACAGCTTAACATTTCTAAACAATCCCCTTTAAACTGCATTATATTAATGGGAGAGATAAAGGATCTGTTTACATGTCCTCAAAAGTTAACCAAAGCATTCAAAGGCACTTTTATCTGCATAAAAATGTAGTTTAATAATGCACCAAATCATTTCTTCTGCTGTTTGTGTTTTGTTAAATCTCACTTATTGGCAAGCAACATAACAAAAGAGCATTATTAGTTGTTTAAACCATTGCAAAATGACACTATTTGCAGGCACATTTTTCATCCAGGATTTATTTATTATATGCTACCAAAACTTAATATAGGGGTTACCTAGTATCCAGGGGATCAACATGGCAGACCACTATTCTGTGTAGAATAGCTTTTTCATTTTTCTGATATGACTTGAATTTTCTCATGTGTGAGAGACTTTCATGAAAGTAATTATATCTCGTGAAAGTATTATTCACAAAAGTATATTTCGAAAAATTGCCTTTTTCAAAACTGTATTTTTAAAATAAATTTGCTCTTGGTGAGGATAAGATAGTTCTTAAAAAAAGTATATAGGGTATATAATTTGACATTATAAAGTTAACTAAGAAACCCATCTGAAAGATGAGATAGTTTGTACATAAGTCCAGACTTGTTGCGTTGATGAATAACAAGAGGCTAACCTCGTAGTAACTTTGGACAGCGTTGATGAAGGCTTCATCGGCCACAATCTGAGTCTCTCCATTCAGAAAGGCCTGGAAACGATCTTTAACTGTCTGAAGATGCTGCTTGCTGATCTGAGAAGAGAAAACATCACAAATACAGAATTTGAAATACACTACTGTATTTATATTTCATGTGACATCGAAGAAAAAAACATCCAGATGTTAACAGCATCTGTTCTAGCGTGGAACATCTTCATTTATGGGAGGCAAAGTTGGAAAAGGCAATGTGGTAATTTGGTGACTGTGGGGCTGGATTCACAAAAAAGAAGAGATTTCTCAAAATTAAGAATTTCTAAATCCAATTAAGAAGTTCTTAAACATGAGAACAATCTTATTTTATACTTTCGAAGAAAATTCCTGGTTTTAGTGATTGTTTTTAAGCCAAAGACTTGCTGACCAACATCTTAATTAATTCTGCTCAAGTTTTTATAAATATAAGAACATCCTTTAGAAGTGTTTTTGGCAATACAGAATATTCTTAACTTTTTAAAGTTAGATAAATAGAAAAAAAAATTTATTATTTAAGATTGTTTCATAAATCTAGCTCCAGAATGACTTCGCAAATGTTCCATTTGACTTAGTAGAAGTTGGAATATGGTTTGACTTAAGATAAGTTTGAATATTACTTAATGTTATAATCACCTCTTTGATGAAGAGGTGATTGTGTCCCTCAAACCACAAAAACAATAGAATCAGACTTTTCCTCGCGAAGTATTAGGCAATTTCACATAGCAAAATCCGATCATATTTCAGCCAAGAGGCCACATAAAACCTCTAGACAACTGAGAATGAGAGACAGCCCATTTTGAAACATTTCTCATCCATCTGGACAGAGACTCGATTTGGAAGAAATGTGAAACAAGCGTCTAGATTACAGTGATTGCCCACAGAGTGCTGCAGCTGCTAATGAGTTTTGCTCATTATATTGCTTTGAAACGATGCATTTTATGTTTGGAAGCCTGGCTTTTAACAGCTTTGTCTTATGTTTTCAGAGCTCTATTCATGTTCCATTTGTGAGGTGTTCTAAGGTGTTCTCCACTTTGCTCATATTCACAACACACAAATTATTAAGAGGCTAAGAGGAGACCAAATCTCTTGTCTCATAACTGAGTCAGGGAATTGATAATTATAGAGCTTATCCCACGTTCCACTCCTCCTATGTGTTTTTTCTCCTGCCTTAAGAATTTAAAAGTATAATAAGCCATTCAGTGTAAAATGTGGACTTTACTGTGAGTTACAATTAAATACATGCAAGGAATGAGATAGATTTGATGTTACTGTGCATATAGGATGAATTTCCTGGTTCTTGATTCTGACTTGTGGATGAAATAAATATAAATGATTCATAATAGAAAAAAAAATAACATTGACAAAAGCCATAGATGACTCATCACTTAGTCCTTTTCAACAAAGAAGGATAGTTACAGTACACAGTAAGCCATGTTACCTCGATATAAGTGTCACAAAACATGAAGGTGTAATGATAGCACAGTGGTTGTAACACTGAAACATTCAAAAGAACTTGTGGTTATGAAAAGATATATACCTCAGACCTTTGTTATAAAGCATTTTGGGTCATTTTAGGGTCAACTAATGCTGACCGAATTCAATTTTACATCAGAAATGATACATTTCCAAGTGCACCAGAATACTAGATGAAGAAAAAAAAAAAGTTACATATTTTTTTTTATAGTTCATTAAAAGATCATTTCTTCATATACAATTTTTTTGCTTACAGTCTCTTATTCATTTTCTTGGTTTCTCCTGAATACAAACATGAGCACACTCTTAATTGTCAATCCAAAGATCAATGAAAACATGATTTCCTTTTAATTTCACCATTGATTTAACTCAACGAGATGCTGCATTTAGTTAATTTTCTTTTGTTTGTCACACCTGACCGGTAAACAGCAGCAGGCCTTTGATATGTTAGTGCACCCACCTCTAGGGTCTCAAACCATATGGTCTCTGTTTTCAGCATGGAGATCTGTGTGTGTGTGTGTGTGTGTGTGTGAATGTTGGGCATCCCTTTTAAAATCCCAGGTGTTCTTTCTCATCGAATATGTTGCCATGGTGACCGAGTACACATAAACACACCCCTTACCCCATTATCCCCTCTCAGGTTATCCAACAGTATGACCTCATAACTATGAGAGGCAGCTGCATTAGCTCCATTACTCCCATGGTAACTGCAGGAGTGATTATAGTGGATAGGTTGATGTAGAGCAATTAAAGTGTATCCTCTAAACACTCATCATAATGTTCTCTCTACGCCACCATGACAATGCGCACCAGTAGACTCCTGCATTGCTAACCTCATTACTGATAGCATACTAGCATATTATTCCTGCTATTTGTGTGAAATAGGGCTGAAACAAATTCAGATTAGTGTACAATATACTACAGTATGTATACTAGTTGAGTGCAAATTTTTAAATTAGAAACTGTTTCTATTTCCGCGACGTCGTGGCTGGAACAACACCATGCAAACTATATAACAGTGGATAATCTCTGGTGATTATGTGTTTTATTCAAAGTTTAACATGTCCAATACGAGTTTAAATATCATATTACGTGAGCGTATAGCCATACTGAAAGTAACAGCAGACAGTTTACCTCAGATCTTGAAAATAAATTAAATCAAAGATGACCATTAAAACTGAACTCCCTGCGAACCAACCAGAGTATTCCATAACAGAGATGTTATAAGTCACTCAGTATGTACATTTAATGATGTTAAAAAACTTTAATATTTATGAATTATATTATAAACGTATCAACTTCGTTGCGAGAGCGGTCTGCTTCCAGAGAGAGCCGGCTCACACACGCTTCTGATTGGCTGTGATTTTTGATTCACTCTGATGCGGTAGACACTTATCGCTGGGATCCCGTCACATCAGGTGTGGTTAGGACACGGTGTGAGCGCAGCACCAGTTCAATGTATTTCATTCCTCACTCTGCTGTTCCTAAAATACACATAATAGACCGCCTAAACTCTGTTGATCTAATGCAATTTGTTTTCAACACCACAGCTGCCATAGTTAACACGAGGCTTTGAAAATCATATCAGTGTTTAGTATCAAAGGTGTGCATTGTAATAAACAGCCTGTTACCAGAGACTCTTATAACGTATGGTCTTGGAATTAATGATTGAGGAGAATTTAATTGGAGGCCTTTAATGAATCATTCACCTCCTCTGCTCCACTATCGCTCAATCATTCCCGCCAGTCTTTTCCTCTACTTTAATTCTTTGGAAATGACTAATTTCCTCCCTGTAAAGATTAAGCTCTCACGTTGTTAAACTTCAGGTTATGGCTATTTTACTGCTGTTGGCACACGCTGGTGCAGCCTAGGCTGTAATAAATACAGCTAATGTCTCTTTCGCTGTCCGACCAGTTTGTAAACTGTTATGTTCTAACAGACAAGCTAAATAAAGTACAGTAGTCCAGTTTTGTTATACAGTCTCTTTATGTGCTAACAGTAAAAATGCTGCGGGCTACAAACACACAACCTCAGATCCACCTCACACCTGCCTGTTGCTGGTTACTATAGCAACTGAAAAAACGCAGGCCCTTGTCACTGAATCCATGGGTAGTAATTTACTAACACAGACACACACAGGCTAACTACAGTACTAGATAATGATGGTAAATCTGGTTTGTATCAATCTGTTAAAACCTTACATGCATCCACAGGGTTTGCTTCCAACAGAGTGGGGGTGGGGACATATGGGGGAAGGGAAGCTTATATGATTGAACAGGCGACTAGAAAAAGTCCATGTTGGGCTGTAAAAAAAAAAATCACTAAGCTAAAGCTAAGCTTACAATTGACTCCTGTTGACTTCATTAGAGCTGATCTAAGCCCTGCGCTCAAATCAGAGTGAGGTTCACACATCCTCATCTGTTCAGAAGAGTTTTTTAACATAGTCTATATAAATTGTTGATCTTTTTAGTGCATCCTCCTATTAAAGTGCCAGTCCTCGATGTGACCTTCCTGGTGTGGATACTAGAAGCGTGCAATTCCAGCAAGTGCTCTTCGACAGAGAGCTGTTTTTCACAGAGCGGAGTCTCTGCTTCCCTTCACGCTCAGCAGAGCGTCGCATTTGGTTTTGTTCGACAGGAGAGTCAACATCCCATGTCCGTGGCTTTTTTTTTTTTTTGCTCTGTTTACCAGTGAGAGAGACAAAGACAATAATGAGCTGGAGAGAGAGAGCTCGTGGGACAGAAGAAATGCTTTCCAAATGTCACTTAGTCAGAATGCAAGAATGTAATATTTGAGTCATAAGATTTACTATACAATAAGGAACTTCAAAATAATGCATTTTTTTATTATAGGTAGTTTCTAAGAACATATGATCTAAATATCCTGCATAAATATCAAGAAGCAATGTGAAGCAGCGACTTCAAATGGTTTATTACTGTTAAGTTCAAACCACTTATTGGTTTAAAGGAGACATATTATGCCCCATTTTACAAAATAAGCCTCTGATGTTCCCAGAATGTGTCTGTGAATTTTCATCTCAAAATACTATACAGATCTATTATATCATTTTGAAAATGCCTATTTTGAGTGGAAGCAGAAACACTCAGATTTCCATGCCTGTTCCTTTAAATGCAAATGAGCTTTTGATTCCCAATCCCCACCCCCTTTTCCAGATTACAGCTGCGCCATTAAAAGTGTCCTCTGCTCTGTAAACATCCATGACCGTATTTATCTTTTGAAAATAACAAATATAAGTAGATCACTAAAGTATTGAATGGTTTCAGTTTTTACATTCTTTACATTTCTTTTGGACCAGGGGTAGAGATTTTAGACATGGCGAAAAATTGGTTCACCATGGTTTTTACTTATGATTAATATTACAACAGGGATAGTAAATAAAAGTTTCTGAATTAATATACGGCTAATATTAACTTAATTTAACCCACAGGGGAAACTGCAACTAATTATGGAAATGAACTAAAATATTATTATTATTATCAACTGTCATCCATAGGTAGGATAGACTAATTCACGCAACTTTCACCTTTCTCTCGGTCGATCAACTGAATATTTAATTCAGCTAATTTAAGTAAATCTGATCTTACCGCACTTTAATTTCTTTCTTATCTGAAGCGGTCACAATGCCGAGCTAATGAGCTCGGCATTAGTTTAATCTTGTAATTACACATTACCATCACTTTCTTCTTCTATTTGATAATGTTCAGCGCTACATAAATAAAAGTGATTGATTGATTGATTGATTGATTGATTCATGAGTGCATTATCCCCAAAATAAAACAGTTAGCATGTGCTTGGACCACCCGCTAAGTCAAAATTTGCTTAGTTGATTTGTGATCAATTTCTTTGGCGTATTAATGCTAATAGCAGAATGGTTGCAAAGAAACACAGACAAGGTGGTGGACTAATATTGATTAAATGAGTATATTTGTATATTTAGAGTGTATATTTATAGTCATTTACATTGCCTTCGAACACAGCTAAACAAGTTGTAATCAACCACAATTATCTGTTTTATAAATTAAATTAAATTCCTTTTTCGGAAAAACGTGTATACTGACAAATTGTGCCATTTATGCAATCAAACCAGGAACATATAATGTGAAAGTAAATTGTTTTTAACTGATATTGTGTAAAGTGAGCTAATTTAAAGCAGACAAATTTATGAAAAACTCATTCATAAAGCACTTCTCTGTGTAAGCCTGTTTCCCCCTTAGAGAACAACAACAAAAAAGATATAGATTTAAAAATATATACAATAAAACTTTGAGATAAAGCTAGATTTCTGACAGATCATGTGACAATCAAGACTGGAGTAATGGCTGCTGAAAATTCAGCTTAGTCATCACAAGAATAACTGCGTTTTAAAATATATTAAAATAAGTAATCTGTTACTTTAAATCATAATAATTTGTCCCAATATTATCAATTGTATGTCGGTTTTCCTTAAAAAAAAAATGCAGCCTTTGTGAGTTAAAAAAAAAACTCACTTTCCATACATCTCGGCTCTAAGGTACTATAACTCCAGAATACAATAAATCTTAATACATGCAGTTCATAATTATACTAATAGAGTGTTCTAGTCTGAATGTATTAAAACATTTATGTGTTGCACTGCGCCTTTATAAGACTGCCTGTCATTGTTAGCGCATCCTTTTGACTTTATGATGGAATGTGCCTTTTTGTTTGTGTGTGTGTGTTATGTTCCCCAGGTGCCCACTGGGCTCATGTTGATTGCGTGGGAATGGCAGGCTGGGGTTTCTCTCTGAGAACAGATTCCCATTAGTGATCAGTGAGCCCGGGGTAGAGAGACACTGCTTTCATGTCCCGCGAGTCTCCGCCTGTCTGTCTTTCTCTCTCTTTCTGTCTTTCTTTTCAAGTCTTCTGGATGTTATGTTCAGTTTATGAGCAATGCTGCCTGTGTTCCTGCACTGATGGTTGACAGGAAAGCAAGCGCTCCAGACTTCAGAGCTCCAGAGTGTTTAAAGGTAATTGTATCTAATACTGTACGGTTATTAATTCCCTTAGCGTAAAGCAGTCACTATTTGTCATTTTGTTTCTTTGTTTATTATGAAAGTCTGTTTTTGCTTTAGGTAAAAAGTAAGGTAACTGAGAATTCATATTTCACATCGGCATTTTACATTATCTTTATTTCTTTATTGCAACTTCACAATTAGTATCTTATAATTACTGCTTAATATTTCATACTTGCATCTTTATTTCTTTATTTTGCAACTTCATGTCACAATTTATTTTATTGCAACATAGTATTTTACATTTGCATCTTTATTTTTTGTAGTTGCAACTTCCCAACAACTGTGATTAAACATTGCACTATTGCAACTTCATATTTCACATTTGCATCTTTATTTCTTGTAACCCACTACTTTATTTCTCTCAATTATGACTTGATATCTTACAACTGTTTTTCATAACTGTCGCTCTATGTTTTACAATACTTATTTTAAACTACATTACAGTTAACACAAACGCATTTTTTTACAAACAAGTGTTGTTCTGAATATAAAAGTACAGTACTACTTCCAGACACAATAAACTTGAACCCATCTGGAAAAGAGGTAGTTATTAATCCAGTAGTACAATCACTGAAATCTTCATTCATACCTTTGAATAGACACATCCTGCAGTCCACCACATATATGTGTAAATGTATCTTCAAACCTTCTTAATTCCCACAAAAACACTTGCATATAGAGACTGTTACATAACAGATCTCAGAAGGCAAATGGATGTGTAATCCCAGATTACAAACAACCAACAAAGAGCACATGAAAGGGTCATCCTCCCACTGCCTTTACACTGCTTTATTCAAGAACAAGCTCACAGACACCCGTTCGTACAAATAAACACACTCACCATGGATACACGTACTGTACATCTGTGTGTGGTTTGCTCATTAGTACTACTGTAAAACATTTACTTACAGAGAAGTGTGCATGAATATTTCTGTTTCCACTCAGTACAGTTTGTTTCAAAAACAAGAAAAAAAAATTGTGCTGTCAAATAATTAATCATGATTAATTGCATCCAAAATAAACGTTTTATTTACATAATATGTGTGTAGTATGTATATTAATTATGTTACCGGGCTTCAAGCATTTTAAGGTTTTTGAGGTTGTATAGGGAAACCTGGATGTGTGGCAGAAAGTGAAGCACATTGAACATGGACAATAGGCTCAAAGACACACACAGAGAGAAATGAAATGGTTTGGTTGCCTATGGTTTCTTGGCAAAGTTGTTCAGAACAATTAGATCTATGATATCATATGAAGATAGTCTATAAGTGAATATATGAGGGGATAGTGCTATTTGTAGTGTGAGCTCTATGAAACTTTGCATGTGACACATGACACGTGACAGACTTATTGGATTACTTGACCACTTCCCTTTCCTAAATAAGCCAATTACAGCTAACCAAATGACAAAATTCAACATTTGTTTGATAATTATTGATTTAGACAGTCCATAGATTATTACTGCAGTGGTTTGATCGAAAATCCAGGGACTAGTTCGCAAAAGTAGGTTTTTAACATATTCCATCCATCCATCCATCCATCCATTTTCTTCCGCTTATCCGGGACCGGGTCGCGGGGGCAGCAGTCTAAGCAGGGA
>JAUMHP010000060.1:13171205-13215771 GCA_032361065.1 Enteromius trimaculatus
TCGGCCGCCTGTATCCGGGATCTCGTTCTTTCAGTCATAACCCAAAGCTCATGACCATAGGTGAGAGTAGGAACTTAGATCGACCGGTAAATCGAAAGCTTTGCGGCCTTGCGGCTCAGCTCCTTCTTCACCACGACAGACCGGTACATCGACCGCATTACTGCAGAAGCTGCTCCGATCCGTCTGTCGATCTCGCGCTCCTTCCTTCCCTCACTCGTGAACAACGGTTTTTAACATATTTGTTAATATTAATGAACGATTTGATTTGACAGCAATAGTTCTGGAGGCAGAGTTGCTCATTATAAGGAGTTCTATCAAATGATATGCATATGTATGGGTGTGTGAAACACCATGTGATTACAGAGCCAAAAAACTTGTTAGTGCCAACTAGGGGCTGATTTCTTTCATAATTCTTACAGACCTTTAGGGCCATGAGTTTCGTTTCGATCGACCTCAATTAACCTTGTCTAATAAGTGCTCCAAATTCATTGGCCAATGGCGACCATGTTTTTTGAGATACGCCAATGCCCTCATATACTGTAGACTTGTGCCAGTTTGAACCAAGTTGCTGCACACCAAATTTTAAGCTGATCGGGCCAACGGTTGCCTAGTTATAGTTGAAACTTTTTTTTTTTGCCTCATAGCACCCCCAAGCGGTAGAGCTGCACAATTTTTTATTTGACTAAAGTTTGAGCTTATATACATGTGTACCAAGTTTGTTGAAGATATCTCATTCCGTTCCTGAGTTATAGTCCAAATAACAAATAACATTGGCTAATGTTAGCATAGACGCTAATGGGCCAACATTTATTTTTATAATTATTGATATTGAATGTCCTCAGATTATTTCTAGGCCAATTGGGCTGGTTCTTTGTGCCTGAGTAGCGAGGAGGAGTACTACCATCTGACCAAGTTTTAGCTTTCTAGGTCTTACAGTTTGGGCTGCACGATCAGTTTTAGGGAAGAATAATAATAATAATATCCTAACAATTACAATAAGGTTTCAGCGCTACGCGCTCGAACCCCTGATATTACAGTGTTTACAAAATAATAACATAAGCAAATGTATTAAACAGCAAACTATTTTAAAATGTAAAAAAAAAGACAGTTTGTTTTATTTTAAGTTAATGTGGACTATTCCTAGATATTGTTTCACAAGATAATCATCAAAGGAGACAATTTGCACAACCTGAATTAACAAAAGTATGAAAGGCATTATTCTCTTACAACAACAACCACCACATACTTCACATTCATATCTAAATCATTTCAATACCTTTTCAATTTGAGCTATAATACTTTTACGAGGATTTTTAGTAACAATCTGGTAAATGTGTCTCTCTTACTCTTAGCTGACCCAAGATTAGCCAGCACTTCATATCACAATAGCGATCTCCCCCTGCCTGCACGTCAAGATCTTCAGCCCACAATGAAAGCCTGCTGACCTCAGATCAGGCCTATTCTGCTAGTAGGGCTCTTAAGGCCATTTTGGTGCATCCGTCTACTACCCATTAGCTGTGAGAGGAACCTCAGCAGACCGTTCACAGACAGAGAGCTCTTATCTGGGTTATGGTTTGTCTCTAACACAATGGCCTTTCAGATTCTTGCCCTCCCTAGCACAAGTTGAACATCCCCTCTTTGCTCAGGAGTGGAAAAGAAAACAGATTTGTGGAGAGATATATCAATACACTGGCTCGAAAAATCTTCCTTTCTCTCTGCCTCAAAAAATAACTAAATCCTGTAAAATAGGTATTTGTTATAACAATATGAGACTCAAAAAGTGGAAATGATACTGTCATTTTTTTTAAAACAAGGGGTGTAATTAACTCCACATCTACTGCATCTCAAGAATAGGCCCTGTAATTTAAACTGAGCAAATAATTGTATCTGAACATCTTGACGAGACAGGCATAACAGATTAGTGGAGTTTCATCATATCACCTCTGAAAATGCTGCTGTGTGGTATCATGGTGCTATTATTCTCTCTGTAAAATAGATTGTGGTAAATGATGTCATACCATAACTCAATCAACACTCTTGTAAGGGCATCGAATTACACTGCTAGCAGCTTAGGATCGTCTAAGGACAACTTGCACTCCATGCTTACAATTTAGGATGTTTCTTGTTCAATCTTAAAATATGCTTCTATGAAGAATGATTGGATTGCACTATACTAAAATACTTTTAGGCAATTCGTTTGATTCTGTCGCCTCTCAAGCAGCTATTTTTTTAGTCACTTGCATGTAAATAAATAGGGAAAGGCTGAAAACTTAAAGGGTTAGTTCACTCCAAGATGACAATTTTGCCATGAATTACTCACCCTCATATCATTCCAAACCCATAAGACCTTTGTTCATCTACGGAACACAAATTAAGATATTTTTGATGACATCGGAGCCATATGTCAATCCATAGAAAGCAACACAACTGAAATAATCCCAGATCCAGAAATGTAGCGAAAACATCAATAAAACAGTCCATGTGACATTGCATGGCTCAACTTTGGTTTTGCGATGCTAGAAGAATACTTTTTTGCACATAGAAAACAAAAATAATAACATAATTTTACCATTCTTCTCCCCTGAGTTACATCTTCCACCATTTTAGAGAGTAAAAGACAAAATTATTATTATTATTAGTTATTTTATTTGTTTTAACATGTACTCTTTTACCAATGTTTTTACTATGTTTCTGGATCATTTCAGTTGTTGTGTATTGCTGTCTATGGAGGGGAAGATGGCTCTCTTATATCTTCAAAAATATCTCAGTTTGTGTGTCGAAGATAAACAAAAGTCTTATGGGTCTAGAACGAAACAAGGGTGAGAAAATAAATGAATTTTAATTTTGGGGTGGACTAACTCTTTAAGTCAGAAAAAAACTGTGACAGCAATAACATTCTAAGTTGTGCTTTTGAAACTCAAATCTTGCAAAGAAATAAAAAATCATGCTGGTCCCTTAACTGTAATGTCCCACGGTTGTCATATACTACGCATAAAGTGCAACAATCAGATACCAGAAGTAAAAATCCCATTCATTTTCTTCATAGTGTAACTGATTTTTAACAATAACCGACAAACCATTAAAGACAGACCTAATATGGGCCACAAGGTCGTTAATCAATGATATACTAGGCTTTCGTTCAAGCCAACAGATCATTTTACTTTCTTTACAACAGATCAACTTACTATGTTTATTAGCAGAATTCCTGGTGTAAATTGCATTACCCATGATTCAGCAATCAGAGAATATCATGCCAAGAGAAATAAAAATGATCAACAACTCAATATACCTATCTGTAAATCTATTCATATTCACACTTCTATATTTCTACAGTAATTTTAATTCAATTATCATTCGCAATGCCTTATGGGACTGCAGTTCTTTAACCATTAAGCACATTGTCTTTCAAGTTTTGGCTTCAAATCTAATTTTGTAATGGCGTGATCTACCTTGTATCTGCTGGTTTGGGTTATTACTCTTAAACAAAGACCTTTTTTAAAGTCCTGATAAGTGAATGAAAAAAATGCCTCCGAAATCAAGGCTTCTGAATAAGTATGGTAGGACTGTTTCACTCTACTAAGCACTGTGATGCCACCATCGAAACGCTGATTGATCAATTTTAAAGACAAAAGTTATCTTTAGTAATACCAGAGTAATCCAGTAGAGCTAAACACAGATACCACCATATTGTTGTTGGACATCAAATCTGGCACTGAGGTTAATGGAGTTCAAACCCTCTCCATATTACCCCAGCTCTTGTAGTTGCACTCTGTCCTAATTAACGTCTCTATTTGTGACTTTTTTGTTGTTTCATTTTATGCGAAAGTCATTAACGGCCTAATTGACTGGGTTTTAGATGTGCATGTGTGTTTAGTGTTACTACCTTCCCTCAACTGTCTTTCTGTTGTGCCTGATTGTTTGTCTCTAAATGTGTGCTGGTCTGTCTGTGTCTGAGAGAGTGAGAGAGAGATAGAAGAGGAAGAGAGAGAAGACATTGTAGGAAATGCTGTTAATAGCCTTCTTAATGAGGCTCTCCATTCAGTGTGTGGGTGGGTGCATGCCGGAGACAGCGAGCGGCAGCGGCGTAAGACATCTGACATGGTCCTACTGATCATTAAGTAAATGACAGCGTGCACCTTGTCATCATGACTAATAAACTGACTAAACTACCATTTCTGAAGCAGAGAGCAACAAGCACCATGAATAGTTTCCATATTTAGTTGGCGGTATGAACAGGTCCTGCGTTAATAAAAACAGCAGAGCTGCTTATAATCTTAAGACGGGTGAATTAGCATGTCACTGCATCGTAATTAGAGCAAAGACAGGGGGAGGGGAGGTAAACAAACACTAATTTTAATTTGATATTTCCACAGAACTTAATAACAACAACAACAGCAGCCATGCACAGTCTTATAAAGCAAAGCTAGCAAAAGATTAGTGGATTTATAAAAATGTAAAAAGTGAAAATCTAGTGAAAACCAAGCATATTTCTTCTGTTTAGTGTGGCGAAATTTGATATTGCATATTTGATATTGATATTTGATATTTGACTGGACTTCGGTGTGAACAACAGTAAACAATATGACTAGATGTTAAACGGATATCAGGTGAAGAAATTGAATGGGTTTGAAGAATACAGGACTTGCCTTTAAGAGTTTGGCAGCATGCATGGTTGGAGTGGACAGGTACAATTTGGATGTATAAGGTGTTTGTATATATACAGTAAGTACCCTTTAGAAGTATGTGTATGTTTATAAAATATGAGTATAGGTATGTATTTGTATGTTATTTAAATGTGTGCATACACATACATTATCAGTCAGTTAAATAGTTAGTTGATCCCTTTGTATAAAATATTTTTAAACCATGTAAACTATGTTGACTACATTTACAACTGCAGTATCCAAAGTATATGCTATTAATGTTCCCAGTTAGTTTAAAGCAATTTTAAAAAAGAATACGGGACAGTCCATCAGTGGTCATGAGCTTAACTGAGACATCTGAATAAGATAACTGAAACATCACGTAAAAGCGAATTTAGTATATGATGTCCCCTTTAATGAAATCCATTAATTCTGCCAATCAGATGAATAGTTCTGTTCAACTGTAATGACCAAGAATATGGAGTGTAAAAAAACACAAGTGTATATCTAAGGAAACCTGCTGGTTCTTGATGTTTTGTCTCACATGAGTTTAATCTGTGAGGACACAACAACGGCTGGAGAATAACTTCCCACAGAGACTCTTTTTATTGTCCCACGGCACTGGCACCGAAGACAACACCAGCAAGCAAACAAGCCCCTGGGGACACAACCAAATAAGACAGACAGACTTGTTTTTAACCTTAGATTGCATGAAATGAAACTCACAGCGAGCCTTAAAACGAGGCGGAGCTGAATTTCAAACACTACGTAATGTACTGGCTCTCAGATATTCACTTTACAATGATTAACTCTCCAAGCTGAAGCTACTATATACGCTAAACGTTTCTGAATAAGGCACTCATGGATATGATGAACACTCATAAATTATTCTAAATCCTGACATGAAAGACAACTTCATTCTTCATTCAGCTCTGCCTTTGAATTTAAGCCAGGAGAAAATGTCTCAAACATCAAGTCTCGATCTCTCAAACATTGTGCTAATGTGGCACGGCTGCCTCTTTGTTAGTTTTTGAGATTAAAGAGCTTTAGAGCGTTCGGAAACTTGGTTTTGACAAGCAAAACATGTTGGATCAACTAATCTTAGACAGAAGCATGTTTTGCACGCAACTCCACACTGCAATGCGATAATGACAACTATTAAAAACAAATTTCATCATTCCTGAATAACAATCAAGCACCTTGTCCTCATGGGATCTGAGGGAATGCCTAGTGGTATTGCTATTTTCACAAGGGATACGTAAACCCTTGTTGATAGAAAGTTCTGGACAAACTGTATTTTCTACCATCTTAAATGCTTTGATGAAGGTCTGTATATTGACAACAGACCACTGGCATGTTTGTGACATTCCTTATGTTCACAAAACCAACTTGTCAGCAAACCATCTGGATTTTTGATATTGATAGACAGCAAACACAAAAAACCAGGCGTTCAAAGTAACATACAGATTTTATCTTGCATGTTTTGAACTGTTTTAAAGCATACTAGAAAAAATAAGCACAAGTGTGAGAATCTAACAGTAAAAGATTATATGGGGGGTAAACTATTTTGGCCACCACCTAAATCATGCACTAAAATTCTAACAATAGATGTCCCATACCATTCCATCTGAAGCAGTCTCACCTCAAATACAAAAAGTCTTCTTTAAACGTAAGATAATGTGTATTTTAAGCCTTACTTTTCTCTTCAATGTGCTTCAAACTCAGGGATATTGATTGGAAACATTTGACAATATAGTATTTCAACAGTGAAAATACGGCAGGGCAATGCTTAGTTACACATATACAGTCATTATTATTTTGATATCCCGGTGAAGGCATTTGAAATGCTGGGGGGAGGCGGTAGTGAATGGTCTCAATTTCTGCATAAAAAACATTGAAAAGGGCATCTCTGCAAGTGCTCAGGTTAGTAGGTTTCTGTAAACAGAACTATATACTATACAACACCTCCTCTTAGGCACTACACCTCAAGGCAAAACTTTCTGCTGTCTTTGCATCGTTATCTACCCTCATGCACATTCATATATATATATATATTTGGTAAAGTAGAAATGATGTGAGAAGGCTACTTGCCAAATCTTTTACATTAGATTTTTAAATAGAAACAGCTCTGAAATGAAACAATAAAGCTTAATTGCGAGTTCTAATCTACCGGAAAACATGAAATCAATTAATTTCGTGCATTGTTCGTATGTTGATTCAGCTTAGCGCTGAATGAATCATCAGTACTAGGCTATATGCTACAGTTGTGTTCTTGCACGGTCAGAAGAGTGCTGCTCAACAATTCTTCATTACAACAGCAATCTGTTGCATGTGACTTTGCCCTCTTACCTTTTGCTGTCGCCTCGCCATGTCGGTCGGCTGCTTCGCATTAAACGGATAGGCAATACAGCGCATCACAAAGACGTAAAGCTGAAGCCTCTTCTTTCTCTCTTCTTCCTCCCTTTGCATCTTTTCCAAATCATCCTTTTCCTTTTCGATCGCCACTGAGGGGCTCGGGCTCGTTGGTCGGGCATTGGTGCTTCGGCTTGGCTGCAACCCACCAGAGCTGTCGCTGGTCCTGCTTGGAGACACCCGAGGACCACCAGCCTTGGGCGCCGCCACCACTTTGCGCTCTTCTTCCACGACCTCATCCGCCTCCTCCTCGCTGGATGATGGGTCCAACATTTCAACGTAAGTTCTTGCTTCTCTGAAATCAAAAGAGAAATCGAGTGGCGTCTCTTTTTTAGTAACAAAACATCCGTAACTCGCTTGGAAAGTACGAAAGGCGCTTATTTTTCCACAGCCTACAATCCAAACGCTGCATGAAAAGTGTCACTTACCCTCAGCACGAGTGAAAAAGCTGCTCCAACAGCCAGTAGTCTTCCACCGGATTAAATTGTTGCTGCTTACGTGTTTTCTCCGTTTACCATAACGGATTTAATAGAAGATAACACTGGGAGGCTCGTAAAAACAATTCGCGACTGCTGTTTTTCTGGTTTCCTCCGGCGGTGTGTCAATGTAGTACCGAACGGCACCGACAATATACTGACAATGAGAGCGGAGAGCTGACCGTGGTTCTGAACTGAAGCCGGAGGGGGAGGGGGTCATTGACGTGGTTTCCGCGACAGCCACTATCGCTTTTCCTCTCGCGTGCGATATTCACATTAATCGACCGTTAACTACAGCAGCTCCTGAAATATTAGACAACATATTTTTTCTTTTTCATAGTATAGAACTTTATCCATGACTTGATTTGACTGATTTTACCGAGGTCAATTTTCATGTTGGCTTCCAAAACAATTATTCCATATTTGGCATCACTGGTAATGAAAATATCTCACACTAATACTGGTCTGCCACATATGGGCCACATTTTATACACTGCAATTCACATTAAAACCTGATTGATGCTAGCAGTAACATTGTAAAACAACAACTAAGTCATTATTTCCATCAAAGATGTTGTATTTCTGCATTTTTGCAACAGGACAGTATAACAGGAAGTGAAGCGGGAGAGAGAACTGCCCACAAGGCTATCGTGCTATCATTTCCATCCATTTACTGACATCAATTTCTGTCATTTCTACTAGATACAGTACTTTGATATTGTTGTTTTGGCAGTTCCTCACACTTGCACTCTTATATAAGTTTCTACAGAGTTTTATTTACATATTTATAACATCAGTCCTTAAAAATAAAATTATTTTAAGATTATTGTGTTTTCTTCTTGTTTTGTTGATGGGAATCTGTGTACGCTCAGACTCGTTTTTAATCCAGTCACAGTAACATATGGGCAGTAACCCATTTAACCCCTTCTGTAATATATCAGTAATCAGAATTTATTTTAGTTTTCAGATATAAATGAAAATTGAGTTGCAAGGCTGCTATACAGTCACTTGATTAGAGTTGTTTAATTTCACTTGTGCATTTTTGCCTTTATTGCAATATCGCAACAGGACAGTATAACTTAAGATTAATTTCTGTCATTTCTACTAGATACTTTCATATTGTTGTTGTTTTAACATCAGTTCTTTAAAATAAAATGTTTTTTTTTTTTTTCGGTAGTCCATACACTAATTAAGTGATTAAAAAAGCATCAATACAATGTTTGTCACTTTATATTTTACCTCCAAAGTTTTCCCCAAAATCATCTGATTCTGAAGCATGTAAGTTTCGATGTGACGATGAATGGTGGTATGCACTTACCCTGCTCTGTTTACAGATGTATATAGTGAGCATAAAGGCACTGACATTTATCAGAACTTGGTCAGTCATTTTCATTTTCTATTTGCTTGCATGCACTCTTAAGCATCCAAGACTGCAAGGGTTGGAACTGGGATAGGCTCACTGAATTAAAACTAACCTTAATTTTCATGTTAGAATTTTAAATTGAACAGTCTTCCATTTAAAATTTCAATTTTAAAACAGTAGTTTTTGATTCAAGAGTAAATTAAAGTCAGTGGTTAGTAATCTCGACCATGTATAGTAAAGCTGCTGTGTAGCTAACAAGATGCTAAATAAAGACTAAAATCATCACATGGATGTGTATTTGCTTGCTTGATTAGTTAGACATTTTAAAATACAAAAAACAACATAAAAGTTTATGTTGTATGACTATAATATATATGTAATTCAAGTAAAGTTAACTATATTTCTTTTACTCACCAATAAAATCTCATTAGACACTTTCTGAGCCTTGGACCAAAAATAAAAATCATGCCTGAACATTGGATGATTAACATACTAGAATTTTTGTAACATTTTATTTAATGTAGGCTTCTACTGTGTACTGAAGGAACAAATTCTCTGAATGGGAGTCATTATGGTCTTTAAACTGTTCCCTATAAAGTCAGGGTAGGTTTGAAAGCTTTTGTGATATGAAAAGAGATTAGATATGTTATTGTACAGATATCCTGAGGCTATTCTTCAAATATACATTATACATTTCATTTGCTGGATCAGTACTTACCCTACTAACAACAATTCATAAAGATTACATTAAAACTATGCAGAAAATAACTCATGTCATGAATCACTCTTAAAAAGGCTATTTGTCGATGTATCAGAGGCAGCCAATGTTTACCTGCTTAAGAAATAGCTTAAAATATTACTGATCTATGATGGTATCATAAACTAAATGGTAAACTATTGTAAATGTCCAAAACATATCTAAAATCCACCAAGATGACACCATTATATTTGTTTAAGTTTTTATTTTACAATAAGGAAAGTAAAACTAAAAGTTTTTAAAATGCCTGACACGTTGAGTCCATAGTTTAACTAGCTTTTACAAGAAAACGAAAGCAACAGACAGCACAGCAGCTTTTTCAAGCTTTAGATTGTCAGGCGCTTTCTGAGTTTATGCCCCGCCCACTTTTACATCATCGAACGTAGGCCAGCGTCTCCTTCATACGTCTGGCCTGACTCCGCCCACTTTCCACCCCGTTGTGTCTGATACTGGACGATGCGACCTATCCGTGCGCGCCCTCACATACATAAGATACTGAGGTGATCGCGTTTCATTACATTTTCTCCTGGCATACCCGAAAGGTATTGAAAAGAAGATTATCGAGACTGGTGTCACGGGGCTCGGATCATATACATACCAGAGAGAAGCGACGCCGTTTCGCTTTTACTTTGTCCTCGATGATGGCAGCTCAGGATTTCAATTTTTTACTTGCAACGGACTCTTATAAGGTAGGAATCGCCTGACTCGAGTCGTTTAGCAACAGAAACGCAATAACGCATGACAGAACTTTGCCTGTTTGACAGTAGCTCTTTGTGCTTAACCGTCACATATACGTAGGGATAAAACCAACTTTGACCTTGTAAATCGATTAGATGTAAATGAAAACATGGTTTAGAATAACCTACAGTTGTGGCAAAATCGCGATTATTGCGTTTTCTTCTTGTTTTGTTGAGGGGAATCTGCGTACGCTCAGGCTCGTTTTAAATGCCCCACTCATTGAACGCCTGAACGCAGGGGGCGGGGCTTATGCGGAATGACCTCGTGCAGTGTTTTAGCTTCGCCGAAGGCCATAGCGCGTGACGTCACGTTGCTCAGTAATCTAGGAATCGAAACTAATTTTTAGAAAACCACTGTTTAATAATAGTAATAATAACAACAACAGCTTTCCAAAGGACTTATTGTTCTACAAACATGTTAATGTAACCTTACATATAATCTAAATAACTAAATCTCATAGAAATCCAGTCACAGTAACCTATGGGCAGTAACCCATTTAACCCCTCCTGCAATATATACAATACAATACAATACAATATTTATTTATAGAGCACATTTAAAAACAACCAGAGCTGACCAAAGTGTGAACATAGTAAAATAAAAGCGCTCAGACATAAGATAGCACAAGAATATAGCAAAATAAAAACAACATGAAACAGCAGCATGAAGTTCAAATAGTATTAAAAGCAAGAGAAAAGAGATGGGTCTTTAGGGCAGACTTGAAGGCAGAGATAGAGGGAGCTAATATAATATGAAGCGGTAAGTTGTTCCAGAGCTTCGGACCAACAATTGCAAAAGCTCTATCTACACGTTTTTTGAGTATAGATCTAGGCACAACAAGTAGGCCGAGGTCACTAGATCTCAAAGCTGTTGAAGGAGTGTATGGATGGAGCAAGTCTGTAAGGTACTGAGGGGCAAGATTATGAAGAGCTTTAAAAACAAATAAGAGAATCTTAAAATCAATCCTATATTTAATTGGTAGCCAATGCAATGAAAATAAAATTGGAGTGGCTGACTCGTACCTATGGGTGCCAGAGAGCAATCTAGCAGCTGCGTTCTGCACCAACTGCAGACGAGAAAGAGATGACTGAGAAACACCATAATAAAGGGAATTGCAATAGTCTAAACGAGTAGTTGCAAAGGCATGGGTCACTGTTTGAAGATTACTTTTTGATAAGAAGGGTTTCACTTTAGAAAGTAGACGCAGGCGAAAAAAGCATGATTTTACTACAGCACTGATCTGTTTATCAAACTTCAGGCTATGATCAAACAGAATGGCCAGATTTCTAGCACACTGAGTTTCATATGAAGCCAGAGAGCCACAGTCAACAACTAACTCACGATTTTCTTTGGTTAAAGGTCCAGGTACGGAATCAGTTTAAACCAGCGAACCATATCTGAAATAGCATGACTTGGAATATTTAGTGTTACATAACAATTCATATGCATATCCAATACTATGCATATGACGTCATCTTTTTTCAAAATCTGTTAAACCTAATGTTACATAATGTAACGCTCAAAGCATTTTAGGATGTGACTTTAATTAGCTGGGTTTAATTATCCTACAACAAATGTAAGAATTCTCCATCTTGGTTAATGCTGCCTGGCCAAAGTTGTGTAATAATCTTTGTGCTTCACATTAGTCTTTGACCTCTGACAAAACAACCAGCCTCAAATCCCATCTGGATCTATGTTGAAATCACACAACAAAAATGAACTGTTACCTCGTTTATAATCTTATAATAGGATAACTAATTGTTTTTTGAGATTTTGGTACCTGCTCAAGTAGAATGCACTGTTATTACTCAATGCTCAAACATTCCTCAAGTGGCACATATTGTATCTAGACCTAAACAGGTTGCACCAGGTATCATTGATGAGTGACTCAGGTTTGGGTTGATGATCAGGTCCACTCAGAGTTTCACAGAAGGCTAAGCAAATTTCCGATGAGTTGGAACACCCAACATTCATAAAATATTTCACGTCTTTCATGTCTTTCTTTCATGTCTTGCATGGTTATTTTGGCCCTTGTGTTGCTAATCTGATTTTAATTACCAATAATTGTTTTTTTTTTTTCAGCTCAGTTTGAAAGTCAGCATAGAATGTGCAGGAAAAAAATAAAAAATCCATGGTAGTACATTTTTCTTTAAATAAGCAAAATAGACTTTCAGGGTTGATCTGATAAATAATCTGGGACAACCAAACTAATGGAACGTCACATGGACTATTATTAGTCTCTTAAGAAGCAGATAGAAATATATTTAATTTGTTTTGCTTTGAAGGACACAAACTAAGCTCTCCATTATGGGCATCAGGAAAGTGGTCGAGTGTTGTTTATGCAGATTGTATCACAGGGCATTGAAGACCAGCTGCTTTTAAGTATTTTGTGTCCAGGATATAATGGCAGGTTTGTGCTTGTAAATCAAGACACGGTTTCATCCCACCCCTGCTGTAGCTTGACAGTATCAGCAAACAGTTAACAAGAATTTGATTAAATGTCCTGATAGCCTATCTATGCACACAGCTTGAAGCTGACGGATTGGAGAACAATGAAGTGCTATTATTCATAAGTTTAGGGGCAAGAGTCAGTTGTTTTGTTTTTTTTAAAGCAAGCATCAAATTGCTCGGAAGTGATTGTAAAGACATTTATAATGTTACAGATTGTTTATATTTTAAAATGTAATGCTCTTTTGAAACTTCTGTTGATCAAAGAATCCCCCCAAAAATGTATTGCAGTGTCTACAAAAACATTTCAGCACCACAACTGTTTTCAACATTGATAATAAAAATGAATGTTTCTTGATTAGCAAATCATTGTATTAAAATGGTTTCTGAAGAATGGTACACTGAAGACTGGAGTAATGTCTTACTACAAACTTTTGAATAATAGTCTCTGCTGAAAAATACAGCATTAGGTAGCTTTTCCTGGTTTATAAACAACTTAAACCAGCATCCCAGTTTCAAAACCTACCTATCCAGCGTATGCTACTAGTACTAGGGACCTACTTCATAAACAAGTTTACCAAATAAGCTAGGTTTGTTTCAGTTAGTCTGTATTGTCAGCTGATTTGTTTTAAAATTAGTTAGGCTAACTGAAGCAGGCTGGGTTTATTTGGTAAACTTGCCCCTGGTGAATTTGAGATTGTGTAAACAAGTCTAATACTCAAAGGTTTTTTTTTTTTTTCAGATTACCCACTACAAGCAATACCCTCCCAATGTCAGCAAGGTCTACTCCTATTTCGAGTGTCGACACAAAAAGGGGGGGCAGTTTAACGAGGTGGTGTTTTTTGGTCTCCAGTATCTTCTAAAGAAGTACCTATCAGGTAATCTCATCTTCATCATTGTGCAACCGCTTCAGTTACCAGAAAACCTTTGTGAGGTTCCGCTTGGCTAACATAGACTTACTGTTTGTTTTTGAGTTTGTACATTTATTGGCAGAGACGCAACGTGTTTTCATGTAATGTCATTCACCTGATTGGGTAATGGAAAACTTGTCCAAAAAATGCTAATGGCACACATTCCAGAACGGTTATATAGGACGGACATGCAGTCAAAACAAGCTGCAAGAGTTTGAAAATGTAAGATTAAAGAAAGAAAGAAAGCCATACAGTTTTAAAACTCTTCCTTAGTTTACCTAAAAATGTAAACCACTATTTCTCTGTCATGTCTTTGCAAACCTGGATAACTTTCTTGTGTGAAAAAAAGGAGATATTTAAAAAAAAAAAATCTTTTAGCTGTTTTTGTTCATATAATAAAAGTCAGTGGGGTTCAGAAAAGTATTGGAGGTCCGAGATATTTTTAATCATTTATTCTTTTGTGCTCCACAAAAGAAAGTCATACAAGGTTTGACATGAAGTGAGAAAATGCTGTCATTGTTTCTTTGAGGTTTATGCTTTTACCTGTTTAATTCTTTATAAAAGTGGTCATGGACACAGACCTGCAACGTTAAAGAAAGGTAAAAACGCATTAAGTCCACAAAAACAACTTGGTTACATAAGGCTGATTCCCCTTAAGCTTCCCATTTCATTTACAGTATTCCAACCCAGAAAGTGTGTATTTTTTGGTTTGTTTTTCAAACTGCAACCTTGAACAAAATGTGTAAACAGCAGCGTTTTGCCCTCCTCTGTCTCTTCTGACTTAAAGTTTCTCTCGAGCCAAACTATTTGTACTTACTCTTAGCACAATGAATATTTCATTGCATTTTAAGACAGTTATTCTGGCATTGCACTGGATTGCATTCTCCCTAAAAGAGGTCACTGGCATTGTAAACATTGCATTTATAGCCACAGAGAAATTGACATTTGATAATAGTTACTGAGCAAATCATTTACTGTATTATTTAACGGCCTGCTAGTTTAGTATTTACATATTGGACATGTTTAAACAAGCATATGGTTGTAAACATCTTGACATCTCTGAGATTATGTATTTATATAAATATCTTGCAGGGCGAGTTGTCACGGAGGAAAAGATTCAGGAGGCGAAAGTCTTTTATCAGATGCACTTTAAACAGTCAGTGTTCGATGAAGAAGGATGGAGGAAAGTTTTAGAGGTACGAACAGAAGTTCATGTCAAAGTCGAAGTTTCTTTTGAGATATTTTCATGACTTTGAAGTCTGCTTACTTTGTTCCTGAGATGAGTGCAGACGGAGATAACGGCCACCTGCCTTCTTCCTTTTCCTAATTGTTTTGTCAGAAATGTGATGGCCGCCTTCCAATCCGTATCAAAGCAGTTCCCGAGGGGAAGATCATTCCCAGAGGAAACGTTCTTTTCACTGTGGAAAACACGGATCCAGATTTCTTCTGGCTCACCAATTACATTGAGGTATATTGTTCTCTTTCATCTCTGCTTTTTTTATACAGTTTTTAAAAGAAGCCAATGCAGATTTAGCAAATGGAGTCGTTCTGCAATGTCCAAATGAACACAAATAAATGTTTACAGAAGAATACACTTTTTTTATTCTTGCTTTCAAATAAACGCTGTCCTTTTAAAACTTTATCCATCAAAAAAAAAAAAAAAATGTCTGATGGTTTTTACAAGGATTTTGTAATGGATCATTTGACCTAGAAGATTCAGCTTTGCAATTACAGGAATACATCTTAAATTAAAAATTTTACACATTTTAAATTTGTAATTTTAAAACATTTAAATAGAAAAATTATTTTAATCATATTTTACAATAATGCTGTTTCTACTTTATTTTTGATTAATTAAATGCAGTCTTGTTGAGTATGAGTCCCTATTGGACCCTAAATCTTACAGACACTAATTGTTGAATGGTAGTGTATAGGGCTGCACGATTAATCGAAAGAAAAAAGTCATGATCTCAATTCATACATAAATGCAATCTCATTTCTAAATGACGGCGATTCACTTCTGCATTCAGATCATGCTACAATCCACTATTATTGGTCATACATATCACAATAACAAAACACTGTTAGTTCACCAATCAATAATAAATCTCAATCACTTTTCTCCTCTCCCCCACTGGCCGCTTGTAGGCCCCGGCTATATGGGAATTAAGGCAAAAAGCACAAGTTCTGTTTTTATGTATTATTGTTAACTTCTCTTCTGTTCAACAACGTACGTTACAAACTTTTACATTTCATTTTAAGGGGTCTAAAATAAAGAAAAAATACCTTTTTTTTTTCGTCCAGCACTTTATTGTAATGAAAGTACTGTTTTGTTTTTTTGTTTTTCTACTTGAGTGCAGTAAAATTTGTTTATCATGTAAGAGAATCGTGATCTCAGTTCAAATCGTGATCCAAATTTTAGCAAGAATCATGCAGCCCTGGGATTGTAGTCTAAGCACAAGGTCCAAACAGCACTTAATCAACCTTGAAAGACGTTCCTAAAAAAGGGATGTAACTCAAAGGGTCATATCAAACTAATGCGAGTTACTGATTCTCTTCACAAAGACTGCTTTGAAGGCTGGTATTAACTGATTTCTTTATGATCATGTGATCATTGCACGTTTTATCATGTTTTTTATGTATTTGTTTGAGATGCCACACAATTTTGAAATGAGCCATATCTGATCCACAGGATTTTGTTGTTGTTAGTGTTAATAAAGTGAACTTAACAACAACACAAAGTCCCCTTCAGTGTTGAACTGTAAGCATGGTCTGCAAATCCGATGGTGTGGCACATGACTTCATAATGGATGGTTCTGCTGTATCGTTCAGGGTGAAAGCAGGCTTTGATTTCCAGCATGCTCCTAGCTACTAACCCTGTCCTAAAAACTGAGGGAGGTTTTGACAGGCAGGTGGTGTCAATGAGTACATGAGGTCATTGGGTACTGACCTGGCCTGCAGCCCTGCATCATTATGTAGACAATAGGCAATTCTTCGTCTACCAGGTCTGAGATGAAAGCTTATAATCCATGATGAACATAGTGACTTTATTTTTATTCAGGCATTTGACAAACACTTTATTTTATACATACTTGTTATCCATTCATGCATTTCCTGGGACTCAGGCCCACTTGGCATTGGATGTGCCGTGTTCGACTGTTCTACCGGAACATTGTAGTATGCAATATCATTTTTGACATGGTCCCAATGGTTCCATCACAATCAGATAAAGTTGCTTTCCAGATCATTTGCTCCCTTCTGCTCCTCAGTAGTGGAACAAGCAATAAAATACAGAAATATAGAAATAAATTGTAATTAAATTTACAAATTACAGTTGCAGCTTTAGAGTAATGGCTTTGATTGTATTAATACAGTTTTAGAAATCACGCAAAAGTAAATTAAGCAATTTAGTGATACAACCACAGTTAATTTTTGTAAGGGCTGTGATATCCACATTGAAGAAATTATAGAGGCTCTGTCATCTATAGGAAAAGGTGGCCAAAAATGAAAGATTAGGTGGATATTTAAATGAGATGTTTTGTCAATAGCATATTAAATTTTCTGTTTGATTGTCCTGTAAGTATAAAAGCAACCACTTTCTCCATTTTTAATAACATAATGTAAATAAATGGTTTATTTTGGATTATATTATGTATTTTAACAGTGTTCTTTATAGAAGCCATATACTTATTAATTAGCCAGGCATTATTCCCTTATTGTTTTTTTATACAGATTTTAAGTTATTGTAAAGGTAAAATTATTACAGACATAAAAACATATTATTAATGTTAACAGCCAAAAAAGTTTCACAGGATTGTGAATGTACCTGAAAGTGATGTACAGGCTTTTCAAGATCTTTTTTTTGTTGTTTCATCTGGGATGGTGCCCCCCTACGCAAACAGGGAACAAGTGTGCAATCTCCTCCTGACTCACTAAGACCATCTCAACCATCAAAACCTTTTAAGAAACCGCTTAAAGGGACAGTTCACTCAAAAATGAAATTCTTTAATTAAAGGTGCACTTAGTGATTTTTGAAAAACGCTTTTGAACACGTCAAACAGACCCAAAACACACTTGTAGCCAATCAGCAGCAAGGAGCTGTGTTTTTCAATGATAAAAAGATGATAGCACTCAGTTGGATTCTTCTTGACAGACGAGTAACATGGATTTTTGCTTCATTTCACACAACTTATCCGTGTTGGTTTTTGTTGGAAAAATATGCTTGTGTGGCATCATCGTTTGTTTCCACGATCATTATTGCCATGGTTGCGTACGTACGCGTGAGGTCGGAGATTTCAAAATAGATTTCAAACCTGTAAGACCATCAGAACAGATATTTTAGTTGAATTTCTGGAGCTCTCCGACCCTCCCATATGTAGACGGCAAGGATCCTAACATGAGAGGTACACTCTCTAAGATAGTGACACGGAGGAGGCGAATTGTTAAATATAACAGTTTTTGTTTAATTTGTGCACAAAAGTATTCTTATAGCTTCATCAAATTATGGCTGGACCATTGATGTCACATGGATTATTTTAACGATGTGGAAATTTAATAAAAGATGTACTGTACTGTACAGTGTTGCTGGTTCTTATATGGTAAATTGTTCTCCCTCACTGATGTTTTTCATTTGTAAGTCAGTTCAGTTCAAAGGCACTGTTTTGTAAATGTAATGTAGACGTCATTGAGTAATGCACCTCCTACCTGTGTCCTCCAGGCGGGTTGTCCCTGTAATGAACTAACAGTTGCTTCAAATAAAAGAGCCTGCTAAAAGAAATGGCATTTATGCTTAGGATTAATTGGTTTTTGAAGAACACGCAGTAGTATGTCAACATGTTAATGCCTAAAAAAAAAAAAAAAAAAATGTGTCTTTTATTTACGATATCATAATTTAAGCCAAACCTGACTGGAACATTTATATCCTGAAAAGTCTTATTGGCGTTCTGTCAACTTCTGTCAAAATGAGCACAGTTTATATAATGATGTCAAGACCGGAGAGCAAATATGTAAAAACGGTTCAGAATTCTTTGTCTTTGTCAGTTCCTGACGTGCACGTCCATAAGGGGCCACAGATTAATGAGTTGTGCTGTAAAGGGTCAGGGCCATGAAAATTCTGAGGGCAATTAATTACAAGCCATCTTTGGACTGCTCTGACGTACGTGTGATTGTGTGTACATTCTGTTCCTGCAGACGATGCTGGTCCAAATGTGGTACCCCATCACCGTGGCAACAATCTCCAGGGAGTTCAAAAAGATTCTGGCCAAGCACCTGAAGGCCACATCAGGGAGCCTGGAGGGTCTGGACCTCAAACTGCACGATTTTGGCTACAGAGGGGTGTCCTCACAAGAGGTACGATCGGCAATTACACTTCCTGGTTAGGACAGTGTTGTTATTGTTAACTAAAACAAAGGTTCACTGTTATATAGATGCTTACTAGCATGCTTATTATCAAAGGGGTCATATAATTTTGCTAAAAATAACATTATTTTGTGTATTTGGTGTAATGCAATATGTTTATATGGTTTAAGTTTCAAAAAATATTATTTTCCACATAATGTAGAAATCTTTTTACACTTTGTATTGAATCGTGACTCGTAAACATAACATTTCCCGATTATGTGAAAATGCTTAAATATCTGGAAAAATATTGGGAAAAGCGATATATCGGTCGATCTCTACTTCTGGGGCAAATGAAATCAGACATTACTTGGTGAAAGCAGAAAATCTATTCATTATGAGACAAGGCCATTCCATTTAATCAAAAGGAGATCAGACCTGACCTTTTGAAATGCAAGCAATGCAGACCGCTCTCGATTTCTGTGTTTTTGAAGGTAGGAGAGCCCTGATTGTCGGCCGTGTTTGAGTGAGGTTGTCAACGCTAATGGGTTTTGAGTTATCGGGTGGTGCTGTTTGAAGAGTTGTGCAAGTAAAGATGGCTGTTTGGCTCTTGAATCGGTCCGTCTGCTTTGTAAAGGTCAACTCTGCCAGGTTTCATCTATATCACACAGTGATGGGTTCAGGTGCTGGGTAACTAGTGATAAGCAGTGAGTCTGTTACGGACTGGCTGGGCGTGCTGAGTGTAGGAGACCTTTGTGTGTGAAAGTGAAACCACTGGATTCTGATGAGGTGTGACATAACCCCTCTGTGGTGCCCTTTTGAGACCAGTATGCCATGATCTAAAACTGGACATGATGACGCAGCCTTCATAGATCAATCCAGAAACCTGTGCAAACAGAAAAGGTGCATTAACCACTAACATCAAAATAATGCTTACAGGTTTAGATCATATAACAAGCTAGATTTACACGTCTTCATCTTTCTAATGAACTTAAACTAATATTAGAAAGAAGGTACAAGTGAAGTGATGCTCAGGGGCATTGCTACCACTGTACTAAAAAGATTTTATTTGATTATTCTTTTAAATAAATCATTTTTTTAAATAAATCATTTGATAGTAGATACAATGCCACTGTACTAAGAAGGTTACTTTTTTTTTTTTTTTTCCCAATAGATTATTTAATTCATATTTTGTTTTATGATTTGTTTTTACGGTTTTAATATTTAGCTTTGTTTTATTTTAGGGAACATTTTTAAACTTGCAACCTTTTGTTAACCACATTGGAAATATAATACCACATCAACTGTTATTTTTCATTTTATTTTATTCTCTTCCAACAAAAGCTTGTCATTTATGTCGAACCACACCAGTAACATCAGTTATGGCGTCCTGATCAAGGCCCATGTCATGTCTGGCCAGTGTAATATTCCTGTTGTGTGCGTTTAAGCCTGTTTGATCACAGGCAATTTAATAAAGTATGACTTGACAGTATTCCATGTCATTCTCCTGCAGGACTTTGCCAGAAAAGTAGCAAAGCAAAAACAAGTTTAAGAGAGGACCAATTGGGAGGGAAAGAACATCAGTGTGGGATCTAAGAAAGCCCGAAGCGCATCTCCCTCAGCAGCTGACAGACTAACGCATGCTGTGTAAAACTATCAAGTCTCCATTAGGGACAGTGGGATATTGATAGTGTATTTTCTAAGTTGCGGTTGACTGTATTAATGATGGCTTCAAGAGAAGATTAATGAAGCCAAGCAGAGTTTAATGCCTCCGATACTCAGGGTTCCTGCTCACACTCCAACACGACTCTCTTCTGTTCGGGGGACAAGCAGTGATCGATTTCAATGCTTTAAGAGGAGAGAGGTTCACCCAGAGTGAAAGTTCTCTCATTATATACTCACCCTCAGATCCTTCTAAACCACTACGGCTTTTGTTCATAAGTGGAAAAATGAAAGTTTAGCAGAATGTATAAAGTAGTATTTTAATAGTTATCCATACAAATTTTTTTAAGTTTAAATAGAATATAAAAAATTACAAAAGCACAAAATTACTAACATTTAAACTGAAAAAAAAAAAACCTGAAAATCCAAAATAGAAGCTTATTCAACATATTAATAAATTCTACAATAGTATATTAAAATAACACTGGTATTTCTGCTGATCCACCGTTGATCCATAAGCTGTGCCCCTCTACTGCACTGACAGTTACATGACGAGGTCCTTGATCCTTGTTACAATCGCAGCGGCAGACTAAAGCCTTGTTGTAGATCTGATTTCCCATGGTTGATATTGAGCCCAGATCTCATCAATAATCAAAATAAAAAAAAGAAATAGACTTCTCATATTCCCACATAAATATACACCTTGTAGTAGCGCAAAAATATTGATGCTCTCCTCAGGAGGCTAAAGAGATTTCGCTTGGAACCAAACGCGTTCACTTTTCAGAGCAACAACCTTGAGGCCATCACTAAAGGGCAAATCCCCCATGATTACTCTGGCCCTGCCATGAACATATTGAGACACAGTCAATAACATGAGTGTTTAATCAGGGGAATATAGAAAATGTCTCCTTTGCTTTAAATTGGGTACAACTGACTATAAAGGTTGAAGTTAAAATGATTTGCTTCTTAAAAGCCAATGTCTATGAGACCGTTATAGAAACAGAATCAACATGACAGGAGTCGCCTAATGTTGTAAATGCTGTGAGGGAAATCACAACGTTTGATCTTTTTAGGTTTCATTGCAGACGCGAGAATATTATTGGAAAATCAAGACTTCTGGGACTAGGGGGTTTACATTTAAACCGGTTAACTGATTCATTTCTGTTCTTTCTTTCTGTACTGAACTAGTCAGCAGCACTTGGTGGAGCCGCACATCTGGTAAACTTCTGCAGCACAGATACAGTGGCGGGTCTGCTGATGGCACAACGATACTATGCATGTCCTATGGCTGGGTTCTCCATCCCTGCTGCAGAACACAGGTAATGCACATGCGTACTTACTGCACACTTCTTTCATCAAGGCATAATCACTTTTACTGTAGTTTTGTGTAACATCCTGCCTAAAACCTGCTCGCCTGAAAGAAGTAGTCTAAAGTACGAGGACATTCATTGATAAATACTATAATAGTATGTATAGCGCTAAATAATAATAAAATGACAGTTCTTTAAAGGGATAGTTCACCAAAAAAATGAAATTCTGTCATAACCTTTTATTTAATTTGTGTTCCGAAGATGAACAAATGTCAGCAATTAATGACAGAATTACAATTTGTAGCTTAACTATTCCTTTATGATTGTTGAACATTATATAATGGTAACTGGGAAGTCTGGTTCTGTCTGAAACTTGTTGTAATTTTTAGTTTATACAATTTATTAATTTAATAATTCAGTTCTAAACTGTTAAAAATAAATTAAACACCTTTTTTCATTCAAAAGAATGATTCATTCACAAATCCCCTAAACTCTCATGACCCTGTTAGGGCAGATGTTAAGATTTTCAGTCATTAACTGTATCAGAACAGTTTGCATGGACCATTTTGTGTGCTTTTGTTGCTTGAAAACTTTCTTCCTTTAAGACTGATTGGGCAGCGAGTCGGTTAAACAGCTGCCTTCGATTTCAAACAGCTTGTGTCGTGAAATCCAACGGTGACGTTAAACACCTGCATGTTAATTTGCATTTGTTCCGTTGATTCTAATTAGTTCTATTAGTAGCTACACATTCATCCATCTCGCAGCTGTAGCGCCTTTTGTCTGTGTGGTTGAGTGCATTTCCCAGTATAGCTCTCAGTCTTTATTTCAAATCACGCCATTTCTTTTGTGACGTCGTTCTATCCTTATATAGTTCAAATTTAAGTTTTTCAACCATTCCATGAATCACTCTTATATTTTTATAGCTCTGCGGCTAAGCATCGTTAGACACTAGTGACTCATTTGCAAGGAATGATTCTTTCTCATTCTTGTTTAGCAAAATGTAACCCGTTTATTTATAATGCACCTTCAAACTAAATAAAGCACGAGTGGGTGGGACTTCTCTAATTAGTGTTGTACATCATTTAAAGAAGGTCTGTCACACTTTGTTTCATGTTTTTGTAGTACCATCATCTCTTGGGGGAAGAGCAGAGAGAAAGATGCATTCGAGTGCCTGCTGGACCAGTTTCCCTCTGGGCCTGTAGCTGTGGTTAGCGACAGTTATGATATTTTTAAGGCTTGTAAGCACATCTGGGGGGACAAGCTGAAGGAGAGAGTGATGGAGAGGAGTGAGGATTCTGCACTCATTATTCGTCCAGACTCCGGGGACCCTGCTCAGACCCTTATTGAGGTGTGTGTCTTGGGCCAAGTGTGGAGTAGTGTTCACTACAGACCTGATTCAGTGATTGAACTTTGTTTTAATAGAGTCAAGACTCAAACAAATAGGCTTTTTCCAGCACTGTGACTTGAGCTGGTAATGCTCTAGAACAGTGCTTCCCAAACCTGTCCTGGAGGACCCCCTGGCCTGCACATTTCGTAAGTCTCCCTAATCAGACACATCCAGTTTAGCTCTTGCAGTCTCACTGACGAATGGAATCAGATGTGTAAGATGAGGGAGACATACAAACCGTGCAGGGCGGCCTCCAGGACAGGACTGCTCTAGAATATTGATTTTCCTTTTATATGCTGTCTTTTAGATTAGTTTGTTGCTTGTTTGTACTTGATAAAAGAAATAGTGGAGCTAAGATTGATTTAGCTGGCTTTAATTTTCACTTGCTTCTCTCCTTTATTTGTCTCTTCTGTCTCATTTTTAGGTGATAAAAATTTTGGAGGAGTGTTTCGGATGTTCACAGAATTCTGTTGGTTACAAGGTGCTCCCATCATTCCTGCGCATTATCCAGGGAGATGGAATTGATCTGAACTCGGTTAACGAGGTAAACTAAACCTCAGCCCAAGAGAGAAACAACCATTCAAACGTTTGGGTTGGGGCTAACACTAACAAATTGTAAATATATTTTACATTATTTAATATATTAGGTAAATGCAACTTTGGATGAAAGTACAGACTGTCATATGTTCTCACTTTCATTGAAAAGCAAGATGCTCTTTTGGAAAATTGTCTACAAATCGTACTGGAGAATATTCAGTTTTTACATAAAAGAAAACTTGAGCACTGCTGCCAGTCAAGCAAAACATCAAAACAAATAAAAGGCTGAGAAATTCAGTTTGCGCACACATTGTTATGCAAATTATAAGTTAAATGCAAATCAAATATTTATGAGTAATTAAAAAGAAATGGATTATATTAGAGAAAATCGTTTTAGACCTTTGGACCTCACTTAAATGTCCTCATATGACTAGCATGTTATCGCATAGTAATATTGTTGACATTAAATGTGTTTAATGGTGTGTAAAGGATCAACTTTATACTAGCCCTTAATGTTTATCAACCATTCATGACTGATTATAAAAACATTATTACTGATTACACAGTAGTAGATTATTGATCTTAATCTGATCAGTATTTTTTGCCTGCCGCAGATTCTTGAGAAACTGAGCGATGAGGGCTGGAGTGCTGAAAATGTGTTTTTCGGTTGCGGAAGCGCACTGCTGCAGAAAATCAACAGAGACACGCTAAACTGTGCCTTTAAGTGCAGCTATGTGGAGACCAATGGCAAAGGCGTGAGTTTCTTTATCGTTTCACTTCGTTTAAATAAGTGAAAGTACATTTGAGCAGCATTATTATTATTTTTTTCTATTAATATGGTGACCTCTGTGTTTTGTACAGATGGACGTCTATAAGCAGCCAGTGACGGACCCGTCTAAAGGATCTAAGCGTGGTCGTCTCTGTCTGAGGAGAAATTCAGATGGCTGCATCGAGACCGTGGAAAGAGGAGCAGGCAAACCACAGGAGGTTAGATCAGATCTCTTTGCAACATCTTAACCTATCATTTCCCAGATTTTTCTTAAAGATCGCTCCTATGAACATACTGTGAAACATTTTTGTATTTAAGGCTTTGTTCTTCTGTGACCTCCTTTTGTAGGACATGTTGGTGACTGTGTTTGAAAACGGGACCATTCTGCAGGAGTACACTCTGGATGAGATCCGAAAAGCTGCTCAGCTTCGGGAGGAAGACATGAGCCCTTCCCAGCACAACAAAGAGGATGACACTACTCTGGAGATTCACCAGAAACACATAATGAACGGTGTGCATTAATAAACGCAGTATGCGCACTGTTCTCAACACTGCCCCCTACAGACCAACCACAAACCTATTCCACAACACTCAGATGTTCATCAATATAGCAGAACACAGTGTTGCCAATAGAGTATACTAATGCATATCTGACTTCTGAGGCAACACTTAAATTTTGAATTTGAATGCCACCGTTATTTTTAATCATCTCCTCCTTCATTTTACCACACTGTGAGATGCCAAATATCTTTGTTGGTGCTTCAGAAACATCTATATGTTTCAGGAGTATATTGACGACAGGGTTTGCATTCAATTGATCGTAACTTTGTTAAAGCATCGCCTGGCAGTACATTGATAAATGAAGGAAACTTCATTTGAGGTGATCTCATGATCGTATCTGCACCAGCAATTCTGCACATGATTCTGATTTCTGATGTGACGTGCAAAGACACTCTCTGAAAATGCAAAAATTAGATTTAGAAATCACTATCTATTTCAGTTTTGGAGGATTTTGGGTGTTCTTTTAATATTTTTGTAGAAACCCATAATGCCAAGATAGTTTTTTTTTTTTACAATAAACAAATCCGTTTTAAACTATTTTCTTGTTGTGTGCAACATAGAGATGCACAGTTGAGAATGATCCACTTGCTTTGTGTCTTCTTGCTGTTACTTAGCTCACGTACATTTGCTTCCTGACTTTTCAGAATAATACTTTTGTCGGTGAAGATGGACAAAATACTTCTCTGGTGATGTTATTAACACTATCAATGAGTAAATGCTATATAGAAAAGAATCAAATGTTTTCCTGATCCTAGTTACAGTGTGATTTGTATGGAGTTGGTTTTAGACTTCCATCTGAGATGCGCAGAATACATTATACAAACACTTTGCAGTATTCTGTCTAAATTCAGCTGCTGATGGTGCCTTAAAAACCACTCAGACCTCAGCGCCGGTCACTTTCTCTTGCTTTGTCCTTTCCTCCCATCATTTTTTACTCTTAATAATATTGTCCATCGTGCTCAATTCCTCTCTTTCATCCTTCTTTGACTCACATATGAATGATGTTCAGTGATTGCTTTTTTTCTGTCAAGCTTCTGTCCTCCATATGCTGATACTGAATGAGATGTGCAGTGGGTTTAATTACAGAGTGAATTGATTAATGAGTCGTCATCTTTGTTTTTGATCATGGAAATGATTCATTTCCAGGTTGCTCTGAACATCTGAAATGAAGCAGTTTGACCCTACCTCTTTTTTTAGAAAAAAGAATGTATATTAATATGAAGTGATGATCCTTACACTTAAAAGGCATTGTTCTGTTGTGTAAATACTCTTTAATGGTAGTTTCAATTATAAATTTTGTCTTGAAATTTTAGCGTTCTTGTTGCATTTCTTTTATTTTTCATTTTACAGAAGCAATATTTTGAATCGCTTGATAAGGAAACCGAAAAAAAGATAATAAATATAAATTGAACATTTTTGTCTTAGTATTTAAATGTCTCATCTTTTTTAATTAGTGTGTGTTTTTGTAATTTTGAAAGAAAATTGAAAGAAGATTTTGTAAAGGAGGGGGGGCAGTGATGGCTATGACGGTGCCAGTATGTCTGGATTTTTTCCCAGGTTTTAATTGCATAGACACAGTATGCCCTTTTGGAAAGACTGCTTTCTTCATAACTGTCATAGCAGAAAAGGAATGGAATGCCAAAGCAAGGACTGTGACTTTCAGAATGAATGACTTTTGAGTTGTGCCAAACAAAATAGAAAAGTTTGTATTTCCAAATATTAGTGCAACCCGACAGTGGTTCAGTTTAGTGGTTTGCTTTATGTTTTATTGTTGCACAATTATATTTGTTCAAATGAAGCATACTTTTCAAACACATCCTCGTTGACATCATAGAATATTTTGTCATTACATTTCACTCTACGAAAAGCCCAGAGCTGTCCTTGGGGTGGTAAGCTAAGGTGCAAAGGTTAAGAGGTATACAGTAGTCGACATTCGAAGTGGATCAAAAGCTTTCATTAAAGTTGTAAAAAACAATACCTTTTCTTGTCTTAGGACAACTTTAATGAACTTTTATGATCCACTTCAAATGCTGACTACTGAATACATTGTTTACGAACTCAAGTGTGTTTTTTTTGTAGCCAGTGGCAGTTTTGTAGGTATAAGAGTCGTGTTTTTTTTTCATAGCAGACTTTGGGTGAGTTTGTTGATTTGACCATGTGCAGCATATTTGTATAATGCAATTTTGGCCACTGAAAATAGTCACACTCTTTCTATTTAGACCAGGGTTTAATATGCAGAAGTCAATAAGCTTGTGTGTATGGGACATTTCAAATTTATGCTCGTTCTTTTATTTCAAATGCAATATTGATGTGGAAACTTTAAAACACCTTTTCAACATTTAAATCTAAAAGAGTAAAATTACAAATGTGTTTGCCGTCACCTTTGATACATTTCTTAATCCTTTTTGAAGAATTCTGCAGCGTTTAATAGCAATAGTCAATCTGATCCAAATCATTTGCATAAAAACCAAACAATTCTTCATGAAATCTAAGGATGTTTTGTCACATGCTATAGATACAGTAATGAAATAGAGCCCTCTATCGATCATTTTACTAAGTACACTTCTAATTTCCCTCGGAAACCAGGAGGACCGTGTTTATATTCAATTATTAAGCCTGAAGTTAGTCACATCGCAACGAATCCGAAACATTCATTTCCTAGAACGTCAAGGATTCTACGTATCCGTTCTAAATTATAAAATATGCGCCAAAAGTCTGAATGGGATTATAATATTTTTTACTTACTTTGTAATATTACTGTTTGAATGATGGCTTTTTAAAATAGTGAACATGCCAACCAGTACACCTCATCCGGCGCGCGGCACTCATAATTAATATAGTTATAACGTTACATGCATCTATTCAGTGAATCCAGAAAACGCGCGCTATGCTGGTGGTTGCTTGCGCAGGTAATAAAACGAGGCTTGTTTTGTCCATAAATGTCAGTCAGTCATATTTTAAATCAACATGTCGCAGATCAGAGAGCAAATGGCATGTAGGAAAGCGTGTCTCTGTTAACTGGCTAACGCTGTTGTCACTGCTAATAGGCCGCTCGGCGCTCATTGGATTAGATGCTGCTTAGCAACCTAAGAGGGTTGTCATGGATTCACATGTGAAACGGTCTGCTGACCACTGATAACAGGGTGAGGGCGGAGGTATCGCTCCAGCTCTGTCGCACCTGTCTGACATTTGCGATTGTTCAAATGTCACCGGTGAGCGCGCACGCTGCGTCATGACAGACCGCGTGCATTGTGTAGACACGCATTTGAACAACAGTCAGTTGCATTAGATCATTTTTACGGCGTCAGTCAACAAAGAAGCGCGAATCGTAAGCGGAGCGCCGCTACATTAATTGTGTCTTTGCGTGTTCCCGTTATTTGGTTTCTCTCATTTGTACTCATTTCACCCCCGGAATGCAAATTTTAATCCTGATTATTTCCGCCGGATTAGTGGTGCAGAATAGGGAGGGATAATGCATTTAAACAGCACAATTCCAGAATCTCACGTTTTGTCTTTTATATTTAAGCGTATTTCACTTCTTTTGTGTTTCGGTATGAGCATGGGGATTGGTTTAGCAGCCTGGTGTGAAAATGGAGCTGAAACCAAATTGAACGTCGCACCGTCTCCATTTATGTATAGATGGTTGTCAAAAAAATCTGAAATTCAAAAGAGGAAGTGCTCATTCAGAAACAGGCAGAAGGTTTAACAGTGCAGCAAGGTTCATTTTCAGCTCTTTAAAATGGTTCTTCTCAAGTTCTCCCAAAGTGTTCACAGTTAGGATACTCAAATAAAAAGATATTTTGAAATGTGTGTGTTTGGTTTGTTTTTACTCATACAATCAAGGTCAATGGGGTCCAGTGTTGTTTTGAAGACCTTTAATATTCATTGTTACAAAACAAAGAACTCTAAATATATTCTAGCGTGTTCAACCAAGAAAAAGAAAAAAAAGAATAGGCCCTATAATAGAGGTTTGGAATGACATGGGAGCAGTGTTGTTATTGTTAGCTAAAGCTAATATATATATATATATATAAAGGTTTTGGTAATTAAAATAAACTAGACGTATTTACTACAAACTATTCTGACGTTAACTATTTTTTAGTTGACTAAAAACTAAAAATGGCAGCTAACTAACTACCTTGAAATTCTAAAATGATGGTAACTGAAATTAAAAGAGGTTTAATAAAAATATATTAAAAACACAAAAAAATTAGAAAATAATAGCAAGTTCAAAATATTAGTAAATTCTATAATTGTATATAAATGGGGAAAAAATGATGATAAAATGTGCAATTTTATGTTAACTATTCTGTTATTTAAACCGATTATAGACAGACAGACAGACATAGATAGATAGATAGATAGATAGATAGATAGATAGATAGATAGATAGATAGATAGATAGATAGATGGATTTTTCTTCTCTTGTTTGTTTTATTCAGCTTCTCAGAACCCCTAGACACACTGCGCCTGGATGCAGACTGAACCGGTTTTACTGTGGGAGTTGCTCACTTATTCAATGTGGCAACTGTTGGCACAACTGGAGGAAGAGATCCAGCCATGCTGTAAAACCTCTCAGGCTCTCAGCGCAGGTTAAGTGACTGTCTTGGCCACTGCCATAATTCCTTGGCGAGCGAGCAGTGGTGTGAATCAGAATGATGCTGATTGTTCCCCAGGTCGCTCCATCATGCGTGTGCATTCCCGAGGTTTATGTCTGCGCTATTGTGCCACACTTTACTCCAGATGCCAGTCATGCCACATCTAGTCTCTTCCCAGGCAAAGGAATTAGGACTGATGAGTGGCACCAAACCACCACACATTCAAATATTGCTGCTGAACCTGAGGCAGTAGGGCAGAATAGTTAAAGGTTGTTACATAACATCATTTACCTATTATAGTACACTGCAAGTTCTTCAAATGATCGTTTGTTAATGTGTTCTTGTTATACATTAAATTAGTCTACCTTTTTATAGACACTTTTTCAAGGCAGTGCATTTATATTTGTGCACTCTCTGTTCTACTAGAACACAGAAAATGATAAGAAGCATTAAAGGAATAACAATCCATCTAAAGCACAAAGATGCATACAGTAAATGTACCTTAATTGGAGCTTGTTTGGTTACAGTAGGGGTTTGTCTATACAAACTGTGCAACTGCCACCTAGTGTTAGCAAAAAACATGCCTAAATAGATCTAAATGGTGTGTCATGCACACCATTATGGATAAAAACAAGAGTGTGAGGGATAGAGATAGGCCTAGTCTTAATAATTTATATATTCAGAAAGACGTTTCATCAATGGAACGATCAGCAGAGGATGATGAAGGTGACAAATGCATGATAACCAGCTGCTATTTCGTTCTCTGTAAAGATTTATTGTCTCTCTTCAATAAATCATAGTCTCATTCTCCTGTTCTCACACATAGTGCTATGGCTAGCATTCATAGGACAGTGAGCACAGTGAGTTATATACACCAAAGTAAACATATGAAATCTCCAATTTTCATTTATTTCATTTTCATTATTATCAAAAATACAAGACAATATTTCAGTTAAAAAGTATTTATACATGCACATTCATTCATCTTCATATTCAATTGATCAAAAACAGGAAAAGACACAATATTGTAAAATGGTATTAAAAAATAATGGATTTCTAGAATTTTATATACTTTTTAAATTTTGTTTATTCCTGTGATTATTGGTTGTAAACCAAACGTATCATTTTAAAAAACATAAAATAACTACTTGAATTTGTTTAAATAAGATAAACATTCCCTGACATAAAATAGGGGGAAAATATTTTTCATATTAAATTGAAATGTAAAAATGCTGTTGTGTGTTTATCCATATATATAATACAACTGACAAAAACAATAAAAGGACAGAAACTTTTCCTAAAATTAATAGTAAATTACATAACACTGTGGGAATATCCAGTGACTGGCACTCTTAGAAAAAATCATGCACCAAATTGTCCTTTATTTGTGCCTAAAGGGAACTGAGCCCAGGTGTTTGCAGTCTCAGGGTGTGATGAGTGTGGACACCTGTCTGTGTGATGAAAATGTTATACCTACTTCAGTATCACCAAAGCGTTAGCGTGCAAACAACATTACCCCAGTTCTGTGTCTTTTCACATTTTCTGATCTCGAGAGTCCTTTGTTTACGCTGGAAAAGGCAAGGGCAACAGCTGAGATGGCATCAGGTGTGTGCATGTTTGGGTTCTTTTTCATAATAACTGAAAGAACAGTCATCGGGCTAGACTCGACCTTGGAATGGCAGGCAAATGCAGACCTAAATGCAAGTACACACTAATGCACAGTGAACTTTAAATGAACAGTGTCTAACAAAAAATCTCTTTAGGGCTCTTGTCCCTGTAGGCTTCATTCTGACACTTACATTTCCTGAAGTCTTTTTCCCTTAGCTTTAAGCAGTATATGATCTAAGTGAAATTAGGTGTGTGTGTGTGTGTGTGTTTCAACCAAGATTAACTATGCCACTGACTGATTCCAACTGACTTTGTATACATATATGGTGATAAATATAGCCTAATATTATGCTTATGGGTTGAAGGATTTTATAAGGGTCTCGAGTGTCTTTTTTTTTTTTTTTTTTTTACTAAATTTTTCACTAAACACAAGCAAACCAAATATATGCTTTTTCATATTATTTTCATATTCTTATCTTTAATAATCACATGGATTTTTTTTATTTTTTTTGCCAACCTTCTTGGTAGAATTAAAATGAGATCATATTATGTAATATAGCTGAGTTGGAATATCTACTGTGTTTCCACACACTTGAGTGAGCTTTAAGCAAATGTCACTGAACATAGAACTAGCTACCCCTAAAATACTGAATGGTAAACTGCATAGCCTAATAAGTAGCTGCTACACATTTAAAAAATGGTTTTATCTTGTCAAAACCAAAACAGTTTGTGTAAACTGCTGTTTCCTTATTCTTACTCACATTTGAATGAGTGAAAAATGTTCAAGCAATATTTGATATACCCAGTCAGACAATATTTTTAACTGATAAAACTAAATTTCATTTATGTAATAAATTGTCCAATAGAGAAAAGCATTACGGCCACGGTTCATTCGATCCAACCCAATCCCTGACTGTCTCCATGGAGCTCCAGAGCGTCTTTAAAGCCAAACACACTCGGCTCTTTCCGTACAGAGAAATGTAATTTGTCGAAGAGACTCGGCTCTTTCCCTGGGCATTCGGCTTTCCGAAGTAGAGGATTGTTTAAAACCGAAGTCTTTCTGCTATCTTCGTATAGAGAAATGATTAATGCCGAAGTTACTCGGCTCTTTCCGTGGGAAGCCGCGATTACAGCCGATTCCCCGCTCTGCGCTCGCGACTCTGGCACATCACTCATTTAGCGTTGTTTTGGTCTTGACCTAGCGCATTTCTCTCAAACAAGAAAATGGAAACCGCTAATCAGGTAGAAAATAGCGTTTGTGCATTTGACCAAATCTAATGAAAATGACGAGAAATGTTTAAAATGTATGCTACTGAAATGCGGCTAACCAAACTACATTAAAGGACGCTATTCACCATGTTCATTTGTTATTACAGATTGTGTCACTTGGGACATTCCAAGTTGTTAAATTACCTTTGGGATTTATCCGCGTTCTGGAATGGGTAAGTGTGCTTAAAACACGCGTTTTTCCTCTCAGGTTTTTCTAACTCTCTTTCAATTACTTTTCTCAATTGGCTCTATAAACTTGGTCCAGGCATGTGTGAGGGAGAGAGTGTTTTTTCTATCTTTTATTATTTCAGTCATGTGCTGCAGTCAGTTTTGAATATGTAGCCTTTCTGTGGCACAGCTATATTTGTAATAGGATCCTTAATCCATTTGCTCAATTTTATAAGAAAAATCTGAATTGGGCATGTTGAACGGATATCTTGCATAGCCTATTTAAGTTTTTATAACCGTCTCATTTATTTAAACATGTAAATGAATCCTCATAAGTGTAAGTGACATTCTCTTGATGCCATGATCAATCCCATATTCATGAACCGAGGTACTCGGGTTTATATAACGCACCAGCAGTCAATTCATTTCATTGGTTTTGCTGTTACTCACATTCTACTGCCATAAAGCAGCAGTTGATAAATGTAGCATGTTTTAAAATGACCTCCAAACTTGATGTGTGAATTGAATGTAAACATATAATCAGTTAAAGATTCAGTATTGTAGTCAAATCATTGCAGATAACCTTTTTTTTTTTTGGAGAGAGAGAGATTTGATGTTTTATTTATTTATTTATTGTTTATTAATCAGTTGTGTTAATGCATCTGCTTTAATATTATTCCTTGTGCAGGTATGGTTAGTCCAATATTGGTGAAGTATGAATGAATTGCACAGGAACGTGTTGGTTAATATAATGCGTGACTTGTTTTACCTTTTATGTAGACTATAAGCATGGTGACTAAATGTCAGTATAAGATCTTTTAAATTTTTATTTTTAAATGTAAGCCCATAACCAAAAATTACTGTCCGGCCACTAATTATAGTCTCTAGTGTGAAAACAGCTAAAATGTGTTTTCCCACGGCCATCTGATGAGTGTGGGTCAGGGAGGTGTGTGTTCCACTCCGCCATGGTGTCACACTCCGGTGCTCTGACATAATCTGCTTGATGAGACTCAGAAAGTATTTGATCTCTGAGGACATGTCCAGCTTCTGTGCTTGTGTGTCCGTCTGTAAGTCTTTCTGCACTGTAAGTGCTGCTATGTGGCTTTAGTGCTCTATTATCAGACACTTTGCACAGCAGCAGGATTCCCAAGAACTAAAACTTCCAGGAAATAGTCATTTCAAATAGCAGGCTTTAGCACATGACAAGACGTGCTGAGTGCTCGCAGCTATTAAAGTTAATTTACTGTGTTAAGAAAAAAAAGTCTGGCCTGGATTTAAAAAACTATTTGAAATGGCAAATTGATTGTGTTCTCACTTTGTACAGCAAGACTTAGTGATAAAACTGTTGTATGTTTCTCAGATGATAGAATAGAATAGAATTACTATGTCTCACCAATGCTGTCCCCAATGTTCTCAGCAACGCAATTGCACAAAGTCAAAAGGTCAATTGCTCTCCTAGACCCCTTGCTCTTCCTCAAATGGATGGAATTGTGAAAATGAAAACATTTACAGCGCCACCCATAAACGACTCTGAGCTATGCAAATGTCAGGCAGACATAAGTGGCAACGCCATTTTGGATAATTATTGCAATTGAATGCTGGGGGATTGGAGGATGCGATGCATCTTCTCCTGAGGAAATTAATCTCCCTGCTCTCCATTTGAAGTGTCCTCTGAAAAAAAAAGAGAGAGAAGCTTATCACCTGGGAAACATGCAGTCTTAATCACTTTTGGTCACACAGTGGCTTTTCTCCCTGTGTTTCTGTCTGTGTATCTCTCTCTCTCCCTCTCTGCAGG
Organism: Enteromius trimaculatus; assembly: GCA_032361065.1. Classification (NCBI taxonomy): domain Eukaryota; kingdom Metazoa; phylum Chordata; class Actinopteri; order Cypriniformes; family Cyprinidae; genus Enteromius; species Enteromius trimaculatus. Next base: position 13,205,955 of record JAUMHP010000060.1, read on the forward strand.
TCTTTGGCTTTGTCTCTGCCTCTGTAGTTTCCTCTCTGCCAGCTTTACAGAGTGATTCCTGCACAGCCATCCTCTTGATATTTGCCCTCTCTCTAATTCTCTCAAAAGTCATTATTTGTGATAATTAGCCAATTATTGAGCTGTTGAAATAAGATGACTCAGTGAGACCAGTGACATATTTAAATATGTAAAATTATGCATTTTGGATCATATAATATATATAATATCATATACATTTTCCAAGACAAATACAATACAAATACCCCAAATCTTCAATAATGCACATTATTGTTTGTTTACCTGAATAAGAAACCTGGAGCAAAATACTTTTTTTTTAAGAGTTTATGAAGGTAATTAATTTGAAAAGTGCTTTGAATGATTTCAGCCGGTGTGATTCACTGAAGTAAAGCGGACTGTCAGGAGGTAGGGTGTTTTACAAATTCACAGAAGTAAGGTGGGTGACTACATGGAGATGTTTGTCAGTTCACTAGAAAGGCTGACTGACTGTGGGCAGATGTGCTTTGGCTGCCTGTGTGCAGATGTGCAGAAATTCATCTGTGAAAGGCTGGCTGTCTCTCCGTTTTTCAATCTCAAGTCTGCAATCGCATGAGGCGGCTGTTTCATGACCCACCTCTTTAGCACATGGATAGGGCACAACAGAAACTGTAGAGTCTTGTGATTAAACAGCCAACAAATAGTAGAATTACTACAGTAAAACCTCATGGTAATATCCCAGTGATTCGTGATTCGGTTATCACAAAGGCCGGAGCTACCAGCATCAACACATAAGACCTAACCTACATGCATATAAACATACTTAAAACACACACGCTCAAATATACAGTCGAATCGCATCTTGGTCGGGTGGCCAAGTCTGACTAACCGCTGTGACAGTCACCTCAGGGCAGAGGGAGGGGCTTACCCCTTTAAAATCACGTGACCAAGTAGCCATGGAAACTCCATAGGGAGACAGCAACTGAGGAAAAGAAGGGGGACAGTGTTTTAAAAATAAAATGAGATTTTATGCCTACTTATGATCAGTGAAGCATACAAAGACCGCCTAGATACACAATGGCTGTTATAGGCCTGAGTGCATTGTACAGACAGGTAATGAGCTCTGGGAACATCCAATGAGTGCTTTTGCTAATTTCAACACAGATTATGTCATAAAACAACTGGGAGCTGGACATTTTTTTCCAGTGATATACATACTTTGCATAGTGAGCCCCTTTTGGGTTCTTCAAAGAAGCTTTCAGTGAACAGTTCTGAAAAGAACCATGTTTTTCTTAGTTTAAAGATAACTATAACGATAGTTTAAATATAGTATGCTATAATCACTGTTGTTAGCCGGTCTGACATCTTGCGAGAAGTGACTGATAGTTCTGTGAGAGAACATGGGATATTTTTTACTCCTGCCACATACTGGGAATCATTGGAATGAAGCGTGGCATGAATGCAGTGGTTGGGGGATGGAGAGGTTGCTGGCATGTTTGTGTGTGTGTGTGTGTGTATATGCTTGTGTGTGCGTGTATGTGTATTCAGCAGCATTTAGTCACCGACCAGAAACCTTCAGGAAGTGTTACGCGCTGTCTGAGAGAGATGCTGAAGTGTTCAATACAGGCTGAAAGCAGAGTGGTACAAAGACGCGTCGCTCTTGAGCATGTGTTGTGTGTGTGTTCACCCATGAATAAGTGATAAGTGAATGCTTTAATGTGACACAGGTGCATTCTGATCTATATCCACTGACAAAACCAACAAAAGGATTTTCAAAAGCAGCGTAAATAGGACGATGTTGCTCTTTAGAGTTCACATCTTTTCTGCAGTTCTCGATCAGTTGCTATGCTAATGTTTTCGATTCCACCTTTCTCCTTTCCTATAAGTTCAGATGCTGTCAGGTTTGGCGGTTGTCTAAACAACTACACTGTAAAAAAATAAAGGTTGAAAAAAAAGTTTAAGGCAACCATTTCTGAATTACAAATAAAAGTTGAGAAAACTCAAAAATTGCCTGAAGCTGGTCACCTTAAACTTTTTTTCTATACTGACATCTTCACCTTTGAAAAACCTTATACAAATGCAGCTCATAGGCCGTAATAACATGCTGTTATTAAAATATAATAAAATATGAACAAAAATATATACCTTTTAAAAGAAAAAAAATATTTTTAAAACATAAAATTACTTAAACTTTAAGTACATTAGTGCTGTTAAATCGTTAATCGCATTCAAAATAAAAGTTTTTGTTTACATAATGTACACTCAAAATGTATTAGGTACACACACACACACACACACACACATGTACATATTTTGCAAATATATATATATATATATAATATATGTATGAAGAGTTCAGATACAAAAGTCTCTAAAACTTGGTCTAAATCTTGGTCAAAAATGAGATAACAATAATGAGTCAGAATAATGCTCCACACATAGTATAAGGTTCATCAAGTACTTATAAACCTATAAAGTAGCCAAGAAATGCTAATTTTAAATAAAAATATCAGACTTACTTAAGCTTGTGCATCAGAACTCTTCATATATATATTTATATAAATATATATATATATATATGTAATGCACTCAAAATAGAAATATAATATAAAAATACAAACTAATACAATATATAATCATTATTATTATATATATTATTATATTTCTGTAAAATGACTAAGATATTCATTCTGAGTTGTTCAGTGCTGTAAACACCAGTAGTGCCATGTAAAGTAAAATATCTCATTTCCTCCATTTTTCTTCTCTTTCCATCACTTCCCTCCCCTCTCGCTGGCTTTCTCCCTCTCTCATTCAGAATAGCTGTGCGTCTATGAAGGGAGTAGGTCTGTGTTGGTGTAATCTTCTCCCCCTCTCCTCCTCTCTGCACTCTTCATCCTTGCCCTGCAGAACACAGCTGGTAAAGCTTGATAAACAAGCCACAGCATCGTAACACTCACCCGCTTGTAGTCACACCAGTGTGCGTGTGTGAGAAAGAGCGAGACAGAGAGAAACTGAGAGCAGAGGGATGGAGAGGAGAGCGCAGCTGTAATAGATGAGAGGAGAGGGGGGTGGGTCTCCAGAGCTTGAAGAAAGAGTGTTTGGGGTATGTGTGCATGTGTGCTTGTTTGTTTGGGCAAGCGTGTGCTCAGAAATGTGAGAGTGTGCATCTAGTGCAGTGGTGTGAGTCACACTATTACGCCACACTGTCCTCACACGTGCTGAAGACTTTGACTTGTAGGGTTTAATACTGACACTTGTGGCACAATGTTGTGTGCCACAAAAAAAAATGGGTTACAGTGAGGCACTTTCAAGTGAATGGGGTCAATGTGTCAACCAGGGTTATTTTAGTATTATTTTTTATAATACTATGATATTGTGGTAAAATACAATGGATACATTTTGAATAGCTGTAATTTTTAGGTTTTTGGTTTTAATTTTAAAGAATAGTTCACCCCCAAAATGTTTCAAACCTGAATGGCTTTCTTTCTTCTGCATAACAAAAAATATATATTTTTTCCCATACTAAGCCAATGGGCACCGATGTTGTTTAGATACCAAAATACTTTAATTTAGCTTTTATTTATATGTATTTAAAGATTAGTTTAATATTTTTTGCACTTAAACTTCAACATTTCATTTAATTTATAAAAAAGTTATAAAAAATGTTACAACTTTATTGCCATGACAACATAATGCATGAAGCAATTTACAGCACGTTGCAACAGAATAACTAATGCAAGTGCTTTTATAAAATTACTGGCTTTGCAATTCTCCTTTAAAATCCTCTAAAAATTGGTTTCATTTATTTTAATTGTTTAAGCTCTTCACTCTAACCTCCTTTTTTATTTCAAAGGAAATTATTTCTGGTGTTAATCAAAATTATTCCACAAATGTTGTTGATTAAGCCTAACCCTTATTAAGACCCCCGACACACACACACACACACACACACACACCAAAAGCAAGCCATATTAGGATGAGTTCCTCTGAGAGATATGAGATAAGTGAGTAAGTGGCAGTAGCAGGAGCAGAGTAGAGTATCATCATTATGACTCACCTGCCCCTTCTGGGTCTTGACTGGGTCCCAGAAGTCTACATTATCTGCAGTACAGTCATTGTTGTACGGTTGTGTGATCAGTCCACACTTATAGACTTGGTGTTATGCTAAACGATTTGCTGAGTTATTTCAAAGTTATTAATAACTGTAGTGAAAGCTGTAGTCTTCTACAAATTTATCACTGTCTGTGACTGTCTGTGTAAGTGCTCCTTCATAGCGTTTTGAGGCTCATCTCAATGCTGCCAACAGATGGCGCTAATTGCTTAATTTTCATTGTAAGATATCACATCCACTATTTATTATATAATCATCCACATAAATAAACCAGTCTAAATGGCAAAAAAGACCAAAAGGGCAAATATTGCGAAGCATGTTGTTTTCCTGGCTGTATTAATGTTAATTATTACAAGGCTAGAGTTCATGTCTTTTTATGCTAATGTTTTTACCCATGTAGAAAATATTACTTTGTCGCTTAGAATAAAAATTGTTTAATTCTGGCAATCTTTTAAAATGTTACAGCTCGAAGGCACCTAAATGTATTTATACTCCTTTTAATTATTTTATAAGAATAAAATATTTCTAAATCTAAATATTTTATTGCATGTGTTCTCATGAACAGGTTAGTATGTCCTAACTATAACAGATGAGGGCAGCTTGGTCACTTAGCTTGAAAAACAAAACAAACAAAAAAAGCATTGCTAAAAGTAAGTGTGTGTAGTAATTGTGTCCAGTATGTAGAGTCAATTTATATCAATTATGTCAATTATATTAGTACTTCAAGTTAAATGAAACAAAATTCAATATTATTTAGTAACAGGCTGAAATAAAATAGTATTTTTAACAAACGTTAATATTTATATAGCCTATATATTACTCTGATCCAAACTTGTACTCTTTTCTGTACAATGACCATAAAAGCAGCTCATATGAGAATTAAGAAGTCGACCTGTTACACTTCTTAGACACAGAACTATTGTCCCTTTCAGGACCTCCATTATGGTGAGCTCAGTGTTGAAGCCACATTTAAAACTCATTAGCAGTTCTTTGATGATCATCAGTACGCTGTCGATACAGGACCGTGCTCCACCGATTCACATAAATGAGAAATTGGATTCCTTGAGTCTCTCAGGCTAAGACCACTGGGTTTAAATAAATACTTCCCTTTGTAACTCAATACTACCCACAGAAGAAATTCATTTCAAGCACGGCTTGGAAGGGCTTTTTCTCTATCTGATACACTCAGCTGTGAAATATGAAATCAGCTCTTTCAGGCAACTAAAATGTATTATTCTTTACAGATTTATTTTTTCATTTAGAGGAACTCTAAAATTACACTTCAAAGAATTTTCTAAATACAATCAACACCAGCTATTTCATATCCATTCCAGCATGTCTCCCACTGGGAGGATTTCTGTATGATCTGTGATTCCGTATGGTCAATGTACAGTACAATGCGGATAGAGCAGCGTGTGTGAGTGTGGATATCTGTACCTGTGTGTGTGAGTCACAGAAGTATCTGAAGTTGTTTAGCAGCCCTGGTTCTGCTGTAGCTCAGGTTTCAGTGAGGATGAATGATCGACACATCAATAAGGGATTGTAGGAGCTCTTTGCAGTGACACTGTGGTGTAGGTGGCTTTGAAGATGTGCATGCTGTATGTGCATGAGTTCTTCATTGAAATGCATTTGTTGCATTGATCTGAGTTATTCAGATCTACTGTAAGTACAGAATCAGTACAGAAAAATGTGGACACCCTTAATCTCATATCAGGTAAGATGTAACTTCAATGTGGTTTGTTCTGTTCGTTTTTTATATTTAAAGGACATAAATAATTAATGAGGGTTTTAGGTTCACTACAGTACCCTTCACTAATATTGGCACCCTTAGTAAATCTGAGCACAGGTGGCTGTAAAAATTAATCTGCATTGTTTATCCTTTTGATCTTTCACTCAAAATATTCATACAATTCTAACCATTGAAGTAAACAATTAAAAATAGGGAGAAACTCTTGTAATTAAATAAATGTTTTTCTCCAATACATGTTGACCACAATTATTGGCAGCCCCTAAGACTTTTTACAAATATGTAGTTTGTATCTAAATATACCTGAGTTCACTTACCTAGTAAAGGGATAGTGATCAAGGAATCGCTGTGCTGGCTGTCAGGAGACGATCGGAATATGTCCAGGAATTCCTCGATGTGGCTTGCCTAATGCCCTGGGATGATTGGGCTCTTAAGACTTTGTTCTGGCTTGGACTCAATCATCAAATAGCGAGTCAAGTTCCTGTCTCCTACTATCAAGGTTCCCTCGCCCAACTGATTGCCGAGGTAATACAGCTGGGAGGTTCCTCCTTTACCGCTGTGAAGATTAGCGACACCATTCTGATGCCAGTTCCCCAACTTGGGAACCAAAATACTTGACCCAGTACTGTCATCAGTCAGATCGGCAAAGCGAGCCCAGCAACAGCCCGAATTCCACCCAAGAGCACTGATCCCGATCCCCAAAAGTCCAGTTTGTCCGTCTTGGCCAGCAGTGCCAGTCCCAATCCCAGAAAGTCCAGTCTGCCCATCTCAGCCAGGAGTGCCAGTCTCGTATCCAAATCCAGTTCCTGAGTTTCGACCAGGAGAGTCAAATTCAGATTCCAGTCCTGGAGTTTCAGTTAAGAGAACTGATCCTGACTCCAGTCCCAGAATCACAGCCAGTAGAGCTATTCCCGATTCCAGTCCAAAGTTGTTGGTCAGTCGAATCGTTCCCTGATCCAGTTCTAGAATTCCGGCTAGTCACAGAGTTGCGGCTAGTAGAGTCGATCCTGAATCCAGTCCCTCAATCAAGGCCAGGAGAGCCGTTCCCGATTCCAGTTCCAGAGTCACAGCCAGGAGAGCCGTTTCTGAATCCAGGTCCTATTTCACGGGCAGGAGAGCCAATCCCAAATCCAGTTCCTGAATCACGGCCAAGAGAGCCATTCCCGATTCCAGTTCCAGAGTCAAGGCCAGGAGAGCCGATTCCAGTTCCAGAGTTTTGGACAGGACAGCCAATCCCGATTCCAGTCCCTGATTTATGGCCAAGAGAGCCGATTCCAAGTTCATTTCCTGAATTACGTCCAGGAGAGCCGTTCCCGATTCTAGTTCCAGAGTCATGGCCAGGAGAGCCGATTCCAGTTCCAGAGTTTTGGCCATGGACAGCCAATCCCGATTCCAGTCCCTGATTTATGGCCAAGAGAGCCGATTCTGAGTTCATTTCCTGAATTAGGGCCTGGAGAGCCGTTCTCGATCCCTGTTTCAGAGTCTCGGCCGGGAGAGCCGATCCCGAGTCCAGTTCCTGATTTATGGCCAGGAGAGCCAATGCTGATCCCAGTTCTCGAGTCTCAGCCAGGATCTCGATCCTGAGTCTGCGCTGCAAGAGCGCCCTCCAGAGTCCACGCTGCAAGCACACCCTCCTGAGTTCACACTGCGGGAGCGCCTCCCTAGGCTTGCGCTCCAAGTTCCACGATCTGCAGAGGAGGGAGAACTCCGCAAGGAGATTGGGGGGATATATCGTCCAGCAGCTGCTACAGACAGCTCCTGATCCACCATGGCCGCAGGCAGCCCTTGCTCCACCACTGCCGCTGGCAGCCCCTGCTCCACCACTGCTACAGGCAGCCCCTGATCCACCACTGCTAGAGGCAACTCTTGTTCCGCCATGGCCCGCTAGGGCTCCAGATCCGCCATGGCCCGCTAAAGCCCCTGATCCGCCAGAGCCAGTCAAAGTTACTAGGCCGCCCTGGAGATGAATACTGACTCTGGCTCGGACAGCTTTCAGGACGCCCACTGGGACAATCATCCAAAATAAACATCAAGATAAACACAAGAATTAGTCACTGAGCCCAAAATGAAGCTTTTGCCATGCCTGTCCCAGTCCTCTGACCCTTTAGTGAGGTGAACTAAAGAGGAGAACCAACATGGAGCTGGTAATCTAAAGGGTCTGGAGTGATTCTGGATGAAGGAGTGGTCTCTTTTCTCTTGTCAGGTCTTGTCAAAACTCTTCAGTCATTACAGGAGAAAACTCATAGCTGTTATCTTGGGAAAAGGACGTAGCAATTATTGGGTGCCAATATTTGTGGCTGACATGTATTGGAGGAAAACATTTATTTCATCATGAGTTTTCTCCCCAGTTTCAATTGTTTTAATTCAATGATAGGTTAGAATTTTGTTATTTCTTTGAATGCTCAGATTTATTAAGGGTGCCAGTATTAGTGGAGGGATGTGTTTAAAGAATGTTGACGTGCTTATGTGTTCATGAATAGACAAAGCTGTAGGGAATAATATAGATAAACGTTTTTACTAGATTGTTGGAAAATGTCTTTAGTCTCATAGTTGATCTCATACTTCTCATTATTTCTCATAGTTTTCATTATTTGATTGAAAATTTTAATACTTAAACTAAAAGACCTGGAATCTTTTTATTTAATTAAAAAATATATAAAAAGCATTTTACAGAGCATACCTGAAAATAATGAACTATGTTGTAGTTATCCTGTCACTGGTTTTTGGATAGCCATCAGAACTGTTGGGTTTTACCCACTACCTATTAAATTTTTATGTAGTAGAGAATCTGAGTTTCTCTAGAGATTTGAAGACCTATATAGTGAGCCACAGGCACATACTATTTGGTACCTACAACTTTTACATTACAAGAAGGTCTTCTATTTCTGTGGAAGCTCTACATCTTAAAATCGAAGTGAGGCATTCCCTAAACCCCAGGTCACTCACAGCCTCCACTGAAGATAGAAGCATGACACAGTTACTGTTTGACACAGTTTGAAGTCATCGCATTGCTCCATTGGTTAGAAACTGTGAAGGCTGAAACTCTTCTGGTGTGGAAAGACAGAGAGGGGACACCTCTCCTCATTACCAGCTCAACAGGTGCTATGCACATATGGGTAGTTGAGAGAAGCATCCTTTCTACTGACTGTCGAGCTCCCACGCACCGCTCACCTGTTTCACATGAGTCTCTCACACCTGTCCATTAGATTCAGCTAAAGTCGAGTGTGATTCTACCGCTGTCAGACACACTTTCATTTGATTGCATCAGCACAGGTTTGGACTCCTTGTGGCGAGTGGATAAATCCATCACAATAGGATCTCAACTTTAGGACTGAATAAGTGTAGTCTGAAGACCACAGTGAGGAATCCTTAGGGTAGGCAAACACTTTCAAATTACATCAGAAAAGCATTTGTTTCAATAAAAATGAAGGAAATAATCAAAAAGTTAAAAATAAAAGTATCGGTTTGGTGTATAGGGAGGGCTTTACTGTCTCATTAAGTGGCATTCATTTAATAATTTAAATTAAAATAAAAACACTCAGTAAGTTATTATTGCATAGTTTTTTTTCATAAAGTACTACAATACTGAGGTGCAGATAATTGCCACTATTTGCAATAAGTAAAATAGCAGTAAATTCTTCTATTTTTACATAGTGTAAATAGAATCTATAGCTATTTGGGCTTAATCTAAATAGCATATCACTAAATAACGCTGGGTAGCGCTTTGTTTTGAGGTGTCATAATACTTAGTAATTACCTAATTAGTTACCCATTAGTAGCCATTGTACTTACATGAAATAGTAGATGTATTTAAGCTGTGTACTTACAAGTTAAATCAAACTAAGGTGCAGCCACTGATCTATATAGAGAACTGGATAGCTCATGACGTCATAGAAGTGAAGCCACCACGCCGCCATATTGCTATTCCCTAGTATTCGCAAACATTCTATTGAATGAATAGGAAA
>JAUMHP010000060.1:13232735-13250356 GCA_032361065.1 Enteromius trimaculatus
ATCTCTGGGTTGGGCAACTCAGAGTTCAAGTTTAAACTCCGAGTTGTTTGAACCTCCTTTCTGAAATAGGCCCCAGGTTGTAATGCTTTCCAATGGACTTCAGTCTGTAGTCACGACATAATTCATAGTGACAGGGAATGTCTCGGTAACGTATGTAACCCTCGTTCACTATTAGAGGGAACGGAGACCTTGGTTATATCCCCTTGCCATGACTTTGAACCATCACTGATCTTGAACCATAGCAAATCTGCTGAGTGGCTGCACCTGTTGCCTCTTTATACCCAGATAAAGGGGAGTGGCTCAGGATTGTTGAACCACTTGACCATTTTTTTTGGCGTTTTCTCTTAATCAGAGCAAATCAGAGCTCTAGGCAAGACCCCAGTCTGTCGTCATGACATAATGTCTCTGCTCCCTCCATCAGGGAAAGAGGGTTACATGCGTAACAAGACGTTTTGTGCCCTCTGGACAATTGAATTACTTTGACTGTGACTAGAAAAAAAGTAGTGCAGCTTTAACACATTTCTATCAGAATATGTAGTTTATCTCAAGATGCAAATGCAGATTTTGACATTGTGTCGTCTAGTATTTTAATGGCAAACCTGGCTTTTTGTTTGCTTGTATGTTCCTTGAGTTGAAATAATGGTTGTTGATAATGACACTATCAAAGTGTAAAATTAGGAAAAGTTATGTTTAATGCCTTTTCTGATTGGTCTTTGTGCTCCTTCTCAAGTTGTTCCAAACCTGTATGAATTTCTTTATTTTGCTGAACTGTTTGTAACAAAACGATTGACTTAAATAGTATTTCCCCACATACTATGGAAGTCGGGTCCATCAACTGTTTGGTTATCAATTTTCTTTTAAATATCTTAAATGTTTATTTTAATGTAAATTATGGCAGAATTTTAATTTTAGGGCAAACTTTCCCATTTATGATAGCATGTTAAATTCATAAGACTAAATGTCTCCATATATGTTGAAGAAACAAATTCATCTGCCTGAGAGTTAGAACATAACTTTAACACATCCAACAGCCTGCATGGCTTAAATTATATGATCGACACAGAAAAGTCGTTGCAGAAACTTATTACTTTTTCTTGAAGGTTTACAAAATGCACCTGTATATCCATCAAGAGGAAATAATGGTCTTCGTTGACCGAGAATGATACAGAGATAGTAAAATGGGGAATAAATATCCATGTTTCCATATTTATTCAGATTGTCCCATTATACTTGAAGCCCTCAGCCAAACAGTGTCAAGCAAAGGCATCCCTCAAGACAATGAGAGTATGCTGGGAAAGTTTTGTTTACTCAAAGAGACAAAATTCTCCCTGTTTATCTTTACAATCCGAGTCGGAGTCATCTGGCTCCCATGCGTCTTCCTGAGAACTGATCTCCATTTCCTCAGGCCAAGGGGAATTTTGCTGCCGTAGACGTTTTAAATCAGGAACCCAATTAGAAGCACTGCAGCTAACTGCTGGGACTCCACTAGATTATTCATAGAACGTGGCAGTATGCGCAATACTCTACTGTTCTTCACATCTTGCTGTGTGCATTCAGAGCAGCACAACTCAGCTGTAATTAGTCAGTGGAAATAATCAGATATCATGCACAGATGAAGCCTTTACCTGTGATGAATAAACCAGATAATGGTGCTGTGGCTCTTACACTGCAATATAGTGTCATTTTTTGTGTGTGAAATAAACAATGTTGGGATTGTACAGTCTTGTACAACTGTACAGTCTTGTTTTGCCTCTCTCTGATTTCTGAAGGATCATGTGAAGCTGAGGACTGGAGAAACGTTGCTGAAAATTCACCTGCACATCACAGGAATAAATTAGATTTTAATGATTTGTTATTTTACATTGCAATAAAATTTAATGATATATATATATATATATATATATAAGGCTATTTTGTATAGTATATTTAAATGCATTCCCAACTACTTTTAAAACCCATTTATCTAAAACATTATTTGTTTTTTAGATGCAAATTTGAAAAGTGATTTGAAAGGGTAAATGCCACTGTTATGATGCTGTATGAGAAATATAAGTGTTAACGTAAACATTGTAAACTTTAAAATACTACGGTTTTTTTTTTTTCTTCTTCTTCTTTCTTCTTACAGGAAAATGGTCAATTTTGTGATTTTTAAAAAATATTCTCATTCCTCTAGTGCTGTTGTAGTTAGTTCTGCACTGTGTCAGAGAATCTGAATTGAGGGCACAACACAAATGACCTAAATGTGTTGTCTTTCAATGCACACCACTATGCTGCTGTTGATTAAAACATGTCTTTGAGCATCGATGAAGACACAAAGGGCAGAAAGGACGGATGATCGCTTCACTGACATGCTATTTAAAATCTTTGAAATAAAGAATGCATACCAAAGGCACAGTACATGGTTGTACAATTATATGTTAGGCCTTAATTAATTTCCACCATCTAAACTTGATTGTCAAGTTAAATCGTGCAGTATCCTTTAGAATTGCATTACTTCTGGTTGATAAATCCGACTCCATATACCTTCTGTCTTGAGTGTGAACTCCGTGAACGACGACAGCGACGCAACTTTTCCTTCACGTCACTTCTGATCTGCTGTCAGGGACATAGAGTACATCTACACGTCTGAAAACAGCCCCAGTGTCCAAAATGTTCCCTCACTGCACGTCTGAAAACATCAAACTCACTTAGAGTCCTCCCGCAAGATCTGCTCACACTGACCTTCCGTTTATGATGGAGATTCTGCAGTTCTAAGCGTTTAGTAATAAATTTTTTTTAATAAATATTACTTAGATAGAGATTTGCAGTTCTAAGCATTAACACATATCAATGTTAATACTAAAAGTAGATAAATATTACAACGGTTTAGAATTGTAAATGGCTAGATCTGAAGTCATAATGTTCAACATTATAGCAGCAGCGACATCTGCTGGTTGAGAAAATATCTGCTTTACTCACCTCTGGATCACAATATACAATTATTAAGAACACAGTATTTGCGCAAAGATGTTCGGTGCTGTGCTCAAACCTTCACGCTACAATAAAACAACTTTGATTTATTTTGTATAGAAATCACTTTTATTTTGTACACCAACATAATAAAACGAGAACGAATTTAGAGAAAAAGTTATAAAATAGTAGGAAAAACTAGTTCGTCTAGTCTCCATTGTCCATCAGGCTCTCCTGGGTATCATCACTTTCCATCTTCTCATCATCTAGAAAGATGACCAAGCACAAATTTAGACCATGTAACAGGTTTGCAGTCTGATCTGAACTAAAAATAAATCGCAAAGCAGTTTAGAATCAGTATACATACAAACTGTCTAGCCTTTTTTTAGTTTAAGCACTTACTCTCCAGAGTCTGTTGAAGTTCCTGAATGGTGGTGAGAAGGACGTGGAACTGTTTCTTACGTAGTTCCAACTGGATATGGTTTAAAAAGAAAAAGAAAAAAGGTCTGGGTAAATATTTAAGCGCATGATGGTGTATTTTTATAAAACCATCAAGAACTTCCTCATTCCCTTACCTTGTCCTCCACATTCTCTTTGATGTGTGAAAGCTGCTGAAGCTCTTTGTCCAAAGCTTCAAGCTGCCTGCATGAATAAGATCACAAAATCTCTTCAGTAGCCATTGGGCCTATACGCACCCCTGCCATAGGGTGTCCTGCTTGTCATTTTTGTACAAAGACTACAGATTTAGTACACAGTGAACCAATAAATGACATGCTAATACAAATATGATTTGACCTAAACATGAATTTCAAACCTACTTTAAGGTCTCGTGTCTGTCTGGATGCTGCTTGATAACTCTGGCCAAAGCATCATATTCTACAAATCAGAATCAGATTAGAGAACAATAATTAGTGATGAAACCAAATAGCCATAAAAGGACAGAAAGCCAGATTTCTCCAAAGGAGCTGTACTGAACCTTGGCGGTTTTTTCGTATCCTTTTCGCTCTCTGGATTTCCTTTTTGCACTCTGCGATTTTTTCATGAGCTGAAGTTATACTTTTTTCTAGATTTAAGAAAGAGAGAGGTAAAAAAGAGAGAATATGTTGCCAACTCAACAAACAGTAATGATACCTATCAAAGTTACACATCAATCTTACCAATATCTGCATAGATTGCTTCATAATTCTCCATTTCTTTCAGGTTCATGTCATACACAAGCAGGGTTTTCCCCATGGAGAATTCACACTGAGCTAAAGAGGTTAACATCCTCTGATACTGTGAGAACCTGCAGCAACAGAGACAGTCCATTCAGTATACATGAGGCAATAGTAACTATTCAGTGGTACATCATAAGGAATTAGAAAGATCACAAATCATAATAACAGTGATTACCCTTCCTCTGGTGAGAAACTGGAATGGCACCATTTGGTAAAGGTCTTCATAAGCACGTTAATGCGCCTATCGTCTCCAGCTCCATCTCCATCAATAAGAAGACGCTTCCGAATAACCTCATCTGTAAAAGGATACGGACACACATAACATTTGAGAAGCCCTGTTGAAGCTTACTACACAATAAACAACATAACAGCTCATGCTCTAAAAAATTATCATATCAACAAATTTGGCTAGAGTCCGATTACAGCATGTTAAAATGACATAAAATAACCAATGACGCCATCGCAGACTGACGTGGATTAAATAAATCTTAAAGAAAGTCAAATATATAAACTTAAAGAAATTCAATATAAATATATTTTTAAGGATTTTTTTTAAATAATCCAATTTTATTTACACAAAATAGGCTTATATGAACATATGCAAAACCATTATGTCTATAAACAAACATATAATAACTGTACGTGTGTTTATAAATCATTTTAGAAAAACTTTACATGTTTACATTCATTGTCCTCTTCCAACCAACTTCCAAATTAGTGACATATGATCTCAGTACCTAAACTAGAGATCTATCTCTATATACACACGCACACATACACATAAACAACCTTTTATGTGTGTTCTAGTGCAGAGTTAGCACACCACATGGCTAACTAGCTAGAAATCCTCAAACTGGTCTGATTATAGGTTAGTTCTTTTAGTTTCCAAAACGCGAAACCGGGGCGTCGTTGTAATAAATGACGAGGATTTGCCACATATAACGCAAACGCTACATACACAACAAAAAAAAATGCTTACCATCAGTGATGCTACCCATTATCCAAGAGGCAAACTGAATTATTCGAAAAAACTTTATTGACGCGCGCGCACGGACACACGCAAAGAGCCCCAGAGCCCCGCCTCTGTTGCGAAGCAAACGAGCCGAACCCGGCGACCCCACAGCACGAATCACAGCAGTTTCGCAAAAATGCTAGATTTTGTTTAACCATAAAGGTCATTTAGAAGTAGTAGGTAAATTTCTTCTTTTAACGTTTAACTATTTCTATGACTTCCAGAAATTGTATATAGGTACGCGGAGCAGTAGTTTTTGGCAGTGGTGGAAAGTCCGACTCATTTCTGAGAATCGGTTCATTAGAATTGTTCGTTTTAAAGAACCGTTAAAGAGGAATTCGGCAATTCTCATTCATCACAACATTTTTTGTGAGCCAAAGTTGGTAGGTTTTAACAGTAACGTTCACAGGTCTGTGAATCGGTTCTTTCAAATCAGTTTATTTTAAAGAACCGTTTGAAAAAAAAAAATTCAAAATCAACTTTTCAGTTTATTATTACCTCATAAAACAAAGTAAATTATAACAGCACTACAATATTAATTTACAATTAGACATTTGATTGTGTTCAGTCTCTCACTGATTCGTGTCTCATTAATCAAATGGTTCTCGTTCAGCGAGACGAATCGGTTCAGTGAACCGGTTCAACTTATTCATTGAAGAGATTCGACTCAATCGCTAGAGCATATACCTAAACGGCAAGGTTTTGTCTTTATCATATCACCAAAGTCACTTCAAAGTTGTGTCGGCTGCGTGTGGCTATGATTAGTGTGTTTTATTTCTCCATATGTATGCAATAGCGATATAGCAAAGTGCAGTAGCAGGCTGTGTTTCAAAACCCAGTGAGCCGCCTATCTAGACAGCCTATTTGGGCACCGAGGGCTCGTCTGAGACGCTCGAAAAGCTGTCGGGAAAGCGTTTCGACGGAGTAAACAATTTCCAAAAACGCTAAGGAGCTTTACAAGTGGGCGAACGACGCGCAGACATGTTTTCTAGACAGGCAGCGATCTTGTTTTTGACACACCACCACACTGTCCAGTGACAGGCGTGCTCGGTGCATGCGTGCTGCTGGAGTCAGCCAGTGACGTTCTTGTCCCAGAATGCTGCCTGGTAAACAGACATGGAAGCACCTGGTGAAGACCTCCACAGTCACTGAGCACTGCACTCGCTCTTTGAGCTGATCTTCATTTTCAATACACCCTAAAGCCTGCGCCTTTGTTCTCTCTAGAGCTCAACCGGGACCTCTGAAGTCCAGGGCAGTGGTAAGAGAACAATGATGACATCGAGATCAGCTGCTAATGTCTGTTCTGCCAGTTAGCCAGTTGCATGCTACAGCAGTGCCACCAATGGCTGGCTTCAGCTGCTCAGTTAGCGAGGAAGCTAAACTTGATGCCGCCCCCTCCCCCCGTATGTGTGTAACATTTTATTTTGGTGACGTAATACTCAAGTTTACTTTGTTTCTTTCGCTCTTTGACAAAGCCGCTATGTTTAGTCCTTACAGAAAAGTTGTTGTGGGAGCCATTCTGATGACTGGTGGATCCTGCCATTATTGCTTTCACTTTCCCAAGAGCACTTGCTCATTTCAAGTTACCTAGTGGATGCAAACAAGTGGACAGGGCTAGAAATCAACGGAGCCGTAAAAATATTAAAAATAATTAGTTAATTAAAATTGTATAGTTAATAATTAAAATTTTAAGGACAAGACATTTTACAAAATGTCTAATGGCTCTCAAAGTTGAAAATGAAACTTTATACAAAAGGGGAATCAAGGAGGAGAGGAAAATCGTGGCTGTTAACAGAATCTGCCAGCCTTTTTTTCTCTTTTTTTCTCTCTCTTGTTTGTGTTCACAGCTTTTAAACACTTTCAATTGAATATTATGCATTTATATATATATATATATATCTAAAATAACATTAGTTTGAATATTTAATTAAAGGAAAATCTCATGTTTTGTGCAGTACGTCAGCTGTGCATGCTAGATTTGAAATATGATCTTTTTTTAGTTTAACTCTATGCACCCCCTGTAAGGTGGGTATGCACAGAGTGGGTGTTCTTGCTGGAAACTGCAATTCTTGTATAGCTCTGTGGACGCGCTGAAGGGGAAATCTTTGCAACATCTCATCATAAGTCATAATTCAGACTTAATTTCATACGGACACTAGATGCGTAATCTATTCATCACTTTCCATTGACACGAACAACATGCTGATAGTCATCCAATTAACATCAGAAATGAGTCATCACATCAATTATAATTTATTAAGATAGGTATTGTACAGGTTTGTACTGTCATGCATACCAGAAACATTTTTTTCCTTTACATAAATGGAAGTCAAGGAGTGCAAATTCTGCTTATTTCTTGCTATTAAATAGGTTATGCATTTGATGTTGCACTGAGCATATGCTAGAAAGTCAAAACATTTTCACTGGTTGCTTATATCCCTGAGACAGATTATCAGGCTGTCAACTGAAGGGCTCTCAGATGGTTAGCCAGGGATAGTCGTTATTGGATTGGATTACTCTGTAGCGACGGGCTCCTCCATAAGTAGATCTTAAGCTAGTAAAAACTAGAGAAGAAAGCCACAGGCCTTAGGTAATAAAGACTCCACTGTCAAAAAACAAACGGCTAATTCCCCAAAACTGTGACTTTTATACACAGATTATTAAAATAATGCTGCTAACATTAATCTGCCCCTTCATCTGTTTCCTTTCTGCAGATTCCCTCACCAGCTTGGGTGGCAGTCTGGAATCACCATAGCTGATGAGGGTCTACTGACCTGACCAGTTTTGTTCCAATTTTTACTTTTGACAAGGTATGAAATATTATATTATGTCAAAATTTAAATAATGGATATATGACTTTCTATATAATTGTATTAAACCTACAGGCATACATTCCTTTTTAACAACTCATAATTGTTTTAGTCCATCACAGGTATTACTATGTTTTCAAAATGAATAGTTCACCCACAAACTGAACGCACTCAACCTCCAGGTCATCTAAATTTGTTTCTTTATAAGAACAGATTTAGAGGAATTTAGATGTGCTTTGCAGCAAATGGATGCTGTCAAAAGAAACAAACAAACAAACTATCAGTTAATGTCTTGTAAAGAACAAAAGCAGTGCTTTTTTGTAAGAATCAAAACAATAATTAAGATGTTTTAACGTTAAACTCTTGCTTCCGGCCGAAATGTTAGTAGATGTTTCATAATAATGCTTCCTCCGGTGAAAGTCCATCCCCTGTTGTTCTCTCAAATGAAAAGAAGAAACTTATTTATTTGGAGCTGCTTTGGACTGTTTTTTCTTGTAAACGGGACTGAGTCTGTGCATATTTACCTCCTGCTCACAACTTTTTCACTGGAGAAAACAATATTACAGATAGATGGCTCGTATTTTAGCTAGAAACAACATTCTGCTAAAAGCGTCTTGACCGCGTCTTCTAAAAGCGATTTGTTTCTCGCAAAGACAATGCATTTCACTTCACAAGACATTAATTGATGAACTACAGTCAAGTAGTTTTTTGTGACATTTGTATCAGCTGATAAAAATCTTTATTCACTGCAGAGGATCCATTGGTGAGCAAGTGATGTAATGCTAAATTGCTTCTAATCTGTTCCAATAAGCAAACACAAATATTGGCTTGCCTGAGGGTGACTGCATTTTTAGTAAATTTTCATTTTTTTGGGTGAGCTATTCCTTTAGTGGACTATGGTAGTAAACTGTTAGTAGATTCATATTCTAAAACAGTTTAAGGACTAGAGTACACTCGAGAGAAAATAAAGTAAATCCTATTAAGGGAAACATTTTTTAAAGTAGATGTTCTGCATATCGTGTAGACTGTGTTTAATGTAAACACTAGGTTAATGACTCCATAAAGCACAAATTCTAGCTATTTTGCATCCAATTACAATGTTTGCCTCTATTATCTGTTCTTATTCTAGATGAATTGGCCCAGACATATTTGATTGTATATGAGACAAGTGGCGAAATGGCTAAGTATAGCCTAGAATTTATTTGCCAGTGCCTGTGCTCCTAAATGCGATCCATAACATGTGGCTGACCAAAGTACATTAATTTTATAGCACGCAAAAGTGTGGAAATAGATTTTTATACTTAATAACATAGTCTTTAACTATACCTCTAACTTTATCAACCAGATGGTGTTTTTAAAAATCTGCTGTTTTGTAAAGAATTGCATCAGTGTAGGTTCCTGCGTCTGAGTCAGACTGTTCTTTAGATAAATGGCTGTATTGAAACTCTACCAGATCTAAAGATGCTTAATACCTGTGTGAGAAAACAATGCTCAGTGCTTCAAATGATTAATCCATGGCTGTCATAATTATAGACTGCACTATTGTCTTAACCTTTTTCATTCTTGTTTTTTTTTTTTGTGTGTGTGTTTTGTTTTTTTTAAAGTGAACAGATTTGTTTTGTTAATTGGATACAAATCTTGTATCGACATAACAAACTGCATGAATTAAGCCCTATTCGGACAGGACTAGTTTTCTAAACTACGTTTTAGTTTCGATCGTTATCACCTGACGACTGTGATCTTCATGTACCATTTCTGACGGGACTAACATCTCCGTGTTTATTACAGAAGTGAGAGGGTCTGTTTTGTACTTCTGGGCGTCTGCATGCGTGTATTGCTACAGTCATTCAGAGTGATTACAATTAGTATAGTAGTCCGTCTTAACAGTTTACGTGATCTGGCTCTTAATTTGTGTTTATTTATATTTTTCTATATCAAAATATATCAAACGCGGGTGCGGTAAGAGCATCTACGGCATATCGCATTGGCTAAAACACACAAGTTGCAAAAAATATCACCGGCAATCACCGACATCGCATTCGGACGGGATTCGTTCTCTTAATAAAAATAATCCCGTCTGAATGCGATGTTGGTGATTGCCGGTGATATTATTTTTACAACGCGTTTCTTTGGGTGTTTTGGCCAACGCGATATGCCATAGATGCTCTTACCACACACACGTTTAATATATTTTGATATATAAAATAAATAAATAAACACAAATTAAAAGGCAGATCACGTAAACTGTTAAGACTGGCTATTGTAATATCAGTATCAAGTAAGATTACTCTGCACTCGGTTACATATGTTTTAATTATCAAAATTAAACATGGGTTTACTACATATAAAATCATAATAGTTAAACTAAAATGACAACACATTAACATGTTGTTTTCTGTACTAGACATTTAGAATGACTGTAGCAATGCACGCATACAGAGCGTGTGATCTCTGTGACGCCCAGATGTACAAAACAGACCCTCTCACCTCTGTAATAAACACGGAGATGTTAGTCCTGTCCGAAATGCTACATGAAAATCACGGACATCAGGTGATAACGATCAAAACTCAAACGTAGTTTAGAAAACTAGTCCCGTCCGAATAGGGGTTAAGAATAAAAGCATATTTCTTTCAGCTTTTTTAATATAACTATTTATAAAGTGAATCAGCCAGAATGGGACTCTGGGTTTTCTTACTGGTCATGAGTGACAAATGACATTGTTACATATATCGTTACCAATTTTAAAATGAAAAGTCTTCATTTTAAATGGATGGTTTACCCAAAAATTTACATTTTACTTAACCTTCATGTTCCAAACCTGAATTGCTTTCTTCTGATGAACACAAAATAAGATATTTTGACAAATGTAACCAAACTACTGACTTGTGGATTTTGGGTGAACTATCCCTTTAATGATGCAATAGTAATAATAGATTATATTAATAGAAAATAATGTAAATATTTATAAATAATAAATATCTAAGTATGTCTATGAATTGTTTTACATTTACACGATAAACTGTAAGGAAACAACTCATGCAAAATGTTCATTTGAAAGTCTGCATTTATAGCTGATAACTCTGTATAAAACACACAGACAAAATATATATATATAAAAAAACATATTGGTTGGAAATATTACTCATGGGATGAAATAGGTTAGCATTTGTTGTAGGTCAAACAAAGTCACACAAATGAGCTGCAGACATGTTTTCCTCAGAAAAGCATTCTAATTTTTGTCGACTTCAGTATTAGGAGAATGGGGAATTCCCAAAATCATTGATTCATTGAAAACATACTAAGATATGTGACCCTGGACCACAAAACCAGTCTTAAGTAGCATGGCAATTGTAGCAATAGCCAACAATACATTGGATGAGTCCAAATGATTATTTTATGCCAAAAATCATTAGGATATTAAGTAAAGATCATGTTCCATGAAGATATTTAGTTTTTATTTTATTTTCTACTGGAACTATATATAAATGTAATTTCTGCTTAGTAATACGCATTGCTAAGAACTTCAGTTGGACAACAAGGCCATTTTCACAGTATTATTTTGCACCCCCAGATTCCAGACTTTCAAGTAGCTGTATTTCAGACAAATATTGTCCTATCCTTACAAATCGTACATTAATGGAAAGCAAAAAAGAAAGAAAAAACAATATCACTGCTTTTGTGGTTCACGCTCACATGTACGTTTTTTATTATTTTTATTTTTTAATATGCGCGACAGCAGCATGTAAACACTTCTCCCCACGCGCAAGTGAAACCCAGATTTCCTCACTGTTTCGCACATACGCCTCAGTAAAAGGAAGTTTTGAGGTCGTGCTTAAACTTTTATCTCTGTAATCTGCCCTTCATGTACGTTTCGAGACGCGCCGCCTAGTGCAGCACGCATATCGGGGAAACCAAAGACGCCAGAGCTCGCTCGCTAGTGAATGAAACGCTCATTCGGCTCAATGTCATTCATTGAAGGAATCCGCTCGGCCACCTTAAGCGCTCACTGCTGTGTTGTTACATTGTAGCGGAAAGAATGTCGGAAAGGGCCGATGATGACGTCAGGGGGGAGCAGCAGCAGCAGCAGCAGCGCAGAGCGGCCAGGCAGCTGAAGCAGCGGGGAGAAGCCTCCACAGCAATGGCGACTGTTGCGGAGCGCAGATCCCTGCCTAGTCCTGAAATAATGCTGGGACAGCCTTGGAGCAGCTGGGTCGATGCTGTGAAACTCTACGGGAGCGACGGTGAGTTGATCGGCCGCCGTCGGCCATTGCATTTCAGCGGGCAGCCGCGTCAGATCGCGAGCTTTTGCCCGATTGCGTGCAGTTCTGAAATATTGAGAAACGCGAGAACAAGCCAGTAAGTGTAACTATTTATGTAACGCGATCCAAATCGCTTCCTCAGGTACGGAATTGGAAGAAAGTTTGAAAGAGTGCGGGAAAAATCGCGAAGCCATGCGACTCTGCAGAGACGGTAAGTAGTGTTTCTTTCTCTGGTCAAAGGTGTGTTTTTGTTTTGGTGCTGTGGGCAGACTTTTCACGCACCGGCTCGCCGTGAAACAAGTGCAGCTGACTTCTGACAGCACTACCCGTGAATATCACAGTTACAAGCGTTTCAAACGAGCTCTTGTGTACGTGTTTACATAGGCTGTTCTGTAGGAACACTAGTTACTATACAGGTCAGAGTTACATGTTAGAACTTGCGAGTTTGAATGGAAGTGAAAGTAGCTCAAGTAGAATGCATGCTATATGAAATGTCTTAAATGCATACAAAAAGATATATGGCATTTAAATAGAAACCTACATGCATGATTTGTTTGGATAAGTCACACATTTCATGATACACTAATGTTAAAATTATGAAATCTACATCAAATTTAGAATCGTGCATTTTTACTAAACAACCCTTTAGAGTTCTTTGTGTAGAGAAATAACCACTCATTCGGGAAACTTCTGTTCTGTATCTCTACAAGTCATGCCTATTTTTTGCTCATTTGGTAAGTATTCTTGTAATAAATAGTGGACAGGAACAGGTCAGAATTTACTTTAACTAGCTTCATGTCAAAATCTCAATCACCCTGATTATTAAGTGTATTG
This sequence comes from Enteromius trimaculatus, assembly GCA_032361065.1. Lineage (NCBI taxonomy): Eukaryota > Metazoa > Chordata > Actinopteri > Cypriniformes > Cyprinidae > Enteromius > Enteromius trimaculatus. The sequence continues at coordinate 13,245,818 of JAUMHP010000060.1, forward strand.
TAGTCACACATTTTATGATACAAATTAATATTAGCAGATCTCTCTGTCTCCGTCATTGGTCATTCGTGGTATTCGGTTGTCAAATTGTCAGAGCTGTCACTGTATAAACAACCACTCATCCGGGAAACTGTGTCGTATCTCTACAAGTACATTACTATAATAATTTAAATATAGATCCAGAGTTGAATACACCTATGCAACCTTTTTTTAGCTTATAAAATGTAACCTCAGATGTGTATTTATTAATTATTTATTAACTTGCTACTTCACATCAAAGTCCTGATCAGCCTATTTTTATTTTGGGATACAACCGACTGTTTGTTAGCTCTTACTTAGTTTTAAATCAATATAAAGGTAACCCTTTTAAGTTGTCCTTGTTACACATGTACTTACTAATACTAATTATACCAATAATAATATCAATAAATAATGTATAATTGCACGCAAGTAACCCTAGACCAAACCCTAATCCTATCCTACCCATGTAGTTAATTAATATTACTCAGTCAAATTAAGTGCTTGAATGTATAATTACACTGTAACAAGGACCCCTAAAAAAGCGTAACGAATAAACTCAGCTGTATCATTTGTGTCTCGTCGTAAATCGTAGTTGTCTACCAGATTTTTTTAAAATCTGTGTAAATATGTGTAACAAGCTACATTTTAGTAACCCCATCAATGCAGTTGACATGTACCAGTGACTGTCATTGTTGTTCTTACGAATCTCTTTTATTTAGATCATACTATTAGATCTTTATACATAGTTGCCATGAAGTCTATAAATATGTCATCACCAGGCTTTTTTCTCACTAGTATAGGAAGCATGAAATACTGTCCCTGTCATGTACCCGGCATTTATCTAACCATCCATTTGCATTGACAAACAATAGAGCTATCATGTGCACCGCTGCTCTATTGCACACTTTAGAGTAAATTGGTAATGTCTGGGAAGACCCAAAGTCGTTGCACAGGAATCTGTCAAATATGTCAGCCTTACATAAAATGAAACACCTTTTTGCCTGTATGGACTGAAACCATTGGTAGTTTAAGTTGAGCTTTAATTTGTGTTTTCTGTCTAAATACAGATTTCGTTTTAAGCAGATCTGTTCTCAGGCTAAAGTAAAGCCAACGCTTCAAGCACATATTTATTAAGACTTCAGTTTCAGAATTGTGTATGCTTGAAATATTTATGTGCGAGGATGAATTAACAGCAGTGTATGTTGTGCTGTAGATACAGACTTTATTGCTTCTATGCCGCAGCTAAAGAGCACTACATGTCGTTGTATGCTCAGCTTCGGAGCACAATTTAAGAAGATATTTTGGATGAAAACAAGGAGGCTTGTCTGCATTGAAAAGTGTGAAAGACATCATCTGAATACTCGAACTGCCATCAGTGGTTCAACCGTAACATTATGAAGCGACAAGAATTCCTTTTTGGATGGAAATAAATAAAAAATAATTACTTTATTCAACAATTCTGCATCATATCATCACCGTAGCACCATTTTGGATAGTATAGCGTAAGCTCTTCTGTGTCAGCAGCGGTGGAAAGATACGCGTTCATATTTATACTTTGATTTGTACAAACATTGTGGCTGACACAGAACTGTGTACGCTATGTGCACTCAGCAGATGCTGTCCAAAATGCCGCTACGGTGATGTTATTTTTTGTACAAAAAGTATTCTCATAGCTTCATCACATTTTTGGTTGAACCACTGATGGCAGATGTTGCCATTCGATGATGGCTTTACTGCACCTTGACAGTGCAAATTGTTTGGCAACGAACAGGACAGTCACAGGCCTCCTGGTTTTCATCCAAAATAAATTGTGTTCCAAAGACAAACACAGATTTTACTGACATGGGGGTAAGTGATTAACGACAAAATGTTTTGGGGTGGAGTATCCAACAAACCAGTTATCCAGCCAGTTGTGGTCACCGATTTTCGCCTTTTCTTTTTCAAAATAATCAGATTGCTATTTTCAAATTAATTATTTCCTAATTCCCAGTTGTGTATGTATATGAAATCAAGTGCCTCTGGTCAGGGAAATTTCACTTCAAATTGCCTTTTGTTGTGCTTAATTATTTGTTGTTATTGTACCTTAAGAATGATTCTGGACTTGATGGTCCAGAATATCTGATCGTGCAGGGAATGAAAAATATCACTCATGCTCTACAACCTAAAGCTAAGAGAAAGTTCTCACTTTCCATGGAGAAAACGCTCTGTGAATGTAATTGTGTATCAGATAGATGATGTCTGTATGCACTAATCTAACCAGCGTGATTAAATCATTTCTTGACAATCTCTCAAACTGCAGAACTTCTGGTGTAAGGAGGCCAGAGGCTATGACTGGGCTCCTCACAAGCTCAGATGTAACTGTTAGTTAGATTCTGTGACATTTAAAACTGATTATTTAGTCAATTCATGCACATACACTAACAGCTGGGGTCGGTAAGAAGTTGCATTTAATAAAAAAAAATACTATAAAAACAGTAATATTGTGAAAGAAATACAATTCAAAAGCATCGTTATTCTAGTCTTCAGGGTTATAAGAGCCATAATAGAAATCATTCTAACATGCTGATTTCCTGCAATAGTTTGAATAATTTTGTGGAAACCGTGATGCAGAGACCTTTTTTCTTTCTTTGATGAGCATGAAGTTCAAAAGAACAATATTTCTTAGAAATAAAAATCTTATAAATGCCTTGACTGTCAGTTTTGTTCAATGTAACGTATGCTTTAAAAAAATTACTGACCCCAAACGTTTGACTGGTAGTGTATTTTTAAATACTGCTAGGCTTTAGAAGGACAAAAAGGTTTAGTTTAGTTGTAGTGGGGAGCCAGTTTTGATAACGTAGGCATAACATTAACTGAACACCAGTCCTCATTTTCTTCAGTGACTGACAATATCTCCTGAACCAGGAGGTTTCCCACAAACACGCACATATAAACAGGGGTTCTAGTGCTGTATGTTAATCAGAGAAAGGTGACTGAATGGAGAGATGTGTGGCGAGGATCTTGCATCATCAGGCGGGAAAAAGCGGCACAGAGACACCAGGCGTGGGTTAAATCTGCGAGTGTGTTTGTGCACTGGGCTTCTAAGAGCTTCTCTACCTAGATCGTTTATCAATGACAATGAAAGGGATGGTCAAACTATCCGCACACAGTCTTTCTCTCTTCCTGTCTCTCCCTCTCACCTTATCGCTGTGTCTCCCTCGCTTTGTCACAATCTCTTTTTCTCTCCCCCTACCTTTTCCCTCCTTCACGTTCATATCCATAGCTTCCCTCCGCATCTCCATTCTCTCTCTTTCAGCACATTCTCTCTGTCCTCCACTTCCTCTCAGACCTGAGACGCATGATTAGAAGACACTAGAATATCTGTGGTTTTCATGTCAAGTCATCCCGGCTCCGATGGAGTGAGCGTATCCTGCCTGCATCTCTGATATGCTGTCATAAGCATGTTGTTGTCTAATGTTGAGATTGATATCCGGAAGAGCGCCAAAGCTCAGATTTTGTGTTGTTGTTATGCCGGAAAGCTCATCTGAAATTTTCACCGTCGTCCTCATGTTCTTTTGAAATGGATGTTTCTCTCTGTAGGAATCCCTCAAAGCTGTAGTGAAAAATATATCATGTAACCTTTAAGGCTACTGAAAATAGGTCCTTAGGCCCGATAAATCTTTATTTGTGCATAAATCCCTGTGTAGTTTGAATATGTGTTAAATATGTCTTCATTTTCCATCAGATGGACATGTTTGTTTGTTGCGCCTTTCTTACTTATTTTAGAATCAGTTGTAAGATGCTATTTCAAATTTTTAATATAATCAGTTGTACTAAATTAATAGTTACAAATTACATATGTTTTACTATTTATACTGTCTATTTTTGAAGAAATGAATACACCAGCAAGACTGCATTAAATTAATGAATAGTTAAAGAAAAGGTTTTTAAAAAATAAATGCCGTTCTTTTCAACTTTCAATGCGTCGAAGAATCCTGCAAATATTCATATTTCCATGAAAATGTTAAGCAGTTGTTTCTTGAAATGTTTCTTGAGCTGCAAATCAGCATATTAGAATGATTTCTAAAGGGTCATGTGACACTCAAGACTTACTGTAGTAATGGCTGCATGAGAAAAATTCAACATTGACATCACAGGAATAAATTACATAAAAAAAATATACATACATATACACACAGTGGGTGCGGAAAGTATTCAGACCCCCTTAATTTTTTCACTCTTTGTTATATTGCAGCCTAAAATCATTAGTTATTTTTTTCCCTCATTAATGTACACACTGCACCCCATATTGACAGAACAACACAGAATTGTTGACATTTGTGCAGATTTATTAAAAAAGAAAAACTGACATATCACATGGTCCTAAGTATCAGTATTTAGTAGAAGCACTCTTTTGATCGAATACAGCCATGAGTCTTTTTGGGAAAGATGCAACAGGTTTTTCACACCTGGATTTGGGGATCCTCTCCCATTCCTCCTTGCAGATCCTCTCCAGTTCTGTCAGGTTGATGGTAAACGTTG
>JAUMHP010000060.1:13252061-13270535 GCA_032361065.1 Enteromius trimaculatus
GCTGCCACCACCATGCTTCACTGTTGGGACTGTATTGGACAGGTGATGAGCAGTGCCTGATTTTCTCCACACATACCTCTTAGAATTAAGGCCAAAAAGTTCTATCTTGGTCTCATCAGAACAGAGAATCTGATTTCTCACCATATTAGAGTTCTTCAGGTGTTTTTTTTTAGCAAACTCCATGCAGGCTTTTATGTGTCTTGCACTGAGGAGAGGCTTCCATCGGGCCACTCTGCCATAAATCCTGACAACTTTCTCCCATCTCCCGACTGCATCTCTGGAGTGATCTTTGGGTTTTTCTTTACCTCTCTCACTAAGACACCTCTCCCCCAATAGCTCAGTTTGGCCAGACGGCCAGCTCTAGGAACAGTTCTGGTCATCCCAAACGTCTTCCATTTAAGGATTATGGAGGCCACTGTGCTCTTAGGAACATTAAGTGCAGCAGAAAGTTTTTTGTAACCTTGTCACAATTCTGTCTCTGAGCTCTTCCTTTGACCTCATGATTCTCATTTGTTCTGACATACATTGTGAGCTGTAAGGTCTTATATAGACAGGTGTGTGGCTTTCCTAATCAAGTCCAATCAGTATAATCAAACACAGCTGGACTCAAATGAAGGTGTAGAACCATCTCAAGGATGATCAGAAGAAACAGACAGCACCTGAGTTTAACATATGATTATTACAGCAAAGGGTCTGAATACTTAGGACCATGTAATATTTCAGTTTTTCTATTTTTAATAAATCTCCAAAAATGTCAACAATTCTTTGTTTTTCTGTCAATATGGGTGCTGTGTGTACATTAATGAGGGAAAAAAATGAACTTTAATGATTTTAGCAAATGGCTGCAATATAACAAAGAGTGAAAAATTTAAGGGGGTCTGAATACTTTCCGTACCCGCTGTATATAACAGTTCTTTTAAACTGTAATAATAATTCACAATATTACTGCTTATTTTGTTGTATATGCTGCCTTGGTGAGTATAAGAATCCTTTATTTAATCTATTTAATCTATCTACATAAATCTAACACCAGAGATTGATGTTTGGTAAAGTGATAATCATGCGATGAACCATCTGCTTTTGGTTTGTTTTGTTTGAAGAAGTAACACAGATGAGTTGGAATTACACAAAACATGTAGTTTGAGAGATTAAGAAGCTGTTTTTAATTCATGTTGAATCATTCAGTCGTTTTCACGTTCAATGAAACTGACAAATATCAATTTGCTGTATACTGGCATATGACCAGGTTTAGGTTTGCAAACAGCTCACTTCAAAACAAGATAGCTGTGGCTCCAAACGCTAGCCTTGGTTATCCCCTTCATGATGTTATCTTTTGTGAATTCCTGAAGAGGCTATTTGTCCTGATTGGCGGTGATTACCGTGAGAAGAGCATAGGTACACCCAGGTGACGCTGATGATTCGATGGCATCTTTTCAGGCAGTGATGTTTTTTGGAGTGTCCTTGTGTCTCTGCGTGAAGGAGCTGCAGTGGAACCGCAGCCATAGCCCCGCTCCCGTCCCCTCACTTAATCACTCACACTAATTAACCTCCTGGCTCTCAGACTAATGGACAGTTAGTGCCTCTCCGAGCTCCACATCAGCCGACAAAAGACTTCTGAATATAACGCTTGCAGCTCGTTTATGCCTCCAGTTTGTTTGTTTTTTATGAAGTGATTATAACCGGTGTTGCAAGTTCTTTAATGTAAAGATGTATTGTCAGTGCATCTGCTTTCAATATCTAACCCAGTGAAAGTAAATAGAAGACGAGTTACTTGAGGAGAGAGATGGAGAAAAGGGGATTATGACGCAAGCCAGAATCAAACATGCATTTCCTACATGTGCATCAAGGCTGTGAGACCACAGCTCCATCCCAAACACAATCTCAGCACTACAGTGATTAACGGATCTTATAGTGTTGTTTTTTTTATGTTTATTTAGTTCAGAAAAGTACACACGCCAGAATTGAATCTGCATCTCTTGCTTGAGCACCACAAGTTTGCATGCAAACTGCTTGGGCATGGTTCAGACTGAAGCCTGTTTTTAGTGTCTTGATTAATAAATGATCTCGTAGCATGTAGTTCAAAAGGACACAAGCCAGAATCAAAACCACATTTGTTACTTGAGCATCAAGGCTTCATGTTTTCACTGCTATGCCACGGTTCACACAAACACATTCTCTGTAACATTGTTAATATTTGATCTTAAAGGATCACATGCATCTCATGCACCTAGACTTAAAGGGTTAGTTCACCCAAAAATGAACTTTCTTTCATTAATTCACCCTCGTGTCGTTTCAAACCCGCAAGACCTTCGTTCATCTTCTGAACACAAATTAAGATATTTCTGATGATATCAGAGAGCCACATGTCCCTCCATAGACAGCAACATAACTGAAATGATCCCAGAAACGTAGTAAAACAGTCCATGTGACATCACATGGCTCAACTTCAGTTTTGCAACGCTAGGACAATACTTTTTTTTTTTTTTTGCAAATAACATCATTAACATAATTTACTCAATCATTCTTCTCCTCTGAGTAGAGAGTATCACAAGGCATACAAGTCACGGGAGAAGAATGGTTAAATTATGTTTGTCACAAAACTGTAATTGATCCACTGATGTCACATGGACTGTTTTACTGGTGTTTTACTATGATTCTGGATCTGGGATCATTTCAGTTGTGTTGCTGTCTATGGAGGGGAAGGGAATCTGTCTATCAGATTATTTCTGATATCATCTGAAATAATATGTATTCCGAAAATGAACAAAGGTCTTACAGATTTAGAAATACATGAGGGTTAGTAATTGATGACAGAATTTTCATTAATGTAAAAAAAAAAAAAAAACCTACATTGATAAAACATTTAAACATTTGCATTTACACGTTGCTTTTCTTGTTATTTTTTCACTGTGAGCTGATTAATGAAACTACATCTTAAACAATAATGCAATCATTTTGGATGTTTACTTATTTTAAGAAGTGATTATTGATATAAAAAAAAAAACAAATGTAAAAATGTTTGCAAAACTGACATTAGGAAAACATCCTTAAAGGAATAGTTCACCCAAAAATGAAAATGATGGCATATTTTACACTCACTATGTTAGTGGTTCAACCTTAATTTTATAAAGCTAGAAGAATACTTTTTGTGCACAAAGTAAACAAAATAATGACTTCATTCAGCAATCTCAGCAGAATTGCATTTTTGGGTGAACTATACCTTTTAAACAAAGGATGTTGTTTCAGTTCAGCATGTGCTTGTTTTTTTGTTGTTGTTGTTGTTGTTTTTTTATTTATTTATTTATTTTTTAGAAAATATTTGTTTGCGTGTTGCCAACTTGAAGTCAGGTCAAGCAATTTAGACATTTTCTTAAAGTGACTGGAACAGGTAGTTTGCATTTAAGGTCCTCGTTAAGCCTCCCTAAATAGCAGAGACGAAGTGTAATTTCTTTCTTTCTTTTTGTTAATGCGCAGATATTTTTTTCCCACTGCTTTCATCTATTTTCAGTGCAGTTATTTGTGTGGTTTGGGTAGACTGCTTTCCACAAACTGCTGTCAATTCAGGGCACTTTCTAAAAGCATGAATCTTAAAAAACAAATACCACCTACTATACGGCTCTCTTTGGCTTGCATGTTTCTAATCCTTGCTGATATTTCACAACTTTACAGCTGCCATTCTTAATCTGCAATCTCACTTTCTTTCTTCTCCTCGTTCACCCACTCAATTACTCTATCCCTGACTGGCTCTCCCACACGCCTTACTCGGTGGAGGTCCCCCTCCCCAGGCAACCTTTGAAATGCTGCTGTGGTGGCTGGCTATCCCTTATCACTTATTTGTTTCCTTACTTATGAAAACAGAGAAGCACCGCTGCGGGTGACCCCATGAACCACATGAACTCACGCAGACGTGTTTCCCAGAATGGCCTGGATGGCCTCACCTGAACCGGGCTGTTGATAAACTGACTACAGTGTAACGGACAGACAAGCACAGAAAAGAGTGTGCTTAGGCATTTTGTGTGTGTATGATCTGATGATGGCATACTTTACACTTTATTATGTTGTGTAACCAGGAGTGACATGATTCTAGCAAGAAGTAATTTATCCGTTCAGAGTGAACATGCTACCAGAACACATTTTCTCTGTAATATACAGTATCATTTTGTACAGGATCATTTTGATTTCAAGTCAAGTCAAGTCGATTTTAAACATGTTGTTGATGGTATACTACCATTTAAAGGTTTACACGTGGTTACATCTTTTTTCCTATGTTTTTTAAAGTCTCTTTCGCTCACCAAGTTTGCATTTGTTAAAAATAACAGTAATATTTGAAAATATTATGACAATTCAAACTCTTTTCTGTTTTAAAACATTTTAAAATGTGAATTACTCTTTCAATGACCGCTGAATTCTGCTCCATTCTTCAGTGTCACGCGATCTTTCAGACGTCATTTTAGTATGCTGAAGAAGAGTGTTGCTCTAATATACATGTTGAAACCATGCAACATTTTTTTCAGGAGTCTTGAATAAATAACGGAACAGCATTTATTTAAATTAAAATGTATTTGTGATAGTTTAAATGTCTGTGTAAAAAGTACATTTTATGCATCTTAGCAGAATAATAGTATTTATTTCTTTAAAAAAAAAAAACCCAACCAAAAAAAAACTTGCCAACCAAAGACTTTTGAATAGATGTGTAACAACAAAATGCATTTAATGTATTTAAATTTCATTACATTTTATTACAATAATTTTAGTAAAGCGTATGCAAATTGCTTTTCTTCGATTTTTAACATTTGCGCGTTAAACATTTAAGCTCCATAAAATGTTTATTTATTTGCTCAGTCAGAAGTCATTTATTTACATTTGTATATTTTATCAAATACATTTATAAATAGACAGTTGTGGATATGTCTGTTTTTCCAATTGAAAAATGATTTATCTGTTTATTTGTTTTTTAATTAGTTTTATTTTTGAATGATTCAATTGACATTAGATTTCTTCCTCAGATGTTTTTAAAGACCTCACCAGCGTTTTAGACAGAGTTACAGTATCATTCGTTTTGCATTGCATTGTAAGGTTCTTCTAACAAGCCAATTGATAATAATGGCTTCTACAGTCATGCAAAGTTGAAAGTAGCTGTGTTGTTATAACCGTCTCATCATGCTGTGTGAGAGGAGCACAAAATACTAGGACCTTCTAATGAACATTTTGTGTGTGTTTTTGCAGACATGCCCATCTTTGGTCAATGTCCTGCCCAGGATGACTTCTACCTGGTCATGTGCAGCCACTGCAGTCAGGTAGTCAAACCCCAGGCCTTCCAAGCACACTACGGTAAGAACACCTCTCCGCTGTCCACAGCTGACTCGTTCACTGTGTTTCTTTCACTTTGCTCTCCCTGCCGTCTTCTATGGAGGTGTTTTAGAAAAATCTTATCTTACTCGAGGGAATTAAGACAGAAATCCTTCCCGCCCCCACCCCTGCTCTGCCTCAACTATCATAACATGAAGAGGGAAGAACACAAGCCTTTGATACCCACCGCCAGAGTTCTGTTTACTATCCTCAAGTTAATATTTGATGTGCTCTTTTTAGTCTGCATGTCTGTGCTGTTTTATCCAATCTAGCACATGTAAAACCTCCCACAAGGCGTCAGAAAACTTCAGGAATAAAAAAACAAAAAAACAAGTCCCATTTCAGCGCACCTCTGATCTGTGTTTTGTTGAAAATGACTATTGGGGGTTTTATTTATTTATTTTTGAGCCGTTAAAAATGTGTCAGCCGTGGTTGAACACTGTAGATTTTATTTTAGCACACGAAAATTACAGATTCATCTGCCAATATGCTTTGAGCTTTTTTGCAGATTTGCTCAATCAAATGTTTGTTTGTTTTTCTCAGGGAGAACTCCTAATGGAGATGGATTGTTTTTCTTATTTATTGAAGTGCCTGTTAAAAGTGCTTTCATTCTTACTTTGATTTTTAAAAAATGTTTGGCCCAGTCAAGGTCCTGCTTTGTCCCAGCTGCTTCTATAATTTCCCCATAATTAACCTTGAATTAAAGTTTCTATTACAAGATGCTGAGTCAGTTTGTTGTTTAAGACTCTGAAGTAATAAAAGCTGGTTCACTTTGACTTATTATTTCAGCATTGGCCACAAGAGGGAGCCAAAATGTGTTTAAATCCCAGTGGCAAATTGCTTTGGTGCTTTTTAGCATACTGTAAATGAGGGCAGAAAAAATATAATTAAAGCACTTTCTGATGTGTTTTAATTGACTCTGTCCGCATGTGCTGTGTGTTTCCAAGAGAGAAAGCAACTTTTTATTCTGTCATACTCTTAGCATTATTCTAGGTTGGTTTTCTTTGAGTCTGCCGAGTCACATTCGATGAAATGCAAAACGTTTAAGCTGTATGCTAGCTTTTCTTACATTTTTAACACTGTTTTGTCTGCTGTTTCGATGTGACTTTATGGTCTTTAGATCTTTTAGGCTTAATAATCGAAGTTATATCAAGCATACACGGGATAATATTTAATAATCGTAATTTTGCATGTTTTAGTTACTCTCAAAGATAGTAGTGTTGTAAAACTCTCGGTCCGATGTACACAAACATTAATGACGAAGTGCAGCTGTTCATGGGCTATCAGAACCCAAAATAAGACTCTTATTTGATTGGAAGATTTCCCGTGGCCATAACAGAGTCCAAAAACATATCACAGGACTGAGAATTTGTGCAGATTGTCACAGTTGCAGCACTCGAGAGAAAGAGAGCGCCAAAACATGTCGACATCAGTGCACTTGACTCTCTGTTCAGCTTCCAGAAGATCTGTTTTTCAGGACGGCATTGATGTTTAAATATTCCACAGTAGATCTGTTTATTGCCCTCCGACGTTTTTTTTTAAGAGATCATTACACAATCACTCACTCTAGTGGTGGAAGTTGTTTTTTATGAACACTGGGACTCTTTTATTCTAGAAACTGAAAGATTAATGAGCAGATTAACTAGGCAGACCATGAAAATTTTAAATGCTCAAGTGCTTGACTAATAGAATCTAGTTTTGGCAAGTGCTTATTCAAGATAAATCATAATGAGCTGAAACAAACTGGTACTACGGTATATGTATTTCAAACTACATGTGAATCTGCTGTTTGAAAAGTTAGGCACATTTTAAAAATGGGTTGGGCTTCGTAACAATTTAAAGTATATGTAATATTTTTATGCAGGGTATTTAAATCTGCCGTAGTTTTTAATGTGTTTAAGATCAGTTTGTTAACCACTTTGCGGGAGATGTTTGATAATGGTCAGAGCAGCAACGACAAGCCACAAGCGTCTGTAAGGAAAAAACAAGTCAAGGATTTCTTCATGGTGATTTCTTTTTTGTGTGTGTTTGTTTTTGCTGTAGTTTTATCAGCACAGATAAACATAGGCCAGACATAAGAATAAACTGTGTGTGCGCGTGCGTGCACGCTTGGGTTTGCTGGAGGGCTTAGTGACACACACTGGGCCGAAGCAGCAGGACTGTGGTGGTGCGTGTGTGTGGCGTTGACAGGCAAGTATGGAGAGACCAGAGCATTTGTTAGTGCAGCACAGCGGTTTACTCTTGTAATTATGATAGAGAGAAAGCAGATATGTGGATTTAGAAGAGGAGTGTCTCTATGTCTGTCTATGGTATTAATCTGCTTAATTTAACTGCAGGTTAGGTCAGCTACTCATTGTAATGTGATGTCATGAATATATATGATGTCATGGACAACGTGCAAAGCCAGATGAAAATTAATTTAGTCCTAAACTTTTTTAAGCATTTGTTTGTCCTTGGCTTTCTTTTCTCTTTTTTTTTTTTTTTTTTGGTGAAACTCAAAAAAGTTTTTTATTTTTTATGAAGAACTGCAACTAAGTTTAAACCTACGTTAAAACCATTACAGCCCACCTGCATTAAAGAATAAAAAAAACATTGGATGGCAATAATGCTTGACTTAAGAAACTGTACATTTTTTTTTTTTTTTTGAAAAAAATAATAAATTAAAACTACCAGTAAATAATAATAATAATTATAAAAATATATATATATTGTTTATTTGCCTTTGAGGTCAACATGTTGAGCATTCAAAGAGTAAAATCTTTTACATTTCTTAACCTCAGAGAGAAGACACAGCTCCAGCATCAAGCCCCCATCCAGTTTTGCCGCCTCTGCTGCGTTTGCTAACTCTCGAAATAAGGGCAGTCTTGGGAGTGGAGTTGGAGTCGGGACTGTTAGTGGAAGCACACTCGCACGCCCCTCCAGTGCAAACAGCAGCGCCCCGTCTAAAATCTTCAAATCAACCAAAGAGAAGCTGCCTCACCGGAAGCCTCACTTCCCCTATCGGGTCCCACAAGAAGAGAGGTGTGTGTTTGTGTGTGTGTTATAATAGAGTGTGAGTGAATCTAAGGAGCAAATTAGTTATGATAAGCATTCCATTCTTGCATAACACAAAAGATGTAATCTGAAGTACACCCACCTTTGATACAATATAAGACTCTTTTATTTCTCTCTCCCAGCCCAATCCCTGCAGTCAAAGTAGAGAAGGTCCATCTGAAGGTGGAATCTTCCCCCAAACTCCCTCACGTGCCCACCTCTTCTTCCACTTCCTCCTCCTCTTCCTCCAATACTGTGAGCACCTCTCCCTTGAAGTCAGGCCTTAACTTCCCCTCCATACCAAAGGCTCCACAGCTGGCCCCTGGTCAGATCCCCAATGGAAAGGGCCACCTCTCATCCCAAGAAAAGAAACAGGACAGCAGCAGTGCCAGTAGCAGAAGACCCTTGTACAAGAGACAAGGTGAATGTTTATACTCTCTGCTGCTGTTGTATAATTATGTCACCAAAAATTCAGAATTCTTTAAGGTTTTTTTATTTATATTTCTGAACTTGTGTGTTATGTTTTTTCCTTAAATCAGAGCGAGAGTTTAATCCAGATATCCATTGTGGGGTTATGGATATGACCGCACACAAGCCATGCACAAGATCCTTAACATGCAAGGTATGTATAAATATTAAATATTATTTTATTAAATATAATCTTAAACAGAATGATCTTGTCTGACATCAATAGAGTCATCAGTGTATTTTGCATACCTATGACCTCCCTAAGGTTCATATTTCTTTAAACATATGAACCAAACATTAAATTGTTTGCCTTTATCCACAGACACATTCCATAAGCCAGAGGAGGGCGGTGCTCGGGCGGCGGCAACGCTTTGATACGCTGCTCGCTGAGCACAAGAGCAAAGCGCGCGACAAGGAGCTGCAGTTCAGGTTGGACCCTTCACACCCAGCACCCCCTCTCAGGGAACCTCACCCTCCCCCCTCCCGCATCTCACAAGACCCTCACCCGGTCTCCCATGGCAATGGCACTGCCGATGCCACAAAGCCTTTGCCCCACAGCAAACCCAAACCTCATAATTCTGGGCTTCCACGGTGAGTTGCTTCCTCCTACCCCACTATTTACTCTAAACCAGCTTCGTTTTGATTAATTAGCCAAATCTGTTGTAGACCTCTAGTTGTTTTTTGCTTCGGGTGGTTGTTAGGTAAATGTTAGGGTGCTCTTCTATGTCTTCAGACTCAACAGCAGTAACTCTCACAGTGGAGGAGACCCAGCCATAGCCCACGACCAGGCCCACCATTCTCACCCGACCCCTGTCGGCACAGAGACCAGCCGCCTCTCCAGTGACGAGGGGGAGAACGAGGAGACAGAGGAGGCCACAGAGAAACTGGACTGCCATTATTCAGGTTACCACCCACGACCAGCTGCTGTAAGTACAAGAAACCTTGTTGACCTTGTTGAGTATTAGGGAGTTTTTTTTCCTCCTCCTCCTTTTTGAAGTTTTGAATTTCTCAAACTGAAGTGCCTGTTTAGAAAGTCACTTGCATTTTGAATCACTGAGCTGTTTTAAAACAAGTTTAAATGAATATCCAGGGTCTCATTTGAATCCAATTTAGAATCGAGCCACACTTTTTAAAGTAGGTAAGAGTCGACCTTGATCTGAGTATGCTCATTACCAAGTACCAGCGTGCCATTCCTGTTCTGTCTCTCATCAGTTCTGCACTTTTGGAAGTCGATTGTATGGTAGAGGTTGTTACACGTTCGACCGCCGCTGGGATCAAGTACGGTGTGCTCTCACCACCATGTTGGACAAGCATGTCAACTCACAAATGTGGAAGTAAGTGTGTTAAAACCATGTCTCTATGTTCCTATTAAAGGGATACTCCACCCCAAAATACAAACAACATGGGCGTACTTGATTAATGACAACATTTTAATTTCAGGGTGGAGTATCACTTCGAACACAGTCCTTATTATGATTTCTTGCATTGTCTTTGTAGGAAAATCCCTCTGGCCTTGGAGAACTCAGCAACAACACCGACAACCTCTCACCGGACAAGCACAAATTCCCATTCATCCTCATCCTCCATTTCTGCAGGGTTTCTCAGCTTGTCCTCACCACCGCCTTATGACAGCAAGCCAGTCCTGTCGTATGGCACCACCCTGAACGCCCGCTCTTCTCCACAAGCCTCCGCCACTGAGCAGCCCGCCTACAGTGGCGCTTCTAGACAAGTGTCAGCCTCATCACCCCAGATGCCTTCAGCCCACTCGTCCTCGCTACCCTCGTTGGGCTCCAACCGACCCCTTAAATCCCGATCTGGTACAAAGTCCTTTAAGGCTCGGGAGCCATCCTCCAGCCTTAGTAACTCTATCGTCAAGGGCAGTAGTAATAGCAATGCTAGCATCAGCGGTAGTCTCAGTTCGGGCAAGAAGCGGAAAAACAGTTCCCTGCTTACCACCCACAGCACTCCTGACTCTTCTTCATCCTCGTCTTTTAAGAAGAACTGTGCGGTAAACTCGGGCAGCCTCGGCAGCGCCTACCACACTTCACTCGCATCCACCCCCTCTTCATCGTCATCAACGTTGTCGTCATCCCACAGCGGGGTTTACAGCTTGGGGGTTAACTGCACCCCAGGCAGGGCCAACTCTTTGAGCTTGAAGCAGGAGTCAGCAGGACGTGGCCCTCCCTCAGGCAGCCCGGCCGAGTCCATTAAACGCATGAGCGTAGTGATGAACAGCAGCGACTCCACCCTCTCCCTCGGGCCATTTGTTCACCAGAGCAGCGATCATCACACAGATGCGCGTCTGGAAGCCAAAAGGAGGAAGGGCTCGTCTGGCTCTAGTAGCCTCAACAGCACAGGTACATAAACCTTGTTTTTATTATTATTTTCAAATCCTTGTTCAGTTCAGATTTGATCTAGATTCTGTTTCTGTTTGGTTTCAGTTCAGTTTGTGTAATTACAATGTATGATTTAAATTTAATCCATAATCTAATGTCATTTTAGTATTAATTCAGGTTATGTTTTAGTAATCATTTCTAGGATGCATCACACTGCAGATGAGGGCAATTCAGTATTGGTTCAGTAATAGACCATAACTCATTATAACGTAATATGTACTTATATAAGTTATTAGAAATGCTTTATTAATATAAGTTTTAATGCTGGTGATGTTGGCTGGCTCGTTATTTGTCCTGAAAACGTTTTTTAGTTTGCCATTTGCATTATCTTGCATTGCTAACAAGTCTTCACTAGTTTGTGCTGGTGGTTGCCAGATCTGAAGAGTTTTAGTCCCCAAAACAGAGCTTTTCTTGTTTACACCCTATATACTATCTGTCCGGTGTTAATCTGCGCAATCTGCCAGTTCATTTTTGTGTTAATCTACTTTCTGTTTTATTTCCAGGTAGAATAGATTTGCTTTTTTTTAATCTCAGTTTAGTTTGAATTATGTTTCACTCAAGTGTTAATCTAGTTTTAGATTTCAGTTATTTTCTTTAATCTGTTTTTTATTTAGTTTACATTCATATTGTCTAATGATCATTTAGTATTTATCCATCATCCATTTCATTTTTCTCTGTTTTATTTCAATTTAATTTCAGTATATCAAATTAGCTTCAGTCCATTTTTTCATTGTGTCTGTCTTTTTATTAATAATCTAGTTTCTATTTCAGTTTAGCTGTGATTTTTTTTTTTTTACATTAGTATTAACCCCATTTCCATTTCATCTTGATTTAGTTTTGATCCATTTTGTGTTTTACTTTGGTAGCTTTTTTCATTTTAAGTATAAATATTTCGGTTTCATTTCAGTTTAGTTCTATAAAAAAAAAAAAGTAAAACTTCTTCAAGATTTTCTTGAAAAGTTAACACAGGACTGGCAAGCTGACGAATCTCACTTTTAATTTTTTTTAGTCCTTAAACATAATGGGCCGGTTTCCCGGACAGGGATTAGATTAAGCCAGGACTAGACCTTTGCTAATTTAGGACATTTAAGAATTTTTAGAAACATGTCTTATAGGGCTGGGTCCATAGACGATGCCATCGTCCATCGCCAATGGCTGATAGACATCACGATGCTGAGCCGGAATCGCGATCCTCCGCCCCGCCGCAGCAGCAGCAACCAGCTCGCGAAAAACACACTTAATCTATGGTTGCAAATCTATACCATTAATAAGCGAGCACACCACTGATGCTGGCGAGCGCAGTAAATCATTTTCGCAAGAGGAAAATTAAGACATGGGGCCCGCATGCTCATTTCAAACCCTCACTCCTGTGCTCGATCCTCTCTCACCTGCTCGCGCGCACATTGTTATTTTTGTCAACCCTAATGTCTTACCAAAATGCATTATCTGTGAGCATTTAAAGACCAAACAATGGGAATAATGTATTTTAAGATATCTCAGAGCAAGCTTTTTCCAGTTTAGACAGCTCTTAAACATTTATTTTAAACCCTGTTCGGGAACTGCCCCTATAAACCCAAATTGACTTGTAGACTTACTCATTCTATGCCATTTGTTGATTCCAAAGTGCTGTCTCTAATTCAAATTTGGTAATGACTCTGGCAGCGTCTGGAGCAGGAGGGGGAGGAGGACAAGGTCCTGGCAGGCCCAAAATGGCCAAGTCTCCATCAATCAACAACATCCACAGCAAGCACGCTCGCTCTATACCTGGACCACCAGGGCTCCCTAACAATTCACTCATACATCAGGTTAGTTAGTTTTCCTTCCTCATTTCATTTTAAAATGCAATATCATCTTTTTCCTCTTAGACATTACATTTCCATACTTGTGTGTGTTTCCACAGCCAAAGGCTCGTCCCTGACACAGGTGTGGAGGCTCTGAGCGTGCTGAGCAGTAGGCTGGACCCAGAGCTCCCTCAGCCCCCTCATGCCACTCTGCACGAGGCCTTGTTTTTCTCTTACTCTTCCCACAATCCTCAGGGTGGAATGCACACTGGGTGGCCCATTGATGTCCTTCGTGAGGATTTCCTCCCAAAGCCATGCAGGGGCGCTCTCCGGGGATAGGATAATAAGCCAGAGAGATCTAGTTCTCCTGTCGGAGGTTATAATGAATCTATACAATGCACCATTGGGTACAAAGTCTGCTGCGTAGAGCATAAGCTGCCCAGCCTGAGCACTTGCGCCGGGGTCGGAAGGTACAGATTTAGGCTGGTGCATAGCCTCACCAACACTACAAGCCTAGGAGGGATGTGCGTTGCGAACAAGATGAGTTGCTTTACCGATATTCTTCGGTATGTTAGCTCTTGAAGGTGTGGACATACGAGAACATACTGGACATACTGGAAACTGAAATCCTACTCAGCCTTGGAGGAAGTGTACAGGAGAGGAACATCCCTAAAGTAGACACAGTCAACTTAAGTTAGTCATACACATGATCTCTCACTGGAAGGCTGTATTAGATTGAGCTACACTCGCTACAGATAGAGATGACAGGAGTGGAGTTTCAACATGAGCAACCTAAACTTAAAAGATTATGCAAACTAGACATTTTTTAAACCACGTTTTGTTTACAGGTTAGCATATGTATAGCAAACAGAACAAAATATTTACCGTTTACCATTTTCCATTATTTTTTTTTTAAGTTTTCGTTTAGATTTGATAGTTTTATTTCAAGGGGATTTTTTTGCAGTAAAATCCAACCCCAAATAAAACTCGAACACCTTGCATTAGCTAAGAACCAGGTTTTGTTTTTTTTGACATGCTAGTGGCATGTCTTTACAGAATCCTGAGCAACTGTCATCTCTTGAAGCTCCAGAAAACACTGTAATCCTCTTAAAAACCATGCCTTGGACAATACAGATATTTTAGGTACATTAAGGGCTCGATTCAGTGAACACATGCAAAAATGAGAGACGGCAGGTGACGTTTCACCACCTCCGCTAACCCATCGTAGCACTACAGAAGCATGTGCTGAAATCTTAATGTACTAAAATCTGCAGTCTCGCTCAAATGATTGTAGGAGAGTTTCCTGGTGAAGATGCCTTAGGCATGCATGGTATCGTTATGTGCCGTTTCAATCTCAGAAAGGGGCTCGTGGCTAGCTGACGTTGAGCCATAGACCAACATTTCAGACACACTATCATCTCAGCAATGACTCAATACTGTGAGACACATAAACAGTAGTCTGGCCAGCACCATCTCATTAAATAACCACTACCTTATACTGCGACTGAACGTTCAAGCTTTTGTTCTTTGTGACACTAAAGAGGTTAGTAGCTAGACATTCTGATTGAAATCTTATTTTCATTGTGGGTCTGTCAACTTAAAGGCAATAGATCCTTCACTAATCTTCATAAGAGGTCTTGAGGTGGATTTTGTTGTGTGTAATTTGGGGCTTCTCCTTAAAACTCCTGTAAATTACTGAACTCCACTGATGTCAGTCAGCAATGGTTGCTGAGAAGTAGAGCATGTTGTTGTTTTTTTTCTTGTGTGTTTTTTTTTCCTTCGGCTCTTTCGTACACGAAACCGAATTCAAATATTGAAGTATCCCTATTTGAGAATACATATTTTGTTAAAGAATTGTACATATGGAGATGTATTTTTGCACAGGCATTTTCGTAAACGATTTTTGGTACAATTGAGATCATTATTATTTATTTAGTAAATAGAAAAAAATAAATTCTAAGATTATTAGAAGTGGTTCACTGCCAAGCCGATAATGCAATACGCCACACTATCCGAACACAGCTTTTTGTTAGTCGCCCGCCGAATTCCCAGAGACAGATTGTTGCCACAGCAGTGAGAAATCCTCCACCGTATACCATGTTGTCTTCTAGGTGTCAATAGTGCTTCTTTTCCCTCGTGATGCTTCCCTGTCTCGAACCAAGAGTTCAGAGAATGTGATCAAAATGGCCCGTTTAACTGTGCAAAAGATTTCTGGCTGGTTCTGATGTTATTTTGTAGGACTTTTCTAACTGGGTGAGGGAACAAAACAGTTGTACGGTGCAAAATGTGCACCACTGTTGCCAAACGTAATTGGATACATTGCTTTTTAAGTACTTATTCATTTGCTTCTTGTTAACACTGACAAAAAAAGAGAAAGTGCCTGAATTAGTTTCTCATCGACTGTTGTCAAGGCAGAGCTTTTTAGTTCATGTATTCTTCTTTTCACAGTACTTGAATGTTATTTAAGGGTTTAGAAACGTTTTAAACCTGCCTAGGAATCTCTCACATCGCCCTTTTTCCCTTCAAATAGAGCGGTATCTCTGATTGATGAAATGCATGGCAGAGGAGTAACACTTACTTGACAAAGACATGCGAAAAGCTTCTTATCAGTCCATTGTATTCTTTTATGACTACTTTTGATATTAGAAATTTTCAAAGCGAGAGGGATAGATATTTTTGTGGCTAAGTCGGTGATTTCAACCAATGTTTTAGGCAGATAAATGTACTGTTTACCTTGAAATTGTAACTTCACCGTTTTCAGATGATGAAAGCCTTGTGAAGATGTTTGATTAAACACCACAGATCTGGAATGTGAATCGAAGATGATAAACGCAGTTTGCTTTTTGGGAAAGAAGCCTCTACATATAAAATTATGTGCAAGTGTGTATATTTTGATTTTTTATTTTTTTCTTTGTATATTCAAAAATCATTTGATCAGCTGGACTTTTGTGTGTTGGCTGCTATGTAATTCATGAACAAACACAGTAGGGTAGATTTACTTAATATTTAAAGAAAGATTGTATAGTATATTTGTTTTGTAACAAGTTTCTGTAAATACATAAAAAAAAAAATAATTTATACAGTTATTTATAAGAAAAATGTGTCTGTCTCAAGTTTTTTTCCATTTGCTCGCACACCGAAGACGAACTCAAGTGTTTCCTCCAATTTAGTTTTATTATATTCTGTACATAAAAGTCATGTTCACAAAAGATGAGTATCGATCAAATGTCATACGCTGGACTACATGTTGATCACTCTGGACAGCTTCTGCACTCTGTTTAGCAGGAGATCGCCCTTCTTTATGGTTTCCTGGTACTGCCAGTTCTTACTATCAGGCCTGTGGGAGGAGAGGAGGGGAGGGGGGGAAGAGATGCATTTAGCCAACTATAGATCCCCCAGCTAGTCCGTACAAACACTAAAGTCCTCACCTGTTGGTTTCCACGATCTCATTGACTTTGTCGATCTTGCAATGCAAGCGTCCTGCGGCGATAAATCGCGACAGCTCCCTTGAGAAAGAGAAAGACCAAAGTGAGCACAGAAATAATGAACATTTACGTAGTTTATAAATAAGGCCATGGGAGCGTACTGGTCGATGAACTCTGTGCTGACTCCAAACGCTTCGGCCATGTATCCCAGCGTGAGGGAGCGGTAGGATTCCAGGAGCTGGCTGTAGGCCAGAATGCGCATCTCTCGCACATAGTAACGGTAATGAGGAGCAAACAGCCAGTCTTGCTTCATCTCCTGTTCCACTCGAGCTACAGAAGAGAAACAGATGGAACCGAAGCATTTTAAACAATAACAGAAGAGCATTTTCAGTAACCATTGCAAATAAAAAAACATCACAGCTTACAACATTCATCTTAAAATGGAGTGCGGCTAGTTAAGCAAGAGCATATTTTGCTCAGTTGTTCTTTAAAGCCTGCTCTGGAAATATTTCACTTACCTAATGATTGAAAGAATACAGAATAACGGCACTCGTAGAGAGAGAAGAGGTACTGACGGACAGCAGGTAAACTGTGCAACACCTCCAAGATCTCCGCACCCTTTATTACCTGAGAGAAGACAGATTTCATTATTTTATTACTCTTAGCAATATAACGACAAAATCCTTTCCTTTCTGTAATGCACACTTGCAATGAGCGTATACGCTAAAGCTTATTGCGTTGCTCTGGATAAGTGTGTCTGCAAAATTCGTTACATACAAATTTATTGATATGATTCAATAAAGCAAACTGGTCCTGGACCCTTAAGGTAAATGAGAAAAAAAGTGAAATGTATATTTAGGTCTGTCAAAGTTTACTTTTTTTAATGATGTTTTAGCAATACATTTTTAAAAGATTTAGAGATTAATTTTTTTTCTTCCGTATTTTGCAAGTCAATGAACCAGCAAATGAAGGTGAATTATCCCTTTAAGAAATACATTCTTTTAAGAGTGTACAATTTGTATTATTTTTGTTTTCGTATTTTTAAAGAGGTCTCTTCTAATCACTAAGGCTGCAAAAAAAATATACTAAAACGTTTATAATAATTCTAAATTAAACTTGATTTTAATATGTAATTTATTACTACAACAGTTAAACGTAATATACATCTCAACATCATTACTCCAGTCTCTTCAGAAATCCTAATATGCAGGTTTGGCGCTCAAGACACTATTTTCAATGCTGACATAGTTACTACTAAATATTTTGTGCAAAACCTTTTTATGATTCTTTGAATATAAAGTACAGAAATTAATGTAAATGTTTTGCAAAATTATCTTTACTGTCACTTTTGATCATTTATTTTGCATCCTTACTGAATAAAATAATTGCTTTCCAAAAAAAAAACAACACATCTAACATCAAACCACTGAAAACAGTTTATATATACGGTTTTATTTAGGTTAGATCTTACCTTCTCTCTCAGGTCCGGCCTCTTAAGTGCGATCATACACACATAAACAGTGTACGTGACGAATGTCTTGTAGTCCATAAGCTCATAGGAGGTAAATGTGGAGACCGTATCCAGAAAGAGCTCTGCGGCCTGCTTGAAATCCCGAATGGCCACGCAGTAGAGTCCCTGATACACCTTCAGCCGATTCCTCCGGTCCCAGTCACCACCTTCTTCAATCAAGCTGTTCATACATGCAAGAGTTTAAGTGTCAGGCCAAAGGTGCATTTGTTGAATAAGTAAGTCTTTATTCTGTACTCTACCTTTTGGCTTTCTCAGTGTTGCGAGTGATGAGGTCATTGTCCATATAAAACAAGCCAATCCTCAGCAGGTAAAAAACTATATCTAAGCGATGACCAAGAGCAACGGTCTTGTCGTAAGTCTTCCTGAAAGCAGTCAAAGCCCCTTCCTAATGAAAGACAGATATATCATTAATGGATATTAGGATTAAATATGTGTAGGAAGATAAACAGATAAATCTAACAAAAGACGTTACACATGTAGATATATATATA
>JAUMHP010000060.1:13273905-13284667 GCA_032361065.1 Enteromius trimaculatus
TACTCTTATACATACTGCTGTTACAAAATGTAGCTATGTAATTCCTGTTACATGACTACTTAGTGAAGTGAAAAAAGAGTTGCTACCAATGTCCTGTTACACATTTGTACCTAAACACACCATTCGGAGGGTTGTTACATGTGTGTAGTTACAGAAATATTACAGCTGTAGATACTATGTACTGGTGTGGTTACATACTAGATACGCATCTAGTTACTGTGGAAGTACACAGGTATTAGGGACACGTAATCTAAAGTGGGACCCAATATTTTAATAATCTAAAGAAGCTTTTATTCCACTACAAATAACCTTTTGTACAATTGAAAGGTTCAGTAGATGTTAAATGGAATCATAAAGAAACTTTCTTTTTTAAAAGTGCTCACTACTGTGGTTAGACACAAGATCTGCAACAAGGATACCGTAAAACAAACAAAAAAAGTGTCACCAGAAGGTCATTTAAATATCAGTTCAGTTTCATATTTACAATTTAGGTATGAATCAGTCTGAGATCTGCTATCTGTTCTCCCACAGTACATTCAGAGCTTTATTAACAGCAGCTGGATGTATCACTACGGGGATGTTCCAGGTGAGAAGACCGTCACCTTTATCTGGTCTACTGTGGTTGCTCTTTATGCTTTAGGAGGTCTCATTGGCTCCATTAGTGTCAGAATCTTTACCAGTCACCTGGGAAGGTTAGTCTCACCCATCCCCATCTGTTTTCTATTCTTAATTTTAATGTTTTCGCAACAATAAAGGATGTTCATTGTATGTTCCTCTTGCAGAAAAAGAGCCATGCTTTTGAACAGCGCCATATCAGTTGTGGCCACAGTAATCATGTTCATTAGCAAACCTACTCACTCGTTTGAACTGATACTTGTGGCACGCTTCCTATTTGGATTTGCATCAGGTATGTGCATTAGACTGTAAATAAGTTATAATAAGATGTGACTGTATAAATAAGACGTGATTTGCTCTTTGTTCAAAGGGTTGGGTATGAATGTACATGCCATATACCTTGGTGAGAGTTCACCGAAGAAAATCAGAGGCATGGTGGCAGTCACAGCCACTATCTTTATGTCCCTTGGGAAACTATTAGGACAATTTGTTGGCCTCAGGTAATAATAAATATTAAAACACTGGCACTAAATTGATTGGATATTTGAGTCAAGCCTGCAGTGGGTTATGTGTTTTAAGCAGACCAAATGACTGAGGAAGTCAGGTATGTGGCTCCAAAAGAAGCTGAGCTGAGAGCTGAGCATTGACCAAAGTTAAAGTAAAGACATTTATAATATTACGAAATAGTTATATTTTATTTAAATGCTGTTCTATTAACTTTTCATCAAAGAAAATGGTAACACTTTATTTTGATGTGTCCATAATACAGAGTAATTACCTGGTCTAGTACTTAGTAGTAGCCGTTTACTTACATGAAACAAAATGTACAACTAAATGTATGAAGTTATGAAACAAACTTTACTTATAGTTTGTAAATATGTAGATGCAATAGGCTGCGACTGTAACACATAATGTAACAGACAGAATGTGTTGCACAGCGACTTCTGCAACCAAAAGATTTTTACATATGTGTTGCAGACTTTATGTAAACATGTAAGTAAACAGACATAAGCTACCTAAAATGAAGATTGTACTTGCAGTGGTGTAGTCTAGATTGTTGACTTAATTTTTGTAGTGAGTATACTGTACAACAAATTATTCAATTATTCGTGTTTTACATATAACATTATGAATATAGAAATATTCAATTATGTAAATAGCTAACTTAAGTGAAAATTTAAATCTGCCACTAGGTGATAGTAAGTTACTGATTTTACTACTGAACATATTCAATTGATTCGTTCGAATGGCTGATTCATTTGGGAATAAAGCAAATTCCATACTACCAATTCTGCCCTATAAAGTTACTAAAATCACATAATATTTAGGATGGATAATATGCACACTGGGACTCAGTCAGTGACTGTTTTTATGAATGGGTGATTGGACTGATTCAACAGATTCATTTTTAAAAAATGCAGATTCGTTCATAAACGAAACAAGCTGTGTTAATAGAGATGTGTAGCTGCTCAGTTGTGAGTTTGTTAGTTGACGAAATAGATCAAAATTATGCAATTCTGTTATAGTCAGAAGTGTAAGTAGGCTAATATGCACGCAATATTAACTTTTTGTTTATAGAAATCTCTTACTGTTGTGTTCTTACAAGCCCCAAACCCCCTGCTGTTTTCGTTTTCTGTACCGCGTGTCAAAGCATCAGGCAATTTTAAGCTTGCAAAAACACAATACTCGTCAAAAGAAACAGCGTGATTATCAAAAAGTCAGGTATGTAATAAGTGTTAAGTATCTGCATGATTTTTTAAGTGGGTATACGCAAATCATATACCTAATTATACCTAATTAGGTAATTACTGTGCATTTTGACACCTTAAAATAAAGTGTTACCAAGATAAGTAATATTTTTTAAAGCTATGTTTAAGTAAGGTATAAAAAATTATGGTTTTCACAAATATATTAGGCACCAAAAACATTGATAACAGTAAGAATAATAATTAATAATCAAGCACCAAAAATAGCTGACGACAACTAAGCAACAAATCCTCTTTTAAAAAACGAATTATTGTATACTTTCGACCATTAATGTAGATGGGATGAATTTTCCTTTCATGCCAACATTAATGTTTGATTTACCAGTCTTAATTGATCTAGCTTCAGGAAAGGAATCTCTTGATACTCAATATTTGTTTGAATTGAGCTAAGTTTCTCGTTTTATTCACAGGGAAATTCTTGGCCGTGAAGAGTGCTGGAACATTCTTCTATGCATCCCAACATTTTTTTGTGTGGTCCAGCTGGCAATCTTGCCGTTCTTCCCTGATGCTCCACGATATATTCTGATAGAGAAAGGCAAGCATCAAGAGTGCAAAAAAGGTGCTTTCCATTTAACTGATTGACCTCTGTATGTCATTGAGAATGTCTTTTGTGTGAATCACATATTCACGTTTTGATCGGCAGCACTGCAGTGTCTATGGGGACCAGGCGATTATAAGTTGGAGATAGAGGAGATGTTAGCAGAACAAGCAGTCATTGGAAAGGAGAACAACAAGAGTGTGCTGGATCTCCTGAGAAACAAACACCTGCACTGGCAGGTCCTTTCTGTGTTTGTCATAAACGGATGCATCCAGTTCAGCGGCATCTCTGCTGTAAATCATTTATACGCAATACACCAAAATGTCTTTTTTCATTGCGTATGTGTATACAACAACCCGTATACTAAAACTGTGATCTTTCACCCGCCTTACTCACAGATCACCATCTTCTCTTTCAACATCTTTTTGGAAGCGGGTATTCCAGTGGACAAGATCCGCTATGTCACGCTGGGAATAGGAGCTTCAGAAGTTCTCATATCCATAACCTGTGTAAGTAAGGTCCAGAGAAACGCACATTAAAGTGTGCAATCTGAAATCAGACTGGGGTTATTTGTCACGGAGGTAGATCATGAATAATCTGTGCATTTGTGTTTATGTGCATAGGGGCTGTTTATTGAGAGTGTGGGGAGGAGAGCCTTGATGTGGCAAGGGTTTGGGGGAATGTCGGCCATTATGGCATTAATCACTTTCACCCTGTACCTAAAGGTGAGTCTCTCTATCATTTGATAGCTCACAATGATCATAACAGAACTTTATTACCTTATCTCTGTTTCGTCTGCAGGACTACAGCTCCGTGTTTCCTTACATCGCTGTCATCCTCATTTTCCTGTTCTTTATTTTCTATGCGGGAGGCCCAGGTAAGCCTTTTAAATATTTGTATAGCATTTAGTTTCAATCCTTAAACGAACAACACGCCTCTATAGAAGAGGGTTGTGTTAAAAAATGTTCGGCTTTTTCAAAATTGCATCTCTATGCCTTACCTTTTATTTTATTCCACTGACCACATTAGCCCTATAAAAGCACTGGGGATTTTTAGTCTTTGCATTACTTCTAGGTCCATTCAAAACCATTGATTCATTCAGTAATTAAACCAATGTTAATGACTGAAACACTGAATCATTCCCCAAACTACTTTGTTTAGAAACATTTATTAATGTAGAGAAAGTGTATGCATTTAGAGTTGTTATGCAAAACTTTTTGGGCAAAATACAGTAATTTCGCAACAGATTGTTTCGAACTGAACTTTTTTACCTGTGAAATTTAAATAACGTGATCATTTTTGCTATAGTTACCTCCTGCTTTATACACAATACTGCTTTTGCAATCAAGCTGCTGTGTTCAAAGCAACAGCATTCAACAATATTCATATTGCGTATGATAAAAACACCGGATTGATTATAAACTGGCCAACCAGTGCCAACCACTCAAACCAGTTTTGACCTGAACAGCTGGAGTAGTCCCATCACTCACCATTGAGATCTTCATCCAGTCGTACCGCCCGGCTGCATTTGTGTTTACCGGCACCATACGTTGGCTGGGATTCACCCTTCTTGGATTCATCTTCCCATTCCTTATTGTAAGTCCATTCTCATAACATAAAAACATGGGTTATTCCATGTCAAGTCAACCAGTGGTCCCTGGCTCAAATTTTGATTTTGTCAAGATAAGCATGCATAGAGAAAAAAGGAAAAATATTAAATGTCATGGAAGTATGGAGTAACCCACTATTTTGTAGTGGGGGGCGGTTTTCTCCTGAAGGGTAAAAATTTGTTTATCAGCATAATTTAATTAGTTTTACATAAAGATTGGCATAAACTAAATCTGTTGTCTGTGGCTGTAACTCACAATGTATTATATGTTAATGTCCTTTTAGACTTTTGGTCTTAAAATTTTTCTTTGACGTCTTCAGAAAATCCTTTTTAAATCCAATATGTATGCAAACATTTGGTTTTTCAATCACTGAAACTGAGTAAGATTCAAGAGCTTTGACATGGAGCTACAGTGAGGTGCCCATATCTGGGACTGAACTACGTCGGGCCACAAGAAAAGAAAATTAAGAATTAGAATCTAAAATCTTACTGTGATATCTTTAATATTTTTTTAATTGCAGACATGCAAACATTGGTTAACTGAACTTTGAAATTGAACTATATAAGCCTGTAAAAATGAAGATACCAAAATAAAAGTTTGTTAAGACACAAAATCTAAAAGGGCATTAAGATATCTTTAATGCATATTGAGTTACAGGCACACGAACTGTCACCACTGTCATATAATGCAAGAAATATTGCTAAAGTCAATTGATTTACTATATATAATACTTATTAGATAGATAATAATCTGTGTAAAAATAAAATAATGATGTTGTCATTTTGACCACCGGGTAACCTACCCAGTCTCACGCTATGATTTATCCGTGGCAGGGACACGTTTAGTTGCCATATTGTCTCCTCTTCACAAAACAGAGAACTAGTCAGTGAATATAAATCCATGACATTTTAGCTTTGTTCAGAAAAAATATCTTGACAAAATCCAAAATTTGAGCCAGGTTTGTAAAATCTGGTTAATCTGACACAGAATAACCCACATGTGTTTAATTATAAAGCAATGTTTGTGGATTGAGACACTTTATGAACTTTAATGTTTCCCGCAGATGCATCATCCGTAAATGTCATTGCTATTAGATGCTTCATTATTGGTTTATGTAAGCTTTTCCCTGCATATATAAAGCCAGTGATTATGACTGTATTGTGAATCTCTCAAAGTTTCTCTTCTCTTTATTTTATACTGTCATAAAAGACCAACTAAAATACAGAATTCACTAGTTCGCGCTTTCTCATTAATGCGAGGGAGAGTTTGGTAAGTCCTAATATAAGCAAATTTGTTGAGCTGTCCGGGGAGCGAGCCAGGAGAACAGCAGGCTCCGAACCCTAGAGGCCTGAGCCCTAGCGAAGGCAAAGGTTCGGCACCCGGCTCGAGCTCTCGGTGCCCCCCGGAGGAGGGATTGAGCTGGATGGAGGAGATGAGGGAAGAGGAGGGTAGGGCAGGCGAGAGATGATTGGGTGAACTTGATTGGGAGATGTGAAACAGCTGTGATTAATTCGGCCACCGCTCCTCCCCAAACTCTGTTATTATCAGAACGATCACTAATTATTTTATGCATGCCCTATTATATGTCTTCGTCTTGAACAATGTGTAATACCAGGCTTTCTTGCTCACATGAAACCGCTCTGCGGTCTGTCGTCTCACTTTAACAAAAGGCTATGCTTCTCATCCATGTTTCTGCAGGCCACTCTGAAGTCTCTGTGCTTTGTTCTCTTCTCCTGCGTTTGTCTGATAGCCACTCTCTACATCTTCTTCATCCTTCCTGAAACAAAAGGCAAAACTCTCCTTGAGATTTCCCAAGAGTTCGAGAAAATCAAAGTCTGTGGATCCTCCGAAGAAGATGTTATTTGCTTAGAGACGAAGCTTTAAAGCGTACTGATGGACTAGACGTGGACCGGTAGAAGAACTATTAAATTATCATTATATTTATCAACATTATATTTATAAAGACAGACTTCTTGGGTTTATTTAGCAATAATGGACACTATTATGATACATTATTTTTCTTAATATAACAATAAAGATATATGCATTTGAAATATTGATTTATTAAGCTATTTTGTGAGAAGAAAATGGCAGCTGTGGAGAAAACCATTAGCCATAACTGTCAATATATTTTAGTGACGAGAGCTGTATTGAAAAACAAAAGACATTTTATTGTATTATGCCGTTTTTTTTATAAAAAAAAATAAATGTAAAAAACAAAACTTATTCTGTTATTTGACCTGCATGTTCTGTTAATTCTAAGACGTTTCACAGGTTTAAGAAAAAATGGCCAATTTTGTGCTACATATATTTTTACTAGCACTCAGAACACCATATAAACTTAAAGACCTTTGTTCTTGTTTCTTTTCTTTCTTTCTCAGTCACTGAACAATGTCTAACTACATTACATAATGTCTGAAGTAACCCATTATGTCTACATGACCTGCTAGTTGTTCATTAACTAGCTAACGGCCAGAATTCACTACATGATTTATTTATTTTTATTTGTATCTTTTGTCCAGATTATCACACTGATTTACAGACTGGATGGAGTCAAAGCTGAAGGGGGGAAAAAAGGGAAAAGAGGAAGGGGAAGTTCACCCAAAAACAATTCTGTCATTAATTACTCACCCTCGTGTCGCTCCAAACCCGGAAGAACCTCGTTCATCTTCGAAACACAAATTATGATATTTCTGATGATATCAGAAAGCCAGCCGATGCTCCATAGACAGCAATACAACTCAAATGATCCTAGATCCAGAAACCTAGTACAAACATTGGTATAACAGCACATTTAACATCAGTGGATCAACTTCAGTTTGGCAACACTAGGAGAATACTTTTTGCATGCGTTGTGATGATCTCTAAAATGGCAGAAGACGTGAGTAACGGTAGAGTAAATCATGTTATTTTTGTTTTCTCAAAGCGAGAAAAACTGAAGTTGATCCTAGATTTTTTTACTAGATTCTGGATCTGGGATCATTGTACTGTTGTCTATGGAGGGTCAGATGGCTCTCTGATATCATCAAAAATATCTTAATTTGTGTTTAGAAGATAAACGTAGGTCCTATGGGTCTGGAACGACACAAGGGTGAGTAATTAAAGACAGAATTTTCCTTTTTGGGTGAACTAACCCTTTACCTTTTTTTAGAGCACATATTGTTTTCATTTGTCACGCATTTCCTACCAATGTGTTTCTGCGGGAATTTAGTTGTTTTCAGAATCACCTGAAATTCTGTAAGTATGTAATCCTCAGTCGTCAGGATTTGATGTCCTGTCTTCCTTGGTAATTTACAAAGTCAGCAAGTGATGCCTAGTGTTCTGAAATCCATTAAGAATAAAAATCATAGTGCATTCCAGCCGTGAGCAAATGTTATAACGGCATCGTAAGCTCTGGAAGATTGCCTTCATTCCGTTTCTATCATAGTGCAGATAGTTGAACTATCAAGTGAGGTTGACCCTATTGAATCAGCCCACCCATGTTATTGCATAGCAGGGGCTTTGGGTTTGTAGAACCCCGTGATGGTTGAGCTCAGGGAATTTCTGTCTTATCAGTCCAAGACAGGGTGTACGGGGCTTCCTAGACTCATTAGCAGTTTAATAGGTACTTTGTGAACTTCACAGACCAGTAATGACTGACGTAATGCTTTATCACTGCCTCAGCTGTTTCAAAGGATTAACTGAAGGATTAATGATTATGATTATGGACATCCCACAACACCCAAAGTATACCATATCAGAAAATCTTGTGCACAACATGAATGACCTAGTTTTAGTAAGAAACTAAAACTAAATGTGCTGCAGACACAGGCTTGAACATAACCTCACAGGCCCAAGTCTTATTTTGACAGTTTAAGTAAGCTGGATTCATGGTGAATACATGTGTTAATAGCAGCGAAAAATTATTTTAGATATTAGGAATAATATCACATGTATATTTTGTGTTTGTGTGTTTATTTATAGCTTTTGTTTTATAGAATGATATTGCTTGATTCATAAATGAAATGGCTTGTTTTTTTTGCTTTTTTTTATTCTTGTATAGATTCTTGTTCAACGTTTTTATATTTGTTTATTTTTTATATTGTAATATTAAAATACTGGCTTTAGGATAAAACAAAGAAATGTATTTATATGATAATAATAAAATATAATATATGGGCTTCCAAGACTTGTGACTTTTATATTAAATCTGTTTTAATAAAAAAAGAAGAAGAAGAAATCAAACCTGGGATATAAAGTTATAGAATCATCCTTATGTATATAAATAATAAATAATTTCGAATGAAATGATGGGACAATACCTTTAACTGTCAATGGATGGCGCTGTTTATTCACTGCTGCAGGCTGCTGTGTGATTAGCTTTTAATAAGATGTTTAACTGCAAATTCATAACACAAAACAATACAGCGCTACACTGGAAGCACATTTCTTTATTAACAATTAAGCCGTTACCTAAAAAATATAAGAATGTTAATGATAGCTGTCAGTAATGATTAAAAGTATTGAAGTAAAACTGATTAGGCATAATTTATGTGGGGGTTTATTCTGACCTGTCTATAGAAAAAGACATATATCTGTGACCTTTATGCTACAATGTTTAATTATCTGAAGTGGGACTAATTTTTGTCAAATAAAATGTTTTGCTGTTAATGCAATTCTTCTGTTTTTTCACATTCTCTGGACAGAAGGGGTTAAAATACAGGTCACTAAGCTATACATATATATATGTGCAAATTTGTTTTCATGTCTTTAAGAATTCTCACCAAGGCTACATTTATTTATTCAATGATGCATAAAACACTAATACTGTGAAATATTACAATTCAAAATAACTATGAATTTAAAATGAATTTATTCAGTGATGGCATTTCAGTGATTTTTCAAAAAAAAAAATAAAAAAAATCTCCTTTGAAATTACCTAATCTTAACATTAAAAATTAGTAATCACTTCTCAATCACATCGCCAATGTCATTATCTCATAAAAAATGCTTTATGTTCACCCCAATGTGACCCCATTCCTCTGCATATGGATTTTGTTCATTCCTAGTGTCCTTGGCTTGTTAAGTGGTGGACAATTCCAAAAGAGCTAAAATGCATTAAGGGCTGAATAATAATAGCTGAACGGCATACTGACCCAGGACTGTGCATTAACAAAGTAGCCTAATTTGTCCTACGCTCAGATTGCTAACAATCTGCAAAGGCAGATGACGTGACGGTATGGAATCTGTGAAGAGACGGTCAGACAATGTTAATATAATTAGCTCCATTAACATTCCTGCAGCTAGTTATTAATGTTCAGGTGCCGTCCTGTTGAGGGTAAAACTGCAATTGATCATTAATCTAGAGAATGAGCGCGCAAGCAGATGCGCTCAGACTTTGACATCACAAGGTTAATGTGCAAAGCAAATATTCATCATGACTCAGGCAACACTCACAATATACCAATGCTCTACAGTCACTTTCACCTTTTCAAACACCCGTATGAAGTAATACAAGCAGTACAAAGTATACAGCAGGGCTGGGAAATATAATGGTTTTTATACTGTACAACCTGTATGTGCTATTGTCCTACGCCTAAACCTACCCATCACAGGAAACCGTACATTTTCAGATTTCCAAAAAACTTCCCTCTGTGTGATTTAAAAAATAGCGACATGGGGTAATGCCCTGAAAAGTCACCTTCTCCTTGTAATACCTATATGCCATAACCATGGCATTATAAAAATTTATAAAAAGCATGCAGTCCTTTCTTTTCTTATCACTCTCGCAGTACTTTGATGTCACACGATGATAGATCTGATGGTGATGATCCGCTTCAAGTCGAACAAGCTTGATGATTCAAGAACCATTCAAGAACCATTTACTTCACTCCTGAATGAATCCACCATTTAAACCAATCAAAGAAACGAATAAGTGACTGGATAACTTAATCATTAAGACATATACCAACACCTACTGGCAGTTTTTGTTTATTATTTGTATTATTTATTATTGTCATTTTAAAAAAAAGAAATACTTGAATATTTCCATAGCAATAAATCGATTAAATAAATTACTTATGGTATTTACCCTCTCAAAAATGAAAAAATGAAGCTGTAGCTACTTTCTGTAATGCCTGTTTGATGCTTTACACAAAAATATGAAATTATCTTTTGAGAGAAATTCAACAGGCAAATTTAATGTGATAAATTTGTGATTAATTAGATCGCCACATCATGTAATCAATTAGATT
>JAUMHP010000060.1:13297420-13344351 GCA_032361065.1 Enteromius trimaculatus
GGCCGTGCGGAACCGGGTTATTGTGAATATCCGGGTTTTAAAAGGGTTACTGGCTGCATGTAAACGCACTCAGTGTTGACACATAAACACGGCCCCACTTCGCAAATGATGGCAGGTACAAACACGCATGCATTCTGATTGGTGACCTTTTTACGTAAGACCCCAAGCTGATCTCACCTCATTGTCATGTGGGGGGAGCTGTTGAAGAAGCTGCTTGATGCGATGCTTCTCCCCAGGACTGTTCACGTATGGTACTTTATCCTCCGGCAAGGAGCTGTAATACTGATGTACCTGGAGTGACATTAGAAAACAACAGCAGAATTACTCGGAGTAAAAAACAAACCTGAATTAAATTAAATAGCTATTGTTTAAATGGAAAAAAAAAAGAAAAATAAACATTTTGGTTAAAACAATATTTTGATGCTTTAGTCACAAACACAGAGGTGAATAAAAAAAAGTATACTATTAAATAAAATAAATTTATAAAAAGGATTATTATTAAAATTAATTGATTTTTTACAGGATTGATTTTGGTTAATGGGCAAATAAAATAAATAAATACACTTATACATAGACAGACAGACATGAGGGGCAATGTCTCAAACTGATAATAATAATAATAATAATAATAATAATAATAATAATAATAATGACAAATAACATTTATTTAAATAAACATTTAAATAAATACAATTGAAAACAAATCATAAAGCACCAGCAAGATTCAGAGCTCTTGGGTGACAGTCACAAACACAAGGGTGAAATTTCTACATCCCTGTTGTTGTTAACCCCTTCCCCCCATTTTGCCCAACGTCCTTTCACACACAGCTATAACAGTCAGAGTGATTTATGGATAAGCAATGCATGAGTTAATGGAATCGGCTGCTTCTATCCCCCCTGACGTGCTTATATGGAGGACCCTTTATCTCAAGATAAAAATGTATGACCAGAGCTCATCCCAACTTAATTAGCCATATGAGGTTTTACATTTTTTGGACATTACCACAGTTGTCTATTTAGCATAATGATACCAAAGTGTAATTACATCACACATTGCATTTTATAATTGGCCAAATAATGAGAACAAAAGTCTGCATTATACAAGAATATAATTGCCTACTGACTCGTGGCTAGAGAAGTTTTTTGGAAAGCAAACAGGCAAGGGAGGAATCCAGACTTACTAGGAGCCATAATAAGGTCCTGCAGCCTTAGACCACCCATCTGAACCTATTACACACATTTGATGGCCTAATGGCTTAATCTGATATATAGCCGGGGCCATCTGCCTCTGTCACACATACCATAACAACTGCAAGGAATAAGAAACAGTGCTAAAGAGCAACTGAGAACTGTAACGAAACAAGCAACATTTTTCATTATAACCAAACATAGCTGAAACAACAGTGTTAAAACTGTAACTTTTTAGAACTAAAATAAGAAAACAGAAAAACTAGGCAACTAACTGAAGTTATGTACACACACTTGGATTTTTGCACTTGGGTAATTAAGCAAAAACTTCAAAATACAAAAATAGAGACTTCAATTACAAAACAAAATGAAAGCTGAAAATGTGAAAGTCTTTGATTATCGCCTGGAAATGACAGAAATTAAGGCCAATTACCTGAGCTACAAATAACATGACTAATTAAGTTGCAGAAAAACAAAAAAAGCATCATAACTATGACTGACACAAACTGCAGTTCCCTTTGGTGCCGCTTGGGGAGCAAATATTAAACCTGCACCTTAAAAGAACAACATAAATGTGGAATTATGACTCTGCATTGCCTGTGTTTTTACAGAGCAGAGTGAATGACAGATATGTGAAAACACGGATGAAATATTGGTTCATCTCAGAGTCCCATGAAAATGTGTTTTTACAGGGAACAGGAAACATTTGGGATACACTGAAAGAAAATCATCAGCTTCTTCGGTGAGGTGTGGGATTTGCTATACAGCTCCATCCATGTCCATGGTGTTTAATGCCTCCCTGTCTCTTTAAACGAGCTGATGGCTCTTCTGTTGCTTGTGTTGGCCAGTGCGGTGTCAGCAAGGGGTTTCTGAAGGACTCGTGCAGAGGTTCTTTTGGGATAACTGAACATTTCGCGAAACACCAACTGTGGTCTGGTCCTGGTAAATTACAGTGCAGACATCCAACAATAACACGCTCCCCAGGCCAGCAAAAGAACTGTTGTGACGCAGTGATCAGAAGGACATGGATCCACAGCCCAAAGCACTCACACAGAGGAACAGCTTGTGGAAATAACTATAATCAGCAGGAAGGGATCTGGCAACCCGCCCTGGTGTCAAGGGACCTGGCAACTGTATTTTGCGTCAGACACAGAGAGGTTGAACAAAATGCTAATGCTTTTGATTTTAAGAGCAAAATAACCAGAGCCCAAACAGCTGGTTTCCATTTAATAAATAAAGGCAATGCCTTAGAGAAAGAAGGCATAGCATACACTGGATGACACTGTAAATCTGCACCATAATTTGTAGATGAAAAAAAAAAAATGAATACAAATTATTTAAATAATAATCCATTTTTAAACAAGCATTTTGAACAAGCTAAACATTAACTGGCACTGATTCTTGATTTGATTCCAGTTAAGTATTTCAGACTGATTCAAATCATGTTTTTGAAATATTCATAAAAATAACTGGTTTATAAGATTATTCTCCGAAAAAACAGCTCATTAAAAAGCATTTGCAACACTATGCTGTATTTTTTTTGAGTCATTCAATTTGAGATGCATTAAGTTGCACACTATTTATTAAAAATAACTTACAAGAGTCATTTGTTCAGGAATTCGCCTAAAGTGGTTATGGGACATACTTGATTTGTATGCAGCCCATTTGGTATATACAGCAAATATAACAGTATATTTAAGAAAATCAAGTAGTGCTGGGCAATTTACTTCCATACTGTAATACATTAAATATTACTTGTTACGGTTATTTAAAAGTAATTCCTTACATTACAATATTACTGATTTAAAATTGTATTGTGTTACATGACTCTTGTATTACATTTGAGTTACTTTCACCAAAATAACTATAGAGAGCCGTCAGCGCTGCTGAAGAGTTTTAAATAGATGCAATAGGCTAAAGCTCGTCACAGCATCAGCAAAAGTAGCCTAATTACCAGGAATATGTCCGAGGAAAATAGTAGGAAGATATTTTAATTATTTAGTGTTTTCTGAGTCCGTGTCACAAAGATACATTTCCTGACTGACATTTCCTCTTGACCTTAAGTCAAAATTATATTATAACGAAAGAGTTTTTGTTTTCGATTTTCTTTGTTTTGTTAAGTGATCATTAAAAGCTTTTTGTATTTATGTCTTTTTCACAGAGTTTTTTGAGATGATTTGAAAATGGTAAATTGATCCTAAAGTTTATGATCAGCGCGGTCTGCCGCCGGCCACTTTGTCGTTATTTAAAAAAAAAAAAAACTAAAACTTATTTTTAAAACTCATTTAATGAACAAAAATGCTCCAAGCATTTTTCTAAATTAACTTGATAAAAAAAACTAAACGAAAAATAATTAGTTTGCCATTACACACACAAAACTGAACTATTTTATTAGATGAAACCGTATAAGCTGTTTTGGTACAAGGAAAAAGACGGGCTCCGGCCACTGGCCAGTGTGAGCCGGACAGACCTGGAACACAGAGGACGAAATCATGCCACTCTTTCCACTGTTGAGCCAGTAGCCTTGCGACACTCCTGTAAAACCTGCCCTAAATACACCTTCACTTGACCACGTCACACGTACAAGGTTATCCCAGCAAGAGAGATCAATTAAATAAATCGCTCTGCACATATATATTAGAAGCTGTCCTTTAGTATTCATTTACAAACCTGTACACCACACATGGATAGTAACTGACCACAAACAGAACATAGAGCTGACTTCCTGCTTTTTTTATACGTTAATATCTTGCTGTCTTTTGAACAATAAAATTTTTGTTTAAGAGTGTGTTGTAAAGCAAGCATTACTGAACATGTACCGAGTAAAATATTATTGAAACTTGATTAGTAATGCCTTACACTACTGCGTTACAGCAAAAAGTAATTTATTACTGTAATGCATTACTTTTATGATGCGTTACTCCCAACAAGCACAACTGTTTAGATGACTCAGAATGATATGAATAATGATTTTTGTGCCGATGTTCACACTTTCAAATGAATCTGGTACAAACAATGTTTTTCCTTGGAGCCAACATAATTAGTTTATGGAAACTTACAGCAAAACACGCTTTCTTGTTCTAAACCAGATCCCAAATGTTTTGCAACACATAGCAGAGCTGCCATCTTATCTTATTATGGATGTGGATGGCCTAGATTTCCACTCTATGCCTAAGCAAAGCTAATATGTCATGGTCTGAGGTAATCACTGTCTCTGGGTGAAATTGCAGATACCGGCTTTCAAAGTGCAGAGAAAGGCATAATTAATAGCTTGCTAATAACATGCATGGACACCGAGTTCTTGTATCCCAGCAACTTCCTCCCATCCATCTGGCTGAATGGTGAAAAACTGACTTAAACCAGAGCCTCTACAAACCGAGGGCTCTTGGAATATAGCCTAGAGAACCATTTATCAGTGAAACAAGATTCTACTATATACAGTATACTGACTACCATCATTTTGATCAAGATTTTATAATAAAAAAAAAGATTTATAAATTTTTTTTATCCTGGACAGGATTATTCAGGCAGACAAATGTGAATAAATTAACTAGAACGGATCAGAGGCACATCATGTGGCCTCCAAAGACTCAATATGGTCTACATCTATTGCAGATGGTGGAGGTGCTTTATTGCTTATTGACCCGCTTTGCTGTTTGGGTTAATAAGACTTGTTTTTTTTTTTTGGTTCATCGAGAAAACTCATCTATAAATGACTTCACTGGCCCATAAAGAGCTCTACACACATACACCGGTGTCTAATAAACCCCATACGCCAACCTTCTAAAGCCAAACATTGCTATAGTAACATAATGGGAGATGAGAGAATGAGAGATCATAAAGAAACATTCATCTCAAAGGTATTTCGATTTTGAACCTTTAAAACCTACATTTCCTGCAGAATGACATCCCAATGAAAATCAAAACTACATTGTTAACATACTGCATTTCATTTATTAACCCTAATGAGGTTTTTTAATATATATTTTTTTTAATCTTTTAAGCTCACAGAGGCAGAATTGATGGAAAATACAGTAATATTTTATATATTAGTGATGTTGTTAAACAAGTTTTGGGAGGAGCGCGTGCGAATAATTAACCACAGCCGGCACCGCATTATCTCTAATCAGCCTATTAACCAACGTCCAATCACGTTCATTTACATCTGCTTTAGATAAGCTCGTCTCCTTCCCTTCAGTATCTAGTAGGGGTGGCACGGTTCACAAAACCCACGGTTCGGTTTGTATCACGGTTTACGGTTCTGTACGGTTCTTGTTATTTTTTCTTTTAATCTTTAACACTCCAGAAATGTACTTCAGCATATGATATATGATATATAGCTTAATTATCCACAATTTAGGATACAGACGGTATTAAAAAAGTTATATCATGTAATCATTCATAAACTGAATAGGATGCATGTTGCACAATACTTGCATACAGTCGCAGTTTTATCTATGGTTTTAATTCCGCTGTCATCATAGGTAATAGAGTGCAGATCGGGACGCATTTTTCTGTCCGAGCCCGTCCGCGTCCGACAGAGCTGTAACCAATTTTTTTTTTCTCATACTAATGACACATGCACTTTTTTTGTGTGGAAAGCCCGCTTTTAAGCAACTGTAGGAAGGCGTTCGGATATGTCAACAGATGTTAACTGCGGCGCACACGGGGCAAAAAGTGCTGTTATAACAGATGCACATTTGCGCTGATGTAACCGAGCACGACCCAAACCCGAGCATCCTTTCTAAATATCTGTCCGAACCCGGCCTCGTCCGGCCCGTCGGGTACCGTCCTCTAATAGGTAACATGAAATCCAAAATGTTCCCACACACCAGATTTATACGACGCTGGCGCATCCTCCAACTCCGGGCAGCCTTCCTTTTCTCTTCCACTTGTCATTTCTACACGTACAGTATTGTGACCTGCAGCACTCTCTCCACACCGTAGACACCTCAATTCATTTTCGCGTGAAAGGGAAACACACTGACGTCACATACGGGGCACGAGGCTACATTGCGCATGTCATGAACCGTTGAATCGTGCGACGCATGCATCCTCCGAACCAAGACAAGCAAACCGTTTTTTTTTCATGAACTGTGCCACCCCTAGTATCTAGCTAGCCGCCCCTACTCCGCCTTCTTACGCATCTCCCGCACAGGGGGCAATCAGGGTCAGAGCCGAGCTTGTGAATTACCATTTAAAAATATCTAATTTTTATAGCAAAGCTAAATTTTCAGCAGCCATCACTCCAGACTTCGGTGTCACTTGATCCTTCACAAATCATTCTAATATGCTGATTGCTGACAATTTTGTGGAAACCACAATAAACTTTTTGAGAACTATTTTAAGAAAATTACAAAATTCAAAAGCATTTTACCAATTTATTTCTTTTTTGGTACACCGTGCATTTCACTTCTGATCTGTTTAACTTTTTTCCTGAAAAAAGGTCAACTTAATTTTGAATAGTACTGTAAGTCTGATTTGGGTGCAGGGTGGAAGAAAATGTGTTTACTTGTTCAGGTTTGAGTCCGGGTGGTACCCAGGCATACTCCTCCAGAGCGCAGCCCGAGTCATCATCGGATGTAGAGTTCCTCTGGAAATCGTACATCAGCTTGGTCACCGTCTTCTCCATCTCTAGTGGCATGACGGTCACAACATGCTCCTCACGAGGGCACTTACAGTGGAGACAGATTTTCCTAAAACGGCAAAGAAAACAACTGTCAAAAAAAGTAAATATTTAAATAGCACACTTTGCCATTTGTTCATTTTTTTTAAAAAAATCTCTGTTAACGGTCATGAGTAGTTTGGTAATACAAAATCTCTTCATCCAAGTCAACTCTACAAACAATTTTATCTTGTCAGCAGCATCTTTAAGGTAAAGTAAGTTTGGTATATAAATTTAATATATAGGTAAACTTACATGAAGTCATATTAACAGCAATTTATCTCAATACGATGCCTCAATAGGTTTCATTTCTCAGCTCCCTCAAACAGTAAACTCACTGAGCACAAAGAAGGATACACGAGTTGCATACAACAAATTGACTTTGTTCTATCTCAAGTTACAACCAAACCTCTAAAGCAACTCTCCCACACAGCTTCTCTTTTTATTCATTTGCTTTGTCAATCAACATATCCACATTTGGTTAAAACCAGAAGCAGCCCAAAGATTCCAACAAAAACCCTCAACACGTCCAATGACTCATGTCACGATGAAACACACACTCCACCAGTCAAACACGCAGTGCCTGGTTAGCGTCCAGACAAGCAGACACAGGCGTCAAGCTCTGCCAAAACCACACTTTCTGAGCACGCCGGCCAGTTGGTCAGATTAACTAACCTCTTAGACCAAAAGAGGAGAAAACAAGCCGCCCACTTAGGGCCAATCCCATTAGCACCTCAGAGGCCTGACAGGCTGGAAGGTGTCAAAGACAGACACCGGCCAGTAACACAATGATTGACTGACTTCTTCACGCCGGCCAGATGGTTAACTTAAGGACAAGTCTAATCTATAGAATCATCTACGTCAAAGAACTGTAGTTGCTATGGAAGCAAGAAAAAAAAAGAAAAAAAAGAGTGCTGGTTCAGTTTAAACCATCAGCAGATCTGTGTCATCATGCTTCTATTGTCCTAAGGATACGAAGAGTGAGTCATGGTATTTCTTCTACAAGCTTGCAATTGACGTGTGTGAACCATCAAGTGCATTAACGAGCACTTAAATATAAGATTTCATTTGGATTAAAACAATTATTTGTCTTTTCACCAGTCAACACTCACCAGTCCTGTTTTTGTTATCTGACTAACAAACCTAGATAATTGAACAGCAGCTTGGCTTTATCTGGCTTTGACATTGTTCATTTGAACTGTTTTAGGAACATACTAAATGTTACAAATACTCGAATAATCATTGTGTCATCCTAGCTTAACTACACTAATAGCCATTGTGACGGAATCATAACACACCGATTCCCATAAAGGGGTTTTATACTGCTTCCAGGGGGGTACACAGATAAATTTGGGTTCTGCCTTGTTAAAGCTACACTGTTAGAATGTCTTGGGTCAGTATAATTTGTTATAATTGTTTTTTTCTGCTGCACAAGCCTGAAGTTGTGCTGCTTAACATTTCTATTCTTTCATGAATACAGATTTAAAAGATTTATATGTCTAATATAAATCTTTTGTAACATGCCCTTTAAAGTGCCAAAAGAAAAAAAATTATATACAAAGTCTTTTTTTTTTTTTTTGACATGAAATTCATATCTTCCTATTAAAATGTTCAGCAATGACTCAAATAACATTTGAGGACGTTTTTTCATACTAGTTGGGTCTCTGTGGTATTTAAATAACACCATAAAAAGACTTTTGTTGAACGTGCCATCTGGACTTAATATAAGAATAATAAAGGTCTCTCAGGGGAAGTTTCTCTATGACTGCCTGTAGAGAAGTCAAAACTTACAGACAACAAACAACCTCAGGTGTCTCATTATAATGGCCACTTTAAATCACATTAAAAAGTCACGATGTAACAAAAGTAGCAGCAGACTCTTTCGTACTGTGATGTACATTCCAGTGAAATGCACTATCTGAAAAAAATGCAGGTTCTTCATTTCAACACGACCTTGCAGATGATTTTATGTGATCATAAATGGTATATGTCACCCAAGATAAGTCCACTATTTCACCAGAAGATCTAGTTATGAGAATGGCTATTATAATAATGATGGCAAATAAAATTCCAGTAAAATAAAACTCAAAAGAATAACATCAGTGAAGGGGTACTTACTAATAGGGGCTATGGGGGAACATGAGACAAAAACGGGTGGGGAAACACTGGCCCAGAACACAATAGTTCACTTATAAATATTTAAGATGAAGGAAACAAAAACAACCTATAAATGGATAAAGGGATTTAAAACCTGCATGAACCTCAAGTAGCTTAAAAGCATCTCTTTGAATCAAAATAAAGGACTCAGACTAGATAGGAGCTTCTGTGGGAGGTAACAGTGAGCAGACTTATATATAGGCCATGCAGCTGGTCTCTCTGCAGTTCCAACACCCTTGAGCAAGGACAATTCACCTGCATTACTTGAGGATGGCAACTTTACAACTCGCGTTAACTGAACAATCACAGGAACATGGAGGCCCTCAAACAGTCCATCTGTGAATACCAAACACTTAAGAAATGTTTCTCCAACAGTGCTTGGTCTTTCTGCAGAGTGTATCAACTAATGGGCGAAAAACAAAGAGGAAGCACTACAGAGCAATTCGGCAACTCTTGGGACGTATAGCCCTTTAACAGAACATTTTATATGGTCGTAACTAATAATGCATGCATATCTGGATAGGATGAACCCATTTAGCCACATTGAGATTTCTGGGACTATAAAAGGGTTCCATGGAGATGCTGGTCTGGTGCAGAAAAATTAACTGGACAAAAATGAGGTCACTGTAACTCCCTTCTCAACAACACAGAATGGACTGAGAGAAACTACGTCCATGATTTGACATGCATCGCACATGACTGCAAATTCCTGGCTCAATACCAGTCCACGGTCCATTGATAATGCTTTTCCAATCATCTAAATGTGATTTGAATTAGAAAGGACGTTGGGTTGCAACTATGCATGCTGATTTCATTACAAACATCATGCTAAGACCAAGTCAATATGATCTGCTTTTCCTGCACTGAGAGCCTTTAGAAAGGATTTGTCCTACATAGCAAATATGGAAGACTGGGAATGTAATCGAGGGATGACACAGAAGGTTGTTATGCCCCTGAGGCATCTAGGCGGAACAGGGTAAATGTGATTTATGATCTGATCGGACAATTGCTTATTGTGGGTTAATCATTGCATTTTTAAATTGTTCAGACAACAACAGATGTGGACTTATTGTTAGCTCGAGGGAAACTTATCCCCTTAAAAACCAGGCCTATGCCACCACCAGACTACCTCATCTAATTCTTCTTAACAATAGCCTATGGCTAGACACAGTGGAATTGCCATCTTTAATACAACCGCCATTTTTAAAATGTGAGAAGCCTGCTGTAGCCAGGGTTATTATAGTAAACTAAAACCACATGATATATTTGTAAAAACCCACACATTTCTTTTACTTGAAATGAAAACATTAGCTGAAATACATAAAAAAATAAAAACAAATTCCTCAACCTAAATTGCAATGAACAGAACAAAACGGATTCAAAATATTAGTATAAACTATTATTGCATCTCAATAACGGTAAAATAACACTGGTTGTAGCTTTTTCAAAATTCCAGGCTCTGATGAGGCTCCCAGGCTTTTCCATGGAATCATTCCGGATGAATTAAACACAGCTTTTTAAAGGGCAACACACAGGGAAGAGCCTGGTCACAGCTGAGTGCTAGTGAAAAACCAATTCACCATATACTCTCACTTATCTTTTGTGTATATGCAACCGTGTTTACTTTTCCCACATTGAACATTGGCGACCGTTTTTTTGAATCTGTTGATTTCCGGTTCAAAGCATTGTTATGATATTGACGAAGTATGTGCTTCAATAATATAGAATACAAGACAGCTGCGTTCACAGGAAGACCTTACTGTAGTCATATTGCTGAGCCTTCATGACTTTAAAAGCTCTTGTACTGATGCAAGTAATTGAAACAAGACAACAGTCATGACTGATGACCTACTATATAAACTTAGGTAAATAAATCAATTATTCAAAGA
The DNA here is from genome assembly GCA_032361065.1 of Enteromius trimaculatus. Lineage (NCBI taxonomy): Eukaryota > Metazoa > Chordata > Actinopteri > Cypriniformes > Cyprinidae > Enteromius > Enteromius trimaculatus. The sequence goes on from JAUMHP010000060.1 coordinate 13,308,320, forward strand.
AAAAGGAATCAGTTTAATGGAGGCTTCAAAACGGCGAGGGCTACAAGAGGAAGCGATATTGATTCAATCGAAAAGCGCCAAAACAGTGATGGAAAGCCAAGTCACTCTGCATATTGTTTTTTTGATGGTTAACTGATTTTAACGTTATCGTGTAACTGCAACACAACGCCATCCTGAACAGCTAAACCTTCAATCACTGTTTTGTACGCATTGACGAAAAAGTCACACAATCATTGTATCGATATCCATTGTTTGATTTGTTGTCATTTTTGATGTTACCTTTAATGCAAAAGCTTCTACGGCCCGGTTCATACCGTAAACAATAATAACCAAATTAATAACAATGACTCTATTAATATAAGACCATGTTCGGTTTATGTGTGAACATTGAATTGAGCCCTGTTCCATAAACCAAGTTTACCAAATAAGCCAGCCTTATTTCAGTTAGTCTGCCTTATTTTGTAACAAATCTACAAACAATAAGCCTGACTAACCAAAATAAGCCTGGCTTGTACTCTAATCTTGTTTTATGGAACAGCCCGCAGATCTTGTTGTCTGTCACTTTAAATTCCAGAGTGAAATCCGATTGGCTGACAATTTTATTATTCATCAGCGACATACAATTATGAAAGTGATCTCAATACATAACCATTACAGTTGTGGTGTGGACTAATTATTAAACGTTGTAGTCATGGTTTTAGGTGTAAACGAGCATTTAGCGGTCTCGACTCAAATAGTCAGAAATTGACTGTTCTCGGTTGAATAAATTGACTTCGTGAACTAATCATTTATCCCGGTTTCTTGACCCTGGTCAACCAATTCACTAAAAAGATCCGACTCATTAAAGAACGACTCACTTGGCGAATCGTGTAGCTTCATAATAAACGACGGTCTCCAAACTCGAGTGAATGAGGGGTGAGGGAAAAACACCCTTGTACGAATTCAACAGCAGCTGTCTGGGTTTTCTTTCTCTGCTGGGTATTATTCTCTACTTTGTCCTTTTATGTGTTAATCCAACAAAACACCACCAAACAAAGGCTTAATCCGACTTACTGAAACAGGTCAACTAGCAACGACTGAAGATACAATGTAGCAGTGAAAAGTTGTAGCCTATATTCCCGTCGGTCTTTAACAGCCATTTTCGCAGTCTTGTTAGATGAAATAAAAGAGGTATAAAAAAAGGTAAACCCCACAAAAGACTGCTCTCCGTTAATATTATTTGAACAGACGCGTAGATTAAAAAGTTAACCAACCTATAGAAAACCAGGCTGCGTTTGATTTAAGTTTATGGATCAACTTTTTAGAATACTTACGCAGCGAACGCAGAATTCAAAGCGCAGACCCGATTAAAGCAGCAGAGATCCACAAACGCTTACCTTTTACCGTGAACGAAGATAAGAGAGCTTGATGTCTGCCGTCGTGAATCGATCAAAGCACGGGCTACACATCTCCAGCACGAAAAGCGATCAGTTGGCGCACTTTCACTTCTCACAAGCACTCGCTTCGCGTCAATCCGCACGGCTTTGTCAAGCACTACTGGCCAGCTTTAGTTCGTACAAAGGTATCTTCCAGGAAAGACATGCCTCAAGCCCCGATGCTTTTTGATAAAACATCTACAATAACGCGGAGAGCGCGAAGCGTCCCCGTAGATCCAGCGCGCTTCTCCGTGATAGTTCCACCAGTTAAAGCCAGGAACAGCCTGCGCTTCTCGTCGATAACAGGCTTTGAGCGCTCAGTGAACCGTGGCTTGGACTCGACTGCCTCACTGTTCGCTCTGCCCACTCGGGCTTGTGAATGGTAATGAGCGTCCATGATGTCAGCAAGTCAACGTTCCTACATTAGTTTAATTAGCGACGTGAATAGCTGCTGTTGTTGGAATCATTTACATGCAAATCAGTCACTTTCCCTCCAAATGTAAAGACCCCAAGCAATAGGGATTTCACAAGGCAAAAGGTACTAGAAGAGGGGAAAGTAAATTGGTAATATGGTACTGTACCTTCAAAGGTTTTGTGATATTTATAAACAGTTGGCCTATATGTGATGCTTAACCTCATTTACATATAAACAATAGCCTATTATTTCTGATGTCAACACTTGCTTTATTTTCCCCTATACAACAAAGCACAACAGAGCACTTATCTCGCAGAACTTTATGAATTAAAAAATACAGTTTGCAAGATTCAAGTGGACCACCAAAAACCAACACAGAAGATTCATAGATAGATGATGCTTAACAGCGTGAGCTATGCCTGGCTGGGTAAATCAATACTCCTACAAAAGCCTCCTCACAACACCAGGTTGCAACAAAGAGGGAAAAACAGGAATTCGACAACAGCGGTTAAATTACTATAAATCTATTTAAATGCAGCTGGCTATTTAACTTCCACGTGGCTTAAGTCGTCAGTGTGGATGTGCATTCATCTAAGAAGGTTATCTTTTATTGGACTGTGCTTCTCATTTCAGTCTGAGCCAAACCCCTACACACACAGTAGTATCAATTACCCCCCGTCCCAGTGCTTTAGGCATTGGAGTAACACACACTGACAGCCACAAGCTCACTGACATGCCTGGCCACAAGCCTACAGTGCTTGAGGTAGAAATCCAGTAAACACTGTGCTCTTCAAGTCATGAGGCCGATCAGCTTTTTTATGATTGCATTTATAGGTGTGTGTTAAATCATAGTATTCTGCATGTCTAACATCAAAAGACCATAATACAGCTTGCATGGAAGCACAGTGCTGTTGCGTTACTGTTATAAACAACATTACATTTACATTCACACCAGTATTATTTTAGTATTTTAAGTTTTATATATCTTTTCCAGTTTTCATTTTAAATTTTGATATTTGTTTTGTAATTTTGTTATCATTTTTATTAGCTATTTAGATTTGATTCAAATTCAGATTTATGTTTATTTAGTTTACAGTTCATTTAAGGTTTTTGAATTTATTTGTTTTGGAATTATTTCAATTAACCTGTTAATTGGTTTACTGGAAGTTGCCTCACCATAAACTGTTTAACATTGCATTATATTTTTCTATGTAATTTTACTGTACTGTCAAAATGTATGTTTGGACTTTAAAGTGACCATACAATGACAAGTGAAAACCGTTTTTATTAATATTTTAAATTCGTTTTTTTATTTAAATATTTCTGTAATGTATTTTGTATTTTTAAGTTATTTTAATTTTTAGTAATTTATAAGTTAAAGATTTTTACTTTTAGTTAAAGTTTATAATTTTTTTCCCCAGTTAATCATTTTAGTGCTTCAGCTTGAACTTATTTCAGTTAGTTGCTAAGACAACATGTCTATTATAGTTTCTAAAATCTTTAATTTAATTTACAATTTACATAATTTTAATTCAACTTCAATTAATAAAAAATTGTTTTCTTTTTTATTTTATTTGTTAGTGTAAATTTGGCTTTCTTTGAATAAGAAATACAAAGGTGCAATAAAATGGAAGTCATTTAATTTCAAGAGGGCACCACACCCCTTTTCTTAGCAAAAATTGCTGATGGCTATCTTTCTAAGTCAACACCGGGGCAGCTGTAGAGCTCAACAGCTGATTGCTGAGGAATGCTTACATCTCTTTTTCTGGTGTGACCTCAGGATGAGATAACCAAATTCCATCTGGGGAATGGGCTTCAAGGAATCAAGGTACAGCAAACTACCTCCTCCGTTTTTTAATGCATTTTTTATTTTTATTTTTTGCTGTAGGCTTCTAATACTCTGATTATAGAGTTGCATTTAATATAATCCATTCCTTGAATAGTTTTATGCCTGGACGTTCTCCTCACATGTCAGTTTGAATTACACGGGGAAAATGCAGTACTGTATATGCGATTGTGGTAGAAAAAAAAAGGGAAATTCTTTTCATGGGTTACAACAGAGACTTTGCTTGAAATTCAATTTGCTTTGGAGTTTTGTTAACTATTTACAGCCTGCCCATGCGAAGAAAGGGAAGAAAAGACAAGCTGTGTAATACATTAGGCGATTCAGAGCTGCACTGGGACCCTGAGCTCCTGAATGACCTTGTGGATTAGCTGGCTATTTCTGCCCCACTTCTTCCACTTTGAAAGGGCTCTTCACTATACGGAAGTACTGCTGTGCCACATCCATCAAGGCTTCAGATTAAAGGGAGGACAGCAGCTGCAGAGCGCGATGGGAAGTTTTCGGAGCCATCCACATGCATTTTTCTGACTCAACCCAAAAGTGGAGCACATTTGCTTTGACGGTAGTGAGGAAGTTTTTTGACCCCACTGAAGAGTTACAAGTGGCGATACAACATGACACATGGACTACTATATTGTACATTTAATGGCACTCGGCTTGTTTTAAGATGGAACAATAAAGTGTCTCTAAAAATACCCCAAGCATTCGAGCTGCACTGATGATTCATCTACTCCAAACATCTCTCTCTCTCTCCATCTCTCGATCTTGCACATAGCAATCATATGCACGAATATAAACCTGTGCTTTCAGTCAGAACAATGTGAGGGGGCTGGGTCAGTGACTCTCAAAGGGTCTTACATCACATTCCGGGGCCCATTTTACTGAACTTCCATTCATTCACTACTAGAAGATCCACTCCGAGATGCTTGTAGGTGTTACATCCCACAGCAGAGTCATGTTATTTTTCACAAAATACACAGGAGATGGTCTTGCCGGTGGTCTTTTTATAAAGTTAAGAACTTTATGCACTTAAATTGGCATGATGTTGCCAGCAAGCTACTAAAATCCTTGACGTTTTAGTAAAGACGAGAACAAATAAACTGCATTGTAAAATGCTACAATAAAAAACTATTAACTAATAGTGAAAGCTGTACATTGTTTAACATCATATTTTAATGTAATTTTACTGTAAAATACTGACCAATTTATGAATTTTACATGGTAAAACTGTGAACTACTATGTCATTTAGGGTAAAAAAAACCATACATTATACACAATATACATTTTGAACAAGGTTTCATCAAAAAAATGTAAATAATTAAGATTTCAAATAAAAATGTAAAACTAACCTTCATTTTGGATCGCCTGAGCAAATAAACAACAAACTTTATTATAATTTGTTTTAATATTTTGCTGTTTATTGCATTATCATCACATTAGCCTACAAGTAATTCTACTGTAAAATGCTGTCAAATTTGCTTGTTAAAACTACAAATGATCGCAAATTATGATCGCAAACAATGCAAACACACACACATATATACAGTATATGCATTAAATTTAGTTTATTGTCATTTATCAGTAATGTACATTTGGTTGTTTTGTGGTCCTTTTTGTTAATTAGTTAATGTTGCATTAGTTTAGTATCATTATTTAAATAATTATTGATTAAACATACGTAAATTGTACAATTTGGCACTAATATGACATATTATTATGAAGAATTTCCGGCAAACCTCAGATGCTTGGCATTAACAGGATTTTATTACAGTATGGACCAGATTTTTAGTTTTGCCATGTTCATATATAATTTAAATGTATCATGTGATCTCATAAAACAGAACAAAAGAGGAATATTTTGATATTTATACTATTTAATAAAAGGAAATCACTAAGGACAGCGTTTTAACTTCCCCACAGCGATTTGCAATGGTTTTGAAGCAGCAAGTTACACACTAAAGTTAAATAAATGGGTGCTCAAATATGCCCTGTTTAAATATTTAGTTTGGGGAGACTGCAGCAGCCAGGGAACAGTCCTTTACACAGAGCAGAGACTCAGATAGGCCTGACATGTCCGGAAGAGAGAAAGAGACAGATGAAGAGGAACGCAAGATAAATGTGCACAATAAGTTTGTTTGAATATATTTTGGCAGAAAATGAATCTACAGTTGAGTCACACTTATGCTCCACTTCATAACTGATAACCTTGTGTCATAATGTATCGCCTTAAACCTTCCCAACACATTTAAAAATGTAGCTCTGGTGAAATCTGAATACATTCCTTATTGATCCTTCATGAAAGTTACAAATGTTTGGATCAATATTTAAACCACACTTATAAAATATAACTGCATTAAATAGCCATGTGGAGTTTATTTAAAGGAGTGATAGTAGATGATTTTCATCACCCATCTGGTAAATGTATTATCAGAGACGTATGACCTCTCTGCCCAAAATGCTCTACATTCACTTCCTTCTTACAGACAAACCATGTCAGGACTCACTTTCGACAGTTCATTTTTTAAAAGAGATATATTACATCTGGACTAGCCCTGCACCTTTGAGATTTCCAGAGACCGGCAGTGGAAAACAAGAATCCTATCCAGTTTGATTTCACCCAACAATTCATTAGAGGAGGGAGAGAGGCTCGGCTGCTATGGAAACAACAGAAGATGAAATAAAAAGGACACTCCACGAATGACACAACAAAGAGGACGAGACTTATTAGAGAAGACTTTATCTAAACTATTCATTAAGGCTGTTAATCTGTTAAGAGCTTAAATGGCATATGGCGAAGGAAGAAATCTGTGTAACTGCTACAAGGCAGAAATCCACAAGATCCATGAGACATGGCGGAAAATGAACTAATTCAATTATAGATGAGAAAAGATTAGAGAAAGAGAAAATAGCATATTGATCAGTGACATGAGTAGCAGCTGAGAGGTACAAATTGAAATCTGAAAAGTGCATTAAAGTTCAATCTGATAATCAACTCTCAGCCAAAAGCCTCTGGCTTTTATTTGGCATAATGGAATAGGATCTTTGGAGGGCCGCCGTGCCTTTTACAGTTTTTATACTGTTATTCAGCAAGGACACATTATATTAATCAAAAGTGACAGAAAAGACATTTATAAACAATTATTTCATATAAATGGCTTTTTTTTTATTCAACAAAGAATCCTAAAAAAGCATCAAGTTTCCACAAAAATTGATAATAACAAGAAGTTTAAAATGATTTCTGAGGGATCACATGACACTGAAGTAGTACTGGAGTAGTGGCTTCTGAAAATGTAGATTTGTCATCACAGGAATACATTACATTTCAAAATATATTCAAATTGAAAACAACTGCACTAATATTTCACAATATTACCGATTAGACCAAATCCAGCAAATGCAGCTTTGGTAAACATAAGAGACTTCTTTTAAAGAACATTTTAAAAATCATACCGACCCCAAATTTTAGAATTTACAATATTCAGGAAGCAAAAGTTAAAACATAAAAACATGGGAAAAGAGTGAGGTGATAAATCTACACAGAAACAGGGCGAGAACGAAAGATGGATTCCTGTTTGCTATTCAACAGTCCTCATCTCTCTAAATCTTGCCCTGTGGTTTGTGCTTATTTATATTTCCTTCATATGAATTCGAGAAGAAAGTTACACCCTACATGGCATTAATGGCCCAGGCAGGCATCAAGCAGAAAGGGGAGCACACACACCTACCGTTTTGGTGTGTTTATTTAAAATGATGGGGGATGGAGTGTTTGTGTGTGTGTGAGGGACACTCGATATGGAGAAGGTTTGGTGTTAAACTGCAGGTCTTGGTCCATTTTACACATATCTAAGCTCTTAGTATAGCTTTTCATAGTGCGCTTGTTTCGCACACTCCCTCTGCTTCATACACAGGCGCTCCTCTGTACGGGATGTCCCGGAGATGGATCAGAGCACAGAGCAAGAGGGGAGTTATGCATGCACCCCAAACCTCTTAGCCTTGGAATTAAACCCTTCTTTGTCTTTACTAATTTTCCTAACTGACTTGGAAGAAACTAAGGCACTGTGGGAATTGTCAGGCCATCTGATCCACATATGGATCACAGCCCTTGTTCCACACAATGGCATTGACTGGAGCTGTTCCAAATCTTCACAGTCTACTTAAGCAAGCTGCCAGTGATTAAACATGGAGACTGCTCTGGGATGTCAGAGGGATCCCAGAGTAGCAGATATATATATATATATATATATATATACTGTATTTTCTATCACCCTTCATTAAACCTACTAGAAAACTTCATTGCATTTTTTGGGGGATTTTCAAAAAGAATAATTTTATATGATTTATAAGCTTGTTTCCTCTTGGGGACAAAACAATGTCACCACATAGACAACGATTTTGGATTTCTCTGTCCCCATTTTGTCCCCAAAACGTAGATTATATCTGAATCACACACACACACACACACACACACCCTAACAACACACATGCACATTTCCGTGGCCATTTTCTATCCCGGTTAATTGCTGGCTGAAAGTCTCTGGAATCTGAGGTAACTCTCAGTTTCTTCCATGGACGCCAGAGAGAAGGTAGGCTGTAATTCTACAGTGCCAAATCAGAGCGGTTTCTTAAACCCCCCAGAATGTGGGTGTAGAAAGGACATAAATAGCATGCTTTCACTAAACGCACAAAAAAACAAGCCGCTTAAAACACTGAAATCTAATAGGTAAATTTAATGGAAAATTGTAATGAATGCCACTATGCTTAAAGCATTATTAATATGATAGATATTGAAGATGAAGATTTTAGTTTCAAAATCACAAGCCAAATGAACAACAACTCCACGTACTTTAATGAAAAATTCAATCCCGTTTGTCTGCATCCCAACGGCTCTTGGCTTGATGTTAATTACTGATTAAAATGTTAAAACCGTTTAGCTCATGGCTGGAATATGTAATCGCTCTACTTTATCATTCACGGCTGGTGCCGAGAGACCAATCTGCTGAACGCTGCATCTGTCACCCCTTCCGGCGATTCGTCACTGTGCGGGCGTAACAAGTCAGAGGATATGACATAATTATCCCATTTTGTTCTTCTGTGTTGCAAACTAGCTATCATGCCCTGTATGCGAACCCATAAAACAATGAAACAAAACTATGTGTGTCAGTAACAGAAGACCGGAGAAAAGGGCACAGTGTCTGTTTTCATCATGCTTATCGTGAATTAGCATCTCCAGGCCAGAGGTCAGTGGCTCAGCGGATAACATGTGAGCATTCGGTGTTGACACATGCCTGATAATTAGCACTTTTGCCATTAAAGCTCTTGTCATACAGATAAACTTTACTAACATAGTATAACAGCACAAAACAGCATTAGCAATCAGGAGAATACAGGATATGTTGTGTTTTAGATGCTAGTGTCTTAGCAGGGTGTTTTGCAGGTTAAATATGGCTATAAACCTCCACTAGCTAGTCTAGCACCAAACTAGCATAAATTAGCCTGGACTAGCATGGTTGCAGTCCTCTGTAGAGAGGCTAACAGCTGACCCACAGCTGTTCTTGATCACATTATTGATCTGTTTATACTATCATTTAGTGTCTAATCTAAGCCTGAAGAGGTTTTCCTATCAGCTACACACAGAGATCTTGTTTTTTTTTTTTGCTTAGTATGAAGCAAATTATGTAGCAAATCAGGCCATATGTGCATCTAAACATGATCAAGCAGACCTTTTAAGTACGCATATCATATGTAGAGCAGAGGCAATGAAATGAAATAAATATGTAAGGCTCACAGATTTCAAATGACGCTAGTAAGCAGTTTTTCCTTCCTCACAGGATTCTGCGTGTGGGAGTGCGAACAATGTATGAACTCAACCATCTGGTCTATTTTACAGCCTGCGTGTGCAAATCCTTCCTATTTCTAAAGTAGCATCTCAAGTTTTCATTTGGCTCTTATTCTTCCCTCAAGAGAGTCGTCTTTTTGTTGGTAAGCAGACAAACATGCAATCTACGAGATGCTGTGGAGATAAGAACAAAAGGAGTTCAGGACAAGACCGGTCACACTCACACGAGTCTCCACCACAGAGCGCTCTTTTTAGAGGTCAGTTGAGGAATTCGACACACCAGAGTTGGTGACCTGCGTAAACTTTAGAGATCCTGTGTCGGCCACAAACACACACACTTATACACAAATAAAAACAGCTCCAACCGTAACCCTAACACGAACAAAAACTCTCACACACAAACCAGAAGTTAAAAGATGCTTTCCATGAGGGAAATTATTGGGTTAACTAACATGCTGTTTCAGATCTGAAATAATTAACATTTGTCTCATCAGGAGAATATGATCTTTAATCATTTGAAGTAAAAAACAGATATTGAATTTTTTTTTTGTGCATACTGGCTCAACCAGTAGTTTGAGTTTGGGGGTGGGGCTTACTTTTCATCTGTCAATCAGGGTCTCATTCACTAATAATGGCATTTTTGTGTGTACACACTGGATCTCACAATAACTAAAATTATAATGTTAACCAGTTTGGAGTTTATAATGACTGTATGCCCAAGGAGAGCCATTTGCATAAAATATGCCTATATCTCTTAATGTAAGGGCTTTCCCATACAACATTTTTTTGTTTACAGCAGTAAACATGTGATGCAATCTTGCCTGGGAGTATATGCAGATTCCCAAGCAAACCAGAGTGTGCCATCCTTAAAACCAGTTTAAACAACAATAAACATCTGTTATACATTAGCCATCTATATTTTTATAAAGCATATTCTTGCAGTCCAAGCTATAATGCAAGCTATACTATTTCTTCTTAAGTAATGAAATATAATTGCATTGAAATGTCATCTTAGCTATAAGGCCACCTCGAGTATGTGATTTGTGTGTGGGTGTAGTTTCAGTAAAAAAAAAAAAAGTCCATTTAGAATAAATTTCACTATGAAGTTTTTGGTATGCCAAGTGACCGAGCATTGTTTTAGCAACTTAAGTGAGTGACATAAATGGCACCAAAATGACACACTTCCGCTTTGGAACAAGATTTTACACTCTTCCAAAACAGAGGCAACAAAATTCAGCATATGAGTCCAACACATTCTCACACTTTAACTCGTCACATTTTGACGCTTGGACAAACCATTTTGTGTCGCTTTTTGAAGCTCAAGGTACCCCTTTTTAGTCACTTTTCGATGTGAAGGGGTCCTCTGTTGTTTTAAATAGGAATCCCTTAGCATCAACAGGCCGACGCGATAATTGTTTTAATTTTATCGTCATAATTAAAAGATATATTGGGTAAAAACAGTGGCATTATTGCATATATGTAAGGGTGTGATTTTTCAATGTAAACAGTCAAAACAGTTTTGTTTAAAATGATATTATTTACACATTTATGAGCATGTAACCCAACCCCTTGTCCCTAAACCTACCATCTGTCAATAAAACAAGATAAATCACCAGCGTCATAATTTATTTGAAAAATATTAATATTCCAAGTCTTTTAATGCAAAACAATTGATTTGTGAGAGGAATAGACGCAGTCGCTGTCTCCGTCGTTCGTATACTTCCTGTGCGCTGCTGCTGTGCCATTTCAGAAGACTTGGAATGTGACACGACTTGTTTGTAATGTATTTATAATGCTTGTTTATGATTAGTTTGTGCAATAAATACCTGTGACTGCATTTGCCTGTGTGTGTATAATTGTTCAGAGGAGGGTAGGGGTGGGGTGGGGTTTGGTGCTTCAATAACAGTAAAACATTATATAATAAATTTATATATGCATGCGAACCATTACATTATCCAATCAACTGAAAACAATGGAGGACCCTTCACATCGAAAAGTGACTAAAAAGGGGTACCTTGAGCTTCAAAAAGCGACGCAAAAGGGTCCAAGCGTCAAAATGTGACAAGTTGGAGTGAGACTGTGTTGATGAGTCAGACACACAAAAAAAGACTAAATGTAAATCAGTTGTATCAAAGCCTCACCTGCTTAAAGGAAGAAACAATCACCATGATTCATTTCTATGTCCTTTATATTTTCTAAGGCAGTTTTGCTGCCTCTAATTGCCTTGAGTTGACATTAATACTGAAGATGTGACTCACTGTGGGTCTCACCCTCTCATGCTTTTTAGACCATTGCAAGGACTCTACAAGGCACAGTCTTAGATTTGTTTAAATGGTTAATTCATTGCATGACTAAGTCTTTGTCATCCAATAAATTACAGAGATGAAAAATGACAGCAAGCCATTAAAGACAGACATTTTCATGATGAGCAAAGCTTTTAACCACATTTTCTGTAAGTAGAGCACAAGGTTGGTTATATTGGTATTTTAAACTATTGGAAATTAGGGTAATGCATAATGCTTATAGGGACAATTCACCCTGCCACCAGTTTTCATCCTCATGTCATTTCAATCCTGTATAACATTTCATGATGAATGGAAATTACATACTTCACTGCTTGCTAAAATGACATGAAATCACCATAGAAGTATCTTAAAGGTGCTTCATACAACTCCTGCACTATATTCCAAGAGTGATTGTTTTTCTCTACAGAGTGAAAGGAGTAGTTCACCCCAAAATTACATTTTGTTTAAAGTTTATTCACTCTCAACAAGCCATCAAAGATATAAAGGAGTTCGCTTGAATGAAAGTCTGATAAAATCATCGCAGTAATCTGCAAGCATCTATTAACACTCCCTCCAGTGAAAAAGTCCTCACACATTAAAACCCATATTTATTATAAACATATTTGCTTAAAGCAGTTAAAACTTGCAATCTGTACCTGATTTGTGCATATTACTCTCCAGATTCAAAGTTGTTTTAGTCGATTAAACATAGAAACATTTTGATTATTAATTTACTACCAACACACAGCTTTTCACTTCACCAGACATTATTTGATGGAATGGCATGGATTGTGTGTAGATTATTGTGGCTTTCTTATCAGCGGTTTGGACTCTCCTTCTGACGGCACCCAAGTCACATCAGAGGATCCACATGAACATGCTTTTTTTATTGCTTTATCCAAAAATCAGATCATTAAGCTACTGAGTGGAGTTCAAGAATTCAATTTGTGAATAAATCATTACCATAGACCGGTTTTGAAAAATCAAACCAACTAATTTAAGATAAGACTTCCTTTAGACTTCTTTCATGAAACACAAACAATACATTTTCAGTGACAGTATTTGACTTTTTGGGTGAGATTTCCCTTTAATAGTTATGTTATTATGTGAGACAACAAGTTCACATTCTGTTCATCAGAGTTTAATAAGAATATTTGACAGATTTGGGTTAGGTCCTTCAGAGAACTGTCTGTGTGTGTGTGTGTGTGTGTGTATCTGAACAAATGAAGAAATGATTAAGCTTGAAAACTCATCGTGGCCATGGCAGATTCTCTTTCATTACTAGAGAAACCACCCCTCCTCAAGCCCCAGGGATTTGTGTGCATGTGTGTGTGTGTGTGTGTGTGTGTGGAGTTGACAATGGGCTTCAGGAGGAACCAAATTGTTTGCAAATGGTTTAGTCAAGCAATGATGAAAAACACCATGGGGTTAAATGTGTTCATGTGAGTAAATGTTCAACATATAACATGCTGACTAGAAACCAAATAAAGAGAATGAGACACATCAACCATCCAGCTCATCTACTGAAGCATGACCATTCAATGGGACGGATCTATCATCCTTCTTCTCTTGCTGGCGTCAGGAAGAATGTTGTGCCAACAATTTATTTAGCCTCAGATTTAGGGCTTTGTGGGAATGTGTGAGCCTACGGGGGAGGGACATTAAGAAGGGAGGGTTAGGGTGTTAATAGTTAAATGTCTCGCTCGCCTTGTTCTGATGTCACTGGATATCAAGATATCCTCCATAAAACACAGCATGTGGTTAAAATTAAACCCTGAACGCAAGGAGAAACCAGTTCTGGGTACTTGAAGTTTTGAAATGCTTAATTTCTGGTTGTAGATGTCAGACTGATCTCAGAAAAATACCAACAAATGGTCTCAGATATTTATAAATTAACATTCTTTCTGTACACTTAACCCAGTGCTAAACACAATAGGGTGAAAACATTTCACTCTCCAAACAGGTCACTCTCCAAAAAGAAACCGATGCCATTTCTTGGGCAGAGGCAAAGGACAGAAAGATGGATAGGTTTTTTTAGCAGTGTTACGTGTCATTGTTCAACATGAGAAATAGCTGAAAAGAGCAGAGAGAGGGAGGAGAAAGACAAAATGAAGTTTGCTTTCTAATGCTTGCGCTGACAGTCAACATGAGTCTCCTTTTGGCTTTCTTAGAGAAAAGTCACAAAGTCACATTTTTCTATAGAGCTAAGTGTCAAAACAAACACTATCTACTGTGAGGCATAGGAACAGCTTAAACCAGCTGTTAAATTGTAGTTTTCGTGTGAAATGTATACACAATCCACATTACGATTAAGGGTTAAATCCTAAAATAGGATAAAAAAAAATAAATAAGAACAGTGAATTTAGATAAAGCTTATGAATAAAACCTAATAAATAAAGCTCAGTGCAATGTATCCTTTTTTGGATTTTTTCTAGTCCTGCACCGTTAAAGGCACTGAGGGCAGATCTCGTGGCTAGTAGGGAGGTGTAAAGCCCAGGGTAAGTTAAAGAGGTGGTCTGTGTAATTTTAAAATGCAACGGTTGAAAACCAGAACGAATGCCAGCAACGCTCCACTTGAAGGGAAGCAATACTCCGACTTGCCCTCTGGAGTTACACACACACACAATATGAACAAACACAGTACACAGTCCATACCCCAGCCATATTTAAGCAATAAAACTCATGGTCTGTGCTCATTTACAGATCCTGTCCACCTAATTACATCTACACAGTCAGACAGTCCCAGTGAAAGGCTACAGAAGTATGTTACATTAATAACAATCACTAGCAGGCTTATCACACTCACCACAGCTTTCACTAGCTTAATGAGCGAAGGACTGCTTAGCAAGACCTGCAAAACAATACCACCGGGCCAGACGAAGGCCACGAACACACACATTCCCTCACGCAGAGGCTGAAAAATGCATCATCAGCGTTATTCTGGTAACTAATGCCGTTTTAATACTCCTGACGTGTGGTTTGCAATTGTTGCTGTGTGAAACAGGCTTGATGCAGTGTGATGCATTTTTAGAAATTATGGCAGAAAAAGACTGGATTCTGTATTAGGAAATTTGTACAGGACAGGGACAGAACAGAACAGAACAGAATAGAATGAAATAGAACAAATGACTTGTTAAAGTACTTTAAAGCAATAGATGGATTCTGCATTAGTCAATTTCTACACGGCAAGGATTGATAAATAGAATAGAATAGATGACTGATTCTTAAAAATCACTATCCATTTCCATTTCAACAATTCAGGGATTGATGAATAGAATAGCATAGAACAGAATAGAATAAAAGACTTGTTAAAGTACTTTAAAGCAATAGATGGATTCTGCATTAGTCAATTTCTACATGGCAAGGATTGATGAATAGAATAGAATAGAATAGAATAGAATAGAATAAATGATTGATTCTTAAAAATCACTACCCATTTCAACAAATCAGGGATTGATGAATAGAATAGCATAGAACAGAATAGAACAGAACAGAATAGAATAAAATAGAACAAATGACTTGTTAAAGTACTTTAAAGCAATAGATGGATTCTGCATTTGTCAATTTCTACACGGCAAGGATTGATGAATAGAATAGATGACTGATTCTTAAAAATCACTACCCATTTCAACAAATCAGGGATTGATGAATAAAATAGCATAGAACAGAACAGAATAGAATAAAATAGAACAAATGACTCGTTAAAGTACTTTAAAGCAATAGATGGATTCTGCATTAGTCAATTTCTACACGGCAAGGATTGATGAGTAGAATAGAATAAATGACTGATTCTTAAAAATCTCTATCCATTTCAACAAATCAGGGATTGATTAATAGAATAGCATAGAACAGAATAGAATACAATAGAGTAAATGACTGATTCTTAAAAATCACTAGATGGAAAGTGTGTTTAAATGTAGAAAAAGAACTTTTCTACAGGTCAGGGATTGATAAATAGAATAGAATAGAATAGAACAAATGACTGATTCTTGTTATAATATTTAAATGAACTAAATTGATTGCTTAAAAGGCAGAAACAAATGGGTTTCTAAATTTCTACAGGGTAAAGAATTGATGAATAAAATAAAATAAATATATAATAAATAATATAATACACTCCTGGATGGTGTCCTACAATGCCGCTCCTCACAGTATGTCTTTTGCTGTATTTGGAAAATCAATTACAAGCAACTGTGCATTTTTTCTTGTTTGAGAAAGACTCCCGAATGATCCTGTGTCCCTGAGGTAAACAAGAGAGGAAACGGACAAAGCTACAGAAAGAGAATAAGAAAAAAAAAGAGCGGGGGGAGGAAGATGCTTGATTTTTTTGACAGATTGTGAGGCTGGGGGAGTGAATGAGAGTGCGCCAGGCTTGGACCTGTATCTGCATACTGCTGTACAGACGGACGCCAACAAAAGCCTGATCGAAGATCAGATGAAACAGTGCGTGATGGACCAGTGATGCCTTTGCTGGCAGAGCTTTGTTAGCGTGAAGGCCAACATTGTGAATTTAATCTTTACTGAAAGTTGCAGAACTACAGTCATCAAGCCCACACACATTCACACTTCAGTATGAATCTTCAACTTGAAACATGATCGGGACTTAAGCTTGGCGGAACACTGCCTAAATTAATGGTTCTGAATGAGAAGAAAAGAAACATTAGAGTCGAGTATGTTTGGGATTTGGATACCATAATGTTCTCTAATCTGATCTAGGCTTCTAATACATTTATTAAGCAGATTCTTGTGGCAAAAGAAGAATATATGCACACTGCTGAACACATGGTTTGAGGTATGCTTACCAAATTGGAACCTCAAGGGATTTGAGATGCTCTTAACAGGCAGCAACTTCATAAAAGCTCTATCATACACACCACAAATGGAGTTTAGCCTGGGAAAGCACATATTTACATTGGTACAAATTAAAAAGATCTGTGAAAGATCAAAATAAAACGGTTAGACATGAGCAAACAACATCGTTCTCCATTTAAAAGCAGTATATTACGACAAATGCTTTGGAGGGCTTTTAAACGTAAAAACTATTTATCAAAAGGTAACAGTTTAAGACATGTATCTATCCAGATGTATGTAAGATCTCAAAAAATGTTTACATTTAAATAATACTCTCATAAAACTACATGAAATGAATAAAAATAATACATCTGTGAAGCGCACAATGTTACCTGGCTTTCCTAATTTACCTATATTAATATACATATCTTTGTCTCTTAGTTTCTTGTCTCCCTTTTACTTTCGCCCCCTTACTTTCTTTCAAGTGTTTTTCATTTTCCTTCCAAGGAATCTCTGAGGGCGTTAGCATTACTTGGAAGCATGCTGCTCTCTGCACGCGTACGCACACGCACCAACCTATAATTTTGCTCATTCCCTTGGACAAGAACCTCCAATTGTGACAGGACTATGAAGACATCACGCACAGTAAATTGGTGGAAAAAGTCCCCTTATGTCACTCAGCACACAGAAGGAGAACTGTTGTGGAGATCTCGCCTGTTGTCTGGCAATACACGCAGAGGTATCTCAAGCATGCCCAGCCATTGAACATTCTTTCACACACACACACTGCAGGACATTCGAAAGTTCCAGCGGTACACAAACAGCATTGTTGGCATTATTACAAAGTGAGAACACACTTAAATTGGGAAGCATTTCTTCATTTTCTTTGTTCTCGACGTCCAATGCCAAAGTTTTCAGTGGCTAGCAGTGGTGCGTGGCCCATGGTGCTGTCATAGCCTGACAAACACATAACCACGCATGATCCGTTTCATCTGACATACATTTATGTTATCAGATCAAAAACACGTTCTAAAGTTCACACTTGTCACAGTTAAGCATGACTTATTGAAAGTCATTTCTGGGGGTCCGTTTGCCATTTTGTGCGGCAAAGCTCAGAAAACGCGTTGTGTATAGATGAGGTCTGCTGATTGCACATGGCGTGACGTGATGAAGTGGGGTGTTCGCTGCCAAGGCTGCGGCTTTGGACAGCCAGTGAAATAGAAAGAGAGTGAGACGAAGGGAGAAAAGGAAGAGGGGGAGGGATGATACTTCATTACAGACTCATTCATCATCATAGGTACTGTAGTTGCACCTTCTATGCTTCCTTGTTCATTTTAAACGTTCCTCTTTTTCTTCCTCAGTCCTGCTGACTCTGTTCTCCATCTTATTCTTTTCTAAATGCATGCATGTGTCATCATCTTTTTTTTCTGACTCTTTTTTCCTTCACTTGCAGGCAGACTGGATCAGTACTGCTAGTTCTAAAGGAGCTTGTCTATAACCTCTCCACCACCTGTTCCTGAAACAGCAGAAGATCAGCATTTTATACATTTAGTACAGGCCTCTCAGAGCTACACACACGCTGGTTTTTGTGATTTATGTGGACTCTCCATAGGTGTAATAGTGTTTATACTGTACAGACTGTATGTGGTATTGCCCTACACTGACCCTACAACTAAACCCCCAAAAAAAAAAAGATTTAGTATGTTTTTTAAGCCTTTTGAATTAAGGGGATACTGAAAATACCCTCAAAAATCACATTCATATTGTAATACCTATGTCATACCCATGTCATTATAGAAATTTGTGTCCTCATAAACCACATAAACCTGCACACACATACACACGCACGCGTGAACTTCATTCGTTATATTTGTTCATCTTAAGATAGTATTAATAGAATATGCACTTTATTTACAAGCAGAATAAGACATACATTGTAAACATATTTCATCAGAGAGGTCTTAATTGAACCAGACTATATGCACTGCAAAAGAATCTTTCCTAGACAAAATTATATATACATAAAAAAATATTTTTAAAAAAGTAAATCAAGAGGGATTTTCTAGAGAATAAAAAAATATTGTCTTGTTTTCAGAAAAATAAGTCAAAATTGAGTGACTTGAGTGAAAAAATCATCTACCAATACGGTAAGAAAAGTAATTTTATTTCAAACAGAAAACAAGATTATTTTGCTTGTTTTCGGAAAAAAAAGAAGTCAACATTAAGTGAGTTTTTACTCGAAACAAGACCATTTTTTTCTTGTCTTAAAATGCTTCTTGATTTAAGAATTTCTACATATTTTGGCTGAAAACAAGACAAAAAATCTTGTCTAGAAAAGCATTTTTGCAGTGCCGTGATGAATGTTGCATGTCAGAACGACAGAGACGGACACAGAAAAGAAAAAGTTGTTGAATAAGGTTGTATTTTTCACTTATTTGTGCACAAATAGTATTCTCATAGCTTCATAGCATGTTCTATTTTAAGGATGTCCATACTACCTCTTTGGGCCTTTCTCTTTTAAAAGCTCTTGGATTTAATAAAATAACTAAATCATAATTTGTGTTCAGATATTCACATCCAGACTTCATATTTCCTGAGGAGTCATCAAGCCTTTATGCTTACTGAGTCACAGTCTTTTCTAATCATGCTGAAGTATTCTTAGATAAATTAATCTTTTTAAAATCTTACACAATCAGGCCGCATGAGTCACTGCATTCAATTCATTGTCATCAATAACACAAAGAACCTCTTGGCTCCATGTTAGTAAGCACCATTTAAGTTTTTTTGTTGTTGTTATAAAAAAGCACTGCAACTACTAAACGCACAATGTTCACAACACAAGTTTTCCCCCACTAAAGCTGAAGTTTGTCATCCAGGCCTGACTTTTCTACTCTCACAGTTCACCAATCTCAGTAGTATCTCATGCCAAAGACTATTTATGCCAGTAGCTATGCACTTCACCATCCCAATTGCTGCAGACACACCATTCTCCAACCAAAAGGGTCATATTCACAAAGTATCCACAAGAAACAGAAGGTCAGAGAGAAAGCTGATATCTTTACCGAGTTATTGTGAATGCAATCAGGGCTTTATTTTATGTGCACATCTGACAAATAAGTCCCAAATATGCATGTACACAGCAGATATTAGACATGCCTTTTGGGTTGGCTCACTTTAACTTGACACATGACATATGACACTTGGCATTAACACACGACCTTTGGCTGCCTAGCATTTGACTTTAGTGGTCATGTCAGTGTCTGGGAGATGATCTATGATCCCAATTAGTGTGTGTCATCAATAATCACAGACGGCTCCATGCTAAGTGATTGCAACCGCAATGGACTTGGTTTAACCATGCATACTCTGTCTGGAGCAGCCCTCAAAGTTTCCATAGGCAGAATCTCTTACCAAATGGTCTGCCAAGACATGTGCATGTGTTTGTGGGTGGGTGTCAGCAACAGGGTTGAGAACTATTTTTAAAAGATCCTGGAACCGAATGATATTCATGACTGTTAGCGGTTTTTGAACATCTGCACTCTTCCATCGATGCGCTCAGTGTAGTCTGATTGATAAACAAACACTCTTATCATTAAATTCTTGTTTTAATTAATCAGATGAATTGGTTTGAATCATTCTAATGAGTCTCTCTCTACTTAATCAGTCAGAGTGGTTCTTCACAGCTCATTATTTTGTCAGGCCAAATTGAACCCTTTTACTTACAGGAATAGTTCACCAAAACTGAAAAAAAATCTGCTATCAACTACTTGCACTCACGTTGTTCCAACATGCAAGATTGTCTGTGAAACACAAAGGAATTTATTTTTTGGTGCAATCCTAGAGGCTTAAATCAGTGCAAATTCAAATCTGCTAATACAATATTACATAAATACCATTAAAGGGTTTGGAAAAGTATACCGTTACAGAAAATTTCAAATAAAAGCTATCTAAATGTTCTATTCATCAAAGAATCCTGAGAAAATATAATGGCCTTCACAAAAACATCAAGCTGTTTTCAGCATTGATGATAATAAGCCCCAAATGTGTCATGTGACACTGGAGTAATAAGTGCTAGACATAAATTGTATTTTACAGTGCGATTATTTTTACTGTATTTTTGTGTTTTTAAAATGTTTTACGTTCACCAAGACTGCATTTATTTAAACACAAAAAGTACACGAATATAGTATTGTTTTTATTTAGTGTTTTTGTTCAATATTTAGCCTAAAATTATTGCAAAGGAAGGGTGCATCCTTCAAAAATACCTCCAAGAATCATCAAGAAAACAGAATCGGAATCACAATTGCTAAATTCTTTTCAATTGTCATCCCTACCCCCAAACCCCCCTGACCTTCTATCTCTTTTTAAGCATCAAGGACTGTGTGCCAATAAGAGACTACGGTAAAAGCACATTAACCCAGTTAATCCTATAACTCAGCTTAGCATGACACCATTTAATTAAGTCAAACAGCTCGGATTCAAGCTCCTCTAGTTAAACCCAAAAAGAGCTCCTCACGGTTCATGAATCCGCAAAGCAGGCGACCAAGCCTTTCCAAAAGCCCTTTCCCTGTTTGGTGACACATGCGGCTTCACTTTGATGACTAATTGCTCGAGGGAAAAAAAAAAAAAAAAAAAAGAGTACTTGGACTTGTTCAGATTGATTCTAATGGATATGCACAATCTGTCCGTTGTGAAACTTAAGGAGGAAGATTAGAGCTTCATGGCAACTAGTAGTTAATTTGTTGCATGCTTATCTGTGTGTATTTTAAGCACAGCAGCTCGAAAAGCTCAAATGTAGAACAAAGACGATCACTGAACCAGAGACTGGCAACCAAATGATTGACCAAAAGGGATTATGGATGCTTGAAAAATCAAAGAAGAAACCTGTCCCTTTCATTCTCACTCTTGTTTTTTTTTTTTGTTTTTTTTGAACTGTCATCATCTTTCATTATTCTACCTCTTAATCTTAGCAACCCATCCTCTCTCACCCAGTCTTTTTCTCTGGCATTTCCCCTCTATCTTTTTCTCACTCCTTCGGACGATGGACAGAAGCACTTGTGGTTGACTGACAGCTCCTCAGAATAGCAGCTCCCTGGCCAGGAGGCGTTCGGAGGCAGGCGGTGGGAGTGCTGAGTAGCAGTCTGGTTTGTTTGGCTCCCTGCCTCTGTCTTACAGGGTTGGGGGAAGGGGGGTGTCGCAACATGCCGCAATCTGAGACTGTTGACACCTTAACAATGAAAGGCGTTGTGATTCAAATTTGTTCTTTTATACAACATCTCTGTCTTGCCCACAAAAGTACGTCATGCTATACGTCACTGAGAAGAAAAAAAAAAACGATGAGCAATTTAGCTGCAATGATTTTTGCTGCAATTAAAGACACTGATTCACGCTACAGAATCAAGTACAGCATTACAGTGAACGCATAGGGCTGGGAGGTTTATCACCTATTACTAGTGCAGCGATATATGAAGCATTGCTCACACATAAGGCACTTTCAAACCTGTTGGTCAACATAGCAAAAATCACACGACCGATTTTGAGTGTGATGCAAAATCTGACATTTTTCATTCCCTGTCATGTGGACTGCTATTGAAATGACTGGATTTCACAAAGAAATTGGCTGAACGTTCATCATAAAATGGAGAACAGAAGACGACGACACATAGCTAGTACTACTGCTGAAAAAATTTATGTCAGAGGAGATGAGCGCTCTAAAGAAAGCTCCAGTGTGGGAGTTTTTTGGAATTGCCTCCCTACATTTGAGTTGGATTCATTGGCTACACAAAGAGAAGTTAAATTAAAGGATGAATCTTGACTGTCAGCTTTATTTCATTTCTTTAGATATTTTGATAATGTTATTATGGTGAACTCATTTGGGCACAATAATAATGTAGTGAAAATCAGATGCTGTGACAACTTAACTGAAAAACACCCCCCTACCTGCAAGATTAGCATGCAACTCCCCACTTTTATGCATCAACAATGACACAATTTGGTGTTTAGAGACCTGGCTCACTCATAAAAGCAAAGCAGAACAGAAAAAAAGATACAAAAGTAAAAAAGTAGCACCTTCAACTCTGCACCCAATAGAACTACCCTTGAACTGAAATGTTTGTTCTGTGATCCTATTAAATTAAATGAAAACAAATAGGTACAAAATGGCGAAAAATTTGGGATAATACATTACACCTGTAGATCTATAATTTGTAGCGGTCAAAATAAATGTAAAGACAAAACAGCAATACCTTGTTTAATATCAAGTGTTCAAGAGAGGTTGGAAAATAGTCTTTAAAAATTGTGGGAAAAAATTGACTCATAAATTAAATTAAATTAAAGGATTAAAAAAAAAATGATATGATGTGATATGGTCCCTGTAAGTGAGCCAGGCTCATGACCCTTTGTTTAACAAAGCTTTAAAATACTGTGTTTATATATAGGGGGTATTAAAGAGGGCCATTATGAATCACTGGTCCATGACTAGAATGCAGTCTGGGTGACGAACCCAGATCTCCTGGAGCCCTGCACATTCAGCTTTGATTGGTTGTGACTGTGAGACTAGGAAATAGAGCGAGCGGCAGGAGAGAGGAAAGATTGTGTTTAGGAGGCACCCACGCACCCGCAAAAAAAAAAAAAAAGAAAAAAGAAAAATCAATGGCCACATTCATAGCCTTCAGTGTGCATAAAGGTAGACTGAGAGCTTTATCCTTGTCACCTCTCAACATGCCTTCCCCTATCTACACATTCACCTCATAATCACTCTTCTCAAAGTACAGCTAGGCTCTTCATTCACTGGCTACTGTTCACTTATCCTGTTAGTGCCACAAAGAATGCCAAGGACAGAGAGGAAAAAAAAAAACCCAGAAAGAAATAAAGAAACTAAGGTAAAGTACAACACAGCAGAATCTTTTTTATTTATTTATTTATTCAAAAAAAATCCACAAAATGTCAACCTGAGAATTTAGTTTTTTTAAGTTGTGGAATTTGTGCACTTTTTGCAATTTTGGTATAAAATGTCAGGGTGATACAACTGCCTTGGTCATAAAAAAGGAAAAAAACAACAACATATATATAAATATAATTATATATTAGTGCTGTCAAATGATTAATCGTCAAAAAAATGCTTACAAAATATATGTGCATGTATATTTATTACGTATATACAAATATAAACACATGCATGTATATATTTAAGAAAAATATGTTGCATTTATATATTAAATATATAATTTATATGAATATAAATATATACATGCACATGTTTTCAAAATTTACAGTACTGTGCAAAAATCTTAGGCCACTAGTATTTTCACCAATTTTCACCAAGTCAGTTAAAGTTACTACAAGTTATTACAGTGCACACGTGACAGGAAAACCCCCTCTGGGCATGTTCAGGAAATGATGGGGTAGCACGTTAAAATCTGTCCCCAATGCGTGCCGGTGCCACGAGCCTTCACACACGAGCGCCATAAACAAAGTCAACAGCAACTCACAGAATGCATCATCATGATTTACAGTCCTATCCAGATGACACAGGGATA
Source organism: Enteromius trimaculatus (assembly GCA_032361065.1). Classification (NCBI taxonomy): domain Eukaryota; kingdom Metazoa; phylum Chordata; class Actinopteri; order Cypriniformes; family Cyprinidae; genus Enteromius; species Enteromius trimaculatus. The sequence continues at coordinate 13,332,444 of JAUMHP010000060.1, forward strand.
AACTGTCTCCACACTAGACAATAACAAAATATACTGCCAATATCTTGGCTCAGAATGCAGAATTATAAAACAAGAAGGATAGTGACAACGGCAAAGTTCATAAATATGTATAGCAGCATAAACTCCTATACTATGAAGCTCTAGGCTATACGCTGGCCTACCCGACCAGTACTGTGGACCAATAAAACAACAGCAGAGGTTAAAAATAAAGCAAGAGGCATGTCGCACAGCTGTGAGATACTTTAAGATTTGTGTGCTGTCAGTCCGCTTAAATCTCAACAGCTGAGATGACAAGAGGTTGTGGATTTCTGTAGCTCTTGCACTTTGCCTGGTCTGTTAATCGTATGGGTTGCATTCGAGACACATTTGCTTGCAATACAGCCATAAAACAAATACATATTCACCAAAGCAAGAAGGAAAGCAACACAAAACTCAGCACAAGTACGGCAAATCTGACAAACCAAGGTGTCATTAAAGCACATGAAACACACAGAACCACAAGTGTGTAAAATGTACTTACCACTTCCTTTTGGCACTAGGTTTCTGAGGACAGTTTAAAAGTCGTTACACCTACATGGAATAATCGCTTCTGAATAACAGGCCTCTGTAAAACCTCTCGGTCCTTCCTTAACTGGAAAATGTGCACATTTGAGTGCAGAGAGGGCGAAATGGGATAAGCGAGTGAAAGACAAATGCTTGGAGCTAATCGTTGTGCCAGAGAACGATTTCCCTCATTCACTCTACGATCTGTGGCAGAGCCATTAAAAACAAGAGCTGATGGAATAAAGGAATAAGCAATTAAGAAAGACAAAGAGAAAAGGGCTACAACGAATACATGCAGTGCTGAGAGGTGGAAAGTCTGTGCTTCCTCAGACTAAAATTGTCTCCCAGCACCCTCCACCCACTAAACTCTATCCCACCGTCCCCCAATCATGAGTCATCAATCTCTCTGCCAATCACAGCTCAGCAGTACAGCTGATTAAATTCACCTCTCAGCTGAAAAAAGCTATGAAAAAAATTGATCAAAAGACCAAGTGTCACTCATTTTTGAACATCCTACACCCAACACCAAATCAGTATATTAGAATGAGGATCATGTGAGACTGATGATGCTGAAAACTCAATAAATAACATTTAAATAAATAAATAAGACGTCTGCTGCGAGCTCGCACCAGTGCAGGCTTGTGAGTACCCTTTTGAACGCTTAAATGACGAATCAGACACCCTCGGTCTTGTGGACTTGACGCACAGCGTCTGTCACCGCTGTAAGTTCGTAAGACCGCAAGTGCACGTGAAGTGTTCCATTTGGGACAGGGTCCTTAAATCACATCAAATCCAGTGGCTCACAACTGACATTCTTGGAAGAAACATTCCCATAAACCCAATTTTTCGCACCCTGTCATGCTTGCTCTTTCCACAAGTTATAGGCGTATAATATGACCCTATAAGCAGTACGCTAGTCTGACACTATCTCTAAATGATGAAGCTGGAGACTTTGCCAAGACTTGGAGCGGTAAAAATTCCACGGCTGCTTGCATGACTCTTTAATGTAATTATATGTTAGCTCAGCACCAGGCAACCTGCTCTGAATGCCTTCATGAATGGAAGCTTTTTATGTGCAATTTAAATGTGGTTGGTCATATGATGTGAGATAGAGCACCTAAATTGGCTGTTGTCTTCTGATTTATGTATTTGCACGATTTGCATTCTGCTTATTACTGTTTTTTCGGCTCAAAATATGACATTTTTATATTGTGTGTGTCTGTATTTCAACCAAAAAAGCATTTAAGGAGTATTTAATGACAACTGTAAAGAAATCTGTTGAGAGAAAATCGTGACTGTTTTATTAAAATAGTGTAGCAAAGGGAAAAGGAGAAGGAGAGGAAGGGAGAAAGTCTTTCCCTGCATGCTCCCACGAACACGTAACATGTTCCATCTCACATAATCACTAATTAAAGTTTTCAATCAATAGGAGCGTCCCAAGAGAGAAGGATTCTGGGGATTTGAAAGAAAAACAGAGAGAGGACTGTTTCTACACTTAATGAATGAAACAGCTTGACCCGCCAGTTAACAAATGCACTCTATTCTTGTTTAAGTGGGAAAATAATTTGTGACCCACATAGACATCTTTGACTAAGCACAGGGTGTGGAAAACCTCAAAATACTCTGAAGAGGGCAAAGAGAGAGAACGAGAGAGGAGCATGCATAAAAAGGTATTAAGAAATGCGTAATGAAATCTGAGAGCGGGAAGGAAAAGCCATCAACGACAGGACCTTTTTGGACCATTGAGGGGTACAGGATAGTAGACACTCATGCATCAAAATCAGTCTTCCTCTTAAATTAATACGCTCACTCTTATTTAGGAAAGAACAGAAGAAAAACGGGGGAAGGAAACAGAATATGATACTAAAATGACTCTATCATATGTTAAAGTCATTTCTTTTTTGCTGAGGTTTTGTGTGAATGGACTCTAATACCATAATACAAACTCATCATGAAGAAACACATGAACGCTGTCTCCTACAAATCATTCAGTGTAATGAGTATAAAGCAGGGTTACTATTGTATGCTAAATCCATAAAAAAGATTACTTTGAGAAAGTCAACATTTCTCATCTTTGTTTACGTTAATTTAAATAATACAATTAAGTAACTAAAGTATAATAATATTCAGTAAATTAAAAGCACGGCATGTTGTGTCAAGTTTCATATTAAATGTAACGCTATTTACCCAGTTTTTTGGAAATATTTATGAAATTTACTAACAATGTCTGAGTGAACATGTAATTATCTTCAGGGAATATTGTAAAAATCCTCAAAAATTACCAAACTATTTTGTATTAAGAATACTAAATTTACACGTTAAAGTCATAATAGTAATAACTGTCTATAAAGGTCCTAGAAAAATAGGCAATTTATTAATATGTTAAATTCTTACACTGTTATCACAATTGATTTAAAAGGTTTTTAGAGGGGCTAAGAAGCCATGAGACCAGCTACTCAATCAGTTAGATGCCAGTTTAAGTAGGTGTAATGACTAGGTTTTGTTTTTGTACGAAAGAATACCAGGGTTTTTTATTTGCTGCTTTCTGTCCTTCTTTCACTCTACACTTCTCCATACATCTCATGAAAAGTGATGAGTAATAGTCTAAGCACAGGCTGGTGTGGGAGGGAGATCTTTCAGTGCTGGGTTTGGTCTCATTACAGAAGAGAAAAGAAAAGACAAGAGAAAGAAAATAAAGAAATGGACACAAATTCAATAACAAAAACAGTTTGATGTAAAGGTGTCGCATGTGGAAGGAGTTTGACTGGAAGTCTAAAATCCGATTTTTCAGGACAAAGTCTTTCCGCTCTGAGAGTTGGGGTAGCAATAAGTGCTGGGGAAACTGTGGACTTGTGGGTGATCAAGCGCACATATTTTGGGACTGTCCCGTTGTTCAACACTTTTGGACTGAAGTTAAGGGGCTCGTAGAAAAGCTCCTTAAAGTGAATCTTTCCTGGGACCCTTTAACAAGTCTATTGGACAAATTCCTGAATTATCTGTCCCATGATCAGAAAACCTTGCTACATCTCCTACGAACGGCTGCAAGAAAAATGATAACAACTTATTGGTTGAAACCTGAACCACCCACGGTCTCACAGAGAATACAAAAACTCAGACAGTTATATTCAATGGAACAGTTGACAGTACAACTACAGCTGAAGACTCAGATCTTTGAAAGAAGATGGAGACCAGTTCAAAGCCTTGTTGGATAGGCCACTCTTTTAAGTTTGTATTTTTGCTTGAACTTTGTCTATTCACTTTTATTTATTTATTTATTTCCTCCCTCAGATCTTTATTGTAACCATATATATCTTTAGTTGAGAGCTCGGGCCCAATCTCAGGACTGTGGTTATTGTTTGTATTGTTTGTATAACTTTATAGAACTATTATCAATAACAGTAAAAAAAAGATGATTATGACAGTGATGACAACAGAATCTATAATGGTAAGGATACAACTGAGATACAATACAATTTTCTAATATCTCCTCATTATAAAAGCAGCACACTTCCTGCTGAATCAGACAGTACAGCTGCCTCCATCAGTATATCACTGTAAACCAGTCCCAAACTCAATTCATCAAATCCACTGTGCCTTTTGCCAAACTCCACTCAAAATTTACCAGTCTATCAACTCAGTCAATGCCACTCTAATGAAATACATGTGCTCACCATTTTGAGATTATACTAATAAAGTAACCAACAGTAATTGTTTCCTGCTGCAAACTAAACTAATGAAGCATAATAATGGAAAATTGCAGTGATTATTATAAAATTATTCATCTTTGCACATCAATTTTTTATAACATGTCCTTTGGTAAACTTAAATTAAATACATTAACATTCTCTAAATGTGCATGGAACTATGGCTTTTTATGTAAAAGGGGCATGGATACAGTACAAAGACACATCAAACCACCAAGAAGTGAAATCAATTTTTGTACCCTCAATTTCTCAGAAAAAAAATAAATACAATTTATTCTCTAAAGTGAATTCTACTGTAAATTTTGCTTTAAAATTGCAGTTTATTGCAAATATGAAATCTTTCTTATTTTGTTCATTTTGTAGTGCAGTAGTTTCAGAAAGTTGTTGTCACTATGGACTGGCTTGCATTGAGCTCAACTTAAATTGCACTGAAGTTTACTGGTAACAGACTACAGAGCATTATTCAAAGTGCTGTAAACTGTCATTATAATATAGGGACACGGCAGTGTATTACAGTGGACTAGAAGTATGCACGGCATGTATTTGGACTGAAAGTACTACTTGAAATGTACACCAAGAAGGATTTCTTATTTAATCTTTCATTAGAAATGAATTATTGAGCCAGTGTCGTGTAAGATCCTATTCCCCTACAGAGACCTACACCGCTTGAAGAGGTGTATTTAAGTGTATTTATTCATGAAATATATAGTTTTATATATTAAAATATGTAAATCTACTATAACTAGATTACATATTAGAAGATATTACAATAACATTTAAAATTCAGTTTTAATCAATCATTGAGGAATGCCACTGTCCAAAAACAAGAAGAAAAGCTGATTTTAGATTAGACGGGCAATTAAAAAAAATAATAACAGTAATTAAATACATATAACTAAATAAGTTTAACACTAACTTTAATATGAAAGCCTGTGACATATAAACTTGAAATGAAAAGAAAATAGTTTTTAGTTTTACTTTTTCCTCAGAAGTAGACTTTATAACATCAGTTTATATCTTTATGGTAATGGTTACATCAGAAATGTGAGGGAACTCAAAAAGCTAAATAAATTATTGTTTTATTTGCAATGCATTTGACATTCTATAGCCTCCTCCATGACATAATTTTAACCCTCAAGCATTCCATGTAGTTGAGCAAACGTCAGGACAGCATTACTGCATGTTTTACTCGCCCATCACAGAAGATCCCAAAAGGCACATTAGAAGACACAAACACTGACAGGGTTTATTTGAGTATCTACTTCAACTGCCAATCAAATGAACTAAGCAGAACATTTAACTAATGAAGAAACGATGTCTGTGTGTGTCACCAGTCAGCCCGGGGCGACAGCCGTACTGAAGAAGATGGAGCCGACTTATGGTTTTGATTAGACAGGAAGAGACGATAAGAAACAGTTAGAGGTCACAACCTTATATTTCAAGTCTCTAAAACTGAGAGATTGACAGTTTCTTCTCTTCTCACAATGTTTATCGCTCCCTTTTATTGTCTTTGGTTCTCTCACACAAGACTGCACATATAAAATGAGGTTTCCAAGAGCACGCTCTGCTTAAACCCACCAGGAGAGATATCGGACAAAGGTCAGCAGAGATGTGACTCAAGACCTCTCCCGGAAAGCACAGCATCAGCATTATTGAGGGAACCCTTGTTGTTCAGCATGGAGTAATGTCTTGAACGATAACAGACTTTTGTGCAATTCATAGCAGACAAAAAGACAACTCTTAGATGCTTAGATGACCCTTTTTGGACCCTTTTGATTTTGTAATGCGTTCTGGGAATTGCTGCTTCTCATCGTTAACTGTTTCTGCCACTAATGGCATTATAACTTCTCAAAGAATACAGCATATGCACAGAAATCTCATAAAACAATTACTTGTTTGCATGTGTGCTCAGAGAGGCTATTAACTAACAAATGAACCAAAACCACTTCAGAGCCATAAATCTAAATACAGAACCAAGGATGGTTGATGGATGGAAACTTCCACACAACCTTCTTGGGTTACTCTGTTTTAAAAGCATTCTTTGGTTAGTAGGTGTAAACACACAAAAGAAGCTTGTTTATCTTATCAGCATTGCCATTTGTAGTGCAGCCAAACAATAGTCTATTAAACCATCTCAGATGATACAAAACAGGTTTCCTGCTGTAATTAAAGACCTATTGCCTTGAAAGCGACCCAGACAATAGACCAGTCGAGTTATCCTGACCACGGAATTGAGTAGGTGTGGTAAATTCTTCTCACAATCTATTGCGGCTGGCAGGGTTCCCTGTTAGAGACCTCTTGAATGTGATATATGATGCTCACACACTCTCGCACAAATAAAAGAGTATCCAATCAGGGACACCTTATCCTGTGATGCAGTGACAAAAATCAATCAGCAAATATTACTTATATTGACAAGTGGCAGAAAAGGCCACGGTCTGTTGGTCGACACATCACCGTGCGCATGCAAGGATGCACACATATCATTGATCTTTACCCACCCAAAACGGCGTATTCCCCCTCTGGGAAGACATGGACTGGCTTGATAAATATTTCATTTTGGGGATATTGCATCATTTGCATTAAACCGTAACATGAAAAGGGAAAAGGCTATTTGGGAAATAACCTGAACTAATGTATTATGAGTTGAATGAATGAATTAACGAGTCTCAGGATGTGCATTCTTCAGTCATCAAAGACCAGTTCATTGAAACTCTGTCATCATTTAATAAACTTCCTGCATTTTGAAATCTGTATGATGTTGCTTTGGCTCTGAAATCCAAAGGAGTTTCCATGCAGTAAACGTAAATGGTGACCATGGCTATAATGCAATATTTTCAGTGAATAATAACTTAATTTTTTTACCTTTTATTAATGGTAACACTAGTATAGAGACCAATTCTCACTATTAACAAGTTGCTTATTAGCGTTTCTATTATTAACATATTGGCTGTTAATTTGTACAAAGAAAGTGCTTATTCTGACCATATTCTACATTCCTAATCCTATCCAATACCTACATTTAAAGGGTTAGTTTACCCAAAAATTTCAATTCTGTCATTAATTACTCACCCTCATTTCGTTTCAAACCCGTAAGACCTTCGTTCTTCTTCAGAACACAAATTAAGATAATTCTGATGATATCAGAGAGCCACATGTCCCTCCAAAATGATTATCCTAGATCCAGAAACGTAGTTAAAACACAGGTAAAACAGTTAATGTGACATCGGTGGATCAACTTCAGTTTTGTGACGCTAAAATAATATTTTTTTGTGCAATAAAAACAAAAATAACTTTATTTAACTCTACTAGTGACTTACGTCTTCCACCATTTTAGAGAGTATCACTACGTACGCGTACGCCTTCCACTAGGCTTAAACAACTGCAGATAGATTTCATGCACTTGCTCTCCCCGAATAAAAACAAGGCGGGTTACATCAATTACGCTAAGCTTGCGTATGCATTGCATTGTGATACTCTCTAAAATGGTGGAAGACGTAAGTTACAGGAGAAGAATGGTAGAGTTAAATAATGTTATTTTGGGGGGGGGGTTTGTGCAAAAAAAATACTCTCCTAGCGTGGCAAGTTGATCCACATGTCACATGGACTGTTTTACCTGTGTTTTACTACTACGTTTCTGGATCTAGGATCATTTGAGTTGTATTGCTGTCTATGGAGGGACAGATGGCTCTCTGATATCATCAGACATATCTTAATATGTGTTCAGAAGATAATCGAGGGTCTTATGAGTTTGGAACGACACAAGGGTGAGTAATTAATGACAGAATTTTCATTTTTGGGTGAACTAACCCTTTAACAACTACCTTACTATTAATAAGCAGAACATTAATTATTTCTCTCAGAACAAAGCAACTCTCAGAGTAATAGTGGGGTAAATCTCCAGAGGATACAGGAACAAGGGATACTAACTGCACTTAGAAAAGCGAGAGAGAGAGAGAGAGAGAGAGAGAGAGAGAGAGAGTGACTAGTATGGAGTCCAACTGCCATGTGAAAATAAGCAATCCACTTACTGACAGTGAAGTGTAAAGTTCACAGCGCTTGTGTCAGCCCATCTGCCAGTCACGCATCAGAGAGTTTTATCTGAGACGAGACCATAGAGACTACCTTTCTTTGAGCCTGTTCAGTCTTTCTTGCGCTTGTTATCTCTCGCTTTCATTCTTTCACTTTTCTCACATCTCTCTTTCGCTAGCTTTAGTACTCTTGTTTTCTAGTTCACATGCTCCTATAGGAGAAACAAGGAAATCACAGCTGGGTTTTTTTATGCTTGATTAGATTTACTTATAAACATGCAATCTTGCACACTCTTAATGTAATATATTTATTAATATTACACACTAACAAACATTTTATGGACTGTGTTAATTTTCCTTCTTCCAGACTTAGACAAATATCTTAGTAGATACAAAATCACCTGGTTTTGATCTTTTGTTGGACAAATGAAATTCCCTTGTTGTTTATTTGTAATGAATATCTGCAATTCCTCTAGCTGTCATTCCAATTCAGATTCCGATTTAATCCAATTTTCATCCCGTGGAGCATGTGGACAACTAATTTACAACTCATGAATTGAAAGAGAATCAGTTAAATTCAGAGTTTTGCACAACCCAGTATAAAATAAAGGAGACGTATGACCGGCTGCCACACGGGACCCACTGAAATCCAATTTCACATAAACAGATGTCATATATCAGAGAGAGAGTGAGTGAGTGAGAGAGAAACAGAGGGACAGGAGGGAATTAAAGAGCGAAGACGCTTGCAATAAGAGCCAACTGGTCTTCCGTCTGCCCTGAGAACAAAGAGCCATCCGCGACCTGGTCTGCAAGACAGACACACTCTTCCTTTTTTGTTTTCTTCTAGTTTATGAAGTGTGGATTCCATCCTGAGTTCCCTCGAGCTGCATGTGTTGAGTGTGCATGCGTGTTTATTTCAGAAAGCTTGGGAATGATTTAATCATAAGAAGGCAGCAGGAAGAGCCAGAGAGACGGAGGAGCGCTGAAACGCGACCCCTCTCAGATGTCTCCCCTCAAACAATGACCGACCCCTGGCCCCTCCCTCTCCCGGTACTGATGAGAAACAGTGGAGAAGGCAATTTGCCATGAATGCAATCATTTCAGCATTGAAAGGCGATTAAAACGGGCTCCTTCACTTCTGAGCAATTAAAAGAAATGGGTGCACAATGCCAGCCTGTCAAACACAGTGCTATTTATTGGCTTCAAACAAGGCACTCGTGCTAATTTCAAAGTGAAACGTGTTATTATTTGAAACAATCGAGGAACAAAACTTTCCAGCTTTCCCCATTTATGGAAGTTTCTGGTGGGGGGGGGTTGACAAGTTCAGCTAATGAGCTGCATTAGCTACATAACTGCAATATGTCTGCATCTTTTTTTTAAATTCTATAGATTTAACAGTGTTATTAAATTATTAGTGTTTTTTAAACATCAGGGGATTCCAAAAAAAATTAAACATCTTTAATAACTGATGACCAATAACTGTTAAACCAAACCTAACAGGCAGATATTAATCAAATATTTACTCCATCATCACTGAAAATTTTCATATTCTCTCTGTTTGGGGCTTCTCTTACTAAATATACACCAATCACCGAATATTGGCATTTCATATTACTTCATGTAGGACATGTGATGGATATTCTGAAGCTTTGTTTGTTTGAACATGCGGGTTAATGTGTGTATCCCCTTCTTTACTCTCCTCTACCCTTTCTCTCCTCCTCCTCAACCCATTCTATCTGTGATGAATATCTGTACAGCTGAACGTGGGATGCATTTATATGCCTACATAAATAGTCAATGTGAGTTAGAGTGACAATGTGATAATAATTCATTTCCTCAATTCCCTTTCTACAGTCCCCTTATCTTTACATTAACACTTCAGAGATGAGCCACTGATTCCCAATTGGCTGCAAGTGACAGCTTAAAATAAGAAAGACAATTCTCATTACAAACAATCAGCCACAGTCAATTTTCAGGATACTTGAAGGTCAAAGCTTAAAAATGATTATATCAGATTTCATCGTATTTTCAGCATGTAGATGGAACTTGCTTTACAAAGCTGGGAGATACAGACCAAGGAAAGAAATTGAATCGTCGTTGGTTAAAAGGAGATCGGATATTGTCGGGTGCGTTTTGGGATCAAAATTGGTATTAACGGTGAATTCGGAACATCTTAAAAAACCGAAGAAAGCTAAGATGAACATAGCGTCGAGCGTGCAGTCGGTGTGGAGAGAGTGGTAGCCGGAGCGCAGTTTGTGGATGCAAATTGACAGAATTTCCATAGTGATAGGCAGTCTGGAATCGGTTTTGATTTTTTAATTCCCTTAAGTAATAGAGCGGTTTGAGAGCCAAAAAATAGTTTATGAAAAAACTGAATCCCGCTGAGATACCTTTTAATAGAGCCGATTTGCATATTTTTAGCGGAGTTGAGGAAGGAAATGTAGGAGGTTATAGACAACAAAGAAAAGTCTGGAAAGGGGATATTAAATTGCAGGTGGAAATCTTTGAATGATTTCCAAGCAGTGAGGTAGGAAAGAAGAGTACGAGGGGCAACGGCGGATAGAATAAAATCGAGGGAAGTTTCGAAAAGGTGTCTCAGAGGGTGGTTCAGGGGAACGTAAGTTGCGAATAAGGAGGAACTGGAGTGGGAAAGGCTTCTGCATCCGGGGCCAAGATCTTGAATTTCTGAAAGGAAAAACGAGAGAGAGAATCAGCAATTTGGTTTTGTTTGCCTGGGACATGTTTAGCTGACAGAATGAACTGATTGCATGCAGAAATCCAGATAAGGCGCCGGAGAAGTGGCATGATGACGGGCGAGTGCGAGCTATGTTTATTTATGCAATGCACAGTGGTTTCGTTATCGCAATGGATGACTATGCTGGACGCGGCCCATTCGCTTCCCCATAGGGAAGCTGCAACGACTATTGGGTAAAGTTCGAAAAAAGCCAAAGACGCGAGGTTTTGCGGGACTGACAGCATTTCTTCGGGCCAGGTTGAAGCAAACCAGCAGTTGCGGTAAAACCCGCCGAAACCGATGGATGGAGCCGCGTCAGTAAATAACTGGACGTCGATTGGGGATGCTAGTAGATCGTTATAGAAAAACGACTGACCGTTCCACTGTTTCAGAAACGCAATCCATAAACTGAGTTCGCGGAGACAGGGGTCCGTGAGCGAAATCTGATCCTCGAGATTGGTGGCTGACGAGGCTAGAGCCAGCAGGTGCGAGACGAAAGGGCGACCCTGAGGAATTATACGCATGGCGAAGTTAAGGTAACCCAGAATTGACAGCAATTCGCGTTTGGAGCAGATAGGGTTTTCGCGGAGGTTAGAAGCTGCAAGGACGATTCTGTCGACCTTTTCTTTGGGGAGAGATGCGATAAATTTGTTAGAATCGAGAGCGATGCCCAGAAATTCGATTATTTGGCTGGGGCCGGATGTTTTCTCTGGAGCCAAGGGGATGCCCAGCTTGGAGAAAACTTCTTTTGCTTTGGCGAGGTCGGCGGCAGGACGAGCGCGGGGAGGGGAGACGATTAGAAAATCGTCCAGCAGATGTATTAAATGGTGAATCTGATAGTTATTCGATAAGATCCAGCAGATGGCTTCGGAAAGCATATCGAAAATTTTAGGGCT
>JAUMHP010000060.1:13345744-13374070 GCA_032361065.1 Enteromius trimaculatus
AATAGGGAGATTGGTGGCAGCTGCGATCGTTCGTGTGTGCTCCTCCTGAAATCCGATTAATTGCTTAATCATCATTTGTTGATTTCCTATCAAACTAAAGCTAAAGTGGAGAAATGTACAGACCACCAACTTTTAAAAATGATTCAGCATGATCTACAAACTGCTTGTGCTCTCAAATGGGTGGGCAAGTTTGCTCAACTTCAAGGAGATCCTCAGAAGAACAATAGAAGAAGTAAGGTGGTATAATAAGATGTGACTTTTAATAAAGCTAAAACAATCTGCTAGGCATGAAGCTCAGAGCCTGAGACTAATACCGCCTGCTTACAACCCACATACCAAACATTTACATCACTCCCCTGGATAACAGGCTTTAACAGAACATCTTAAATGTAGAACAAGTCTACAGAGGCAGCGAACAGGACAGGGAACCAATAAGAAGCAATTGGCAGCAGAGAGAGGGATCACGCAAACCCATAATCATTTATCTAAGAAGCATTGCATCAACGGCGTGTATGCATGTCATTCCCAGCAAAAACAGTTTTCATTGGTGCTTCTGGACAATAATTCTGAAGGTGAAGAATATAAGTACCTCTCACAGGAGCACACTGTCTGGCACATACTACCGTAACATATGGGAGATACGTCAAGTACAGCAAAAATCACAAAGGGTTTCAGTGTCTGCTGCCAAGCTCACGGTAACTTCTCGTTTCAGGGATTCGAGCTATGCTCATAATTAAGAAAGGAGACTTCCCAGCCTGATGGGACTGCGCTCAGTGACCTAATTTGATTTGAAACATTAGCTGGACTGGTTTTCATGTTCATTATTATTTCTATGCAAATTTGAACACTGGGCATTGGGGAAGACAGCCAAGAAAATGTCAGCGTGGCTTCCAGGCTCCTGCATCGTGTTTAAAGAGCTTGACTGAAGTCTTTTATTTTGTGCTTGGTAAGGAGGAGTAAGAGGGTAAAGAGAAATGGAGAAACAAAAAAGGGATTGAGAAAATAAAAAGAGTGAAACTGAATAAAAGCTATATTGTTTTTATAACTAAATAAACAGAGAAATAGACTAACCTCACATTTTTCATTAAAGAAACTCTAAAAAAGACATTTATAGTGGTGTTAAAATTCCTTAAACCCCAGATTTTAGTGATTGAACTTCATGAAGAACAGGCTATTTAATTGACATTAAATTAATTTGTGTAAAATAAATAAAATGTTACTTATAAAGTTTATTGGCACATAAAACCACATATACCACTCTTCAAAAGTTTCGGGTCAGTAAGATGTTTTTTAAATTACGCATTAAACAGATCAAAAGGTACTGTAATTTTCTATTTGAAGAAATTTCTATTTGACGGCAGTACCGTAGTTTACTGTACTTTCTAAAAATAATATTAAGCATTTTCTGTTCAAAACAGCATATTAGAATGATGGTGGACTAAAGGCTGGAGAAATGCTGCTGAAAATTCTGCTTTGCATGACAGGAATACATTACATTTTAAAATATATTCAAATGGAAAAGAGTTATTTTTAGTTGTGGTAATATTTATGTTTTTCAATTAAATGCAGCCTTGGTAACTATAAGAGACTTTGAACATTTTTGGAAAAGAAAAATTGCAATGGTAGCTTTTTCTCAGACTTTTCTTTATCTTTCTTTATAAATCAGACAGAAATTTTACCTACCCTCCTGCAGACATAAGAACTATTGATGTCAGACGTGACTCAAATTATGTCCTTAAAGAGAGAGCAGAGGAATCTGAAAAAGCAAATCAAGTCATCAAAAGGAAAACTGATTGCAATGAATAAGTACAGCAATCAGCAGTGCTCATGGCAGGTCTGTCAGGAAGCTGTCAGCATAATTCATGCTCGACTCAACCTTTGCTGTTGGTTTGGATCCACTGTCATGGTAACATGAGCAAGCAGGTAAAATTTCATGTTTTTTCTCCTAAAATAAACCAGTTGCATAAAACAGACTTTTATAGCCTCTGATGGGTCCTCAGGTAAACACCTTCTACATATGTAGCAAAGCAAACTAAAAAACACTTGGATGTGTTAATAAACGAAAAAAGATGGAAATGTATTGATCCCAGGACATAAATACAGAATGGAATTAATTGCGAGACTGATGGTCATTACCTATTGAAGTGTTTAAAGTATATAAGCTTCTTAACCTGAAACATGACACTTAGCTGGGACCTGCTTATGACACAATACCCTGCACATGCCAAATGAAACAGTGCTGCTAATGTGTGTGTGTTGCTACTAGTCTCCTCACCGCACAGGAGTAGGTCAAACAACAGATGGTCGTTAAGGATTAAACTGAACTATGTAAATGTTGAATCAAGCAGTCAAGCAAAGCCCAAGCAGGGAGCTCATAACACACTCAGTAGCTCACTTTCCATTGACTTCTATCACTTTATACAGGGTTAATGATATTTTATATTGCATAACCCTAAAACGAGCCCGCTGATTTGTCCAGTGCATCTTTTGTTGATTTTACTCCATTAATTCCATTTGCACAACTGTTTAAAAGTTGTTGTTTTTTAGAACTATTATTACTGAATATTTTTTTTATTATTTATTGAATATGTTAAAATGTATCTTCAAAATGTAATCAGGATGATTTGCTGCTTGAGAAACATTTATTTTTAATATCAGTGTCGGAAAAAGTTGCACTGCTTAATGTTTTTGGGGAAAACAATTAACAATACATACAATAATCTTGAATGTCTTTATTGTAATTTTTGATCTTTCTAATATCTCCTTGTTAAATGAATCTATTAATTTGGACCCTAAACTCTATTAAACAAGTGTAAACCCACATTACTTGCTTAATAACGCAGATTACACATAAATCATGGCTATATTTTAACTAGAAACTCTTTATGAAGATATGTGGGACATCAGTAACGAACAGGTCTTTGAAGATGTTTGAGAATGGAAGCGTTTCAGTTTCCAAAAATAGCCGAACATTTTGCTGTCAGAGACAGAGCATGATCTAAAAGATTTCAAACTCTAGACCTATCTAAGCCTGACGTTGAAGCCTCCTTAAGGTTGCAAAAACACTGACGCATACACCCAGCTTTGATCAGTGAAGAACAGAAGACGCGATCTGACTGACAATTGGAGGTTATTTCAAAATATAATCATGGCGGTTTTTCACGTTTGCAAACATCCAGCCGAGACAAACTGAGAATTATAAGTATCATTACAAATGTGTCATTCGCTTTTCATGGAAATGGCATCATCAGAACTGCAGCATCGTCTCTTGCTGACTATACTTCATGACTATAACCAACTTCCTGGCGCACACGAGAGAGAATTATGCATGATTTTTGATGACACAACGGACAGAAGACAAAGCCGGAGGTCTCAGCTCTCACTTCACTATTAACAGGCACTGGAAAATACATTATTACAGCCCATTTCCTTTTTACAAATGGAGCAATATTAATTTATTTCATAAAATCTCCCCGAAGATAGTTTTACCATATGGAACGTCCCTTACTGGATCACAAGTGCTCTATAAAGACTAAGCCCAGCAGATCCAGACCTCTCTGAATGTGTCTGTGTGTGTGTGTCCATGGCAGGACTATTGTATTTGCGCACCAAGGCCTGTCAGCTCTACAGTCAGCTGTTTGCTGTCATTAATCAAGTCAGACAGTCTACTAATATATGCACTAGATCCCAGCGGCTAACACAGTCACCGCATTACAATGACCTGGACTTACAGGAAATCCGCAGCAAATACCCCCTTTAATTTTAACCATAAACCGAAGCTACTATGAACTGATGAAAATGAACGTATTATGTTAATGTCTGACTGCAGAAAGGTCTTTCGATTGAACTTTGTCTAAGTCAGCATTTTGCCTCATTTGGTACGATTTCATACCATTTCAAGTGAACAGCTAAAAATAACATTAAGGAGCACTCCTTAGGCACTAACTTTGGAAGAAAATGCCTTTGAGAAAATTACAAGGTGAAATATCTTAAATATGTTCAGGACTAATGCTTCTAAATTCTTTGTTTCCATTTTAAAGATTATGAGAATTTGTAATCGGTCAGCATGCGAGATATACTCCGATGATTCATCTTGAACTATGCTGATCCCCAATGTGTGTTTTTAGTAAACATGATAATGTAAAGCACGCTATTGAGGTGTTTATCTTTCGGTGCATGCAAACAACATCAAATATTCTACTTGCTCTGTATATTCATTATTCATAGTAAAGGTGCACAGCTTGCAAGTGTGCTAGCATTTACAATTCAAACAAGGTACTGGGAGGGACTGTTGTCAAGGTGAAGCTGCAGTCTATGGCAACCTAACAGCAAGAGGCAGACAGAGAGAAATAAAATGAGACAGAGAGAAAATGGATAAGAGAACATAAAAGCAAAGGCAAAAGGGGAAAAAACAAAAAAGCACAATATGGTGTCATAATTAAATACTAATGTAACGGGTTCTCTAAGTCACATAAGTACAAAACCCAATATTTGTCCATACAATCTAGAGATCATTTTAGAAAATAATTTTATACACACATTACTAAATACATTTTTGGGGTGGGTAAGACTTTCAAAGAATTTCAAAGGGGTCATATGATGCGATTTTCAATTTTCCTTTTCTTTGGAGTGTTAGAAACTGTTAATGAACAGATAAGGTCCCTAAAGTTGCAAAAAATGTAAGTTTCAAAACCAAAGAGATATTCTTTATAAAAGTTATGACTTGCGAAGGACAATCAGAGCTCAACTGCTTTTTTTAGAACGATAAGCTTTGTACAAAGCGACCCGTTTCAGGAGGTTGGGCTTAGAGGAGAAACAATATTGTGGGAAATATATGTGCTTTTTGCACCCTAAACCGCATAAACAGATTACACCAAATACACAAAATAATGTTCTTTTTTAGCAATATCATATGACCCCTTTAAAAAAAAAAATTAATGCATTGATCATTTTAATGCATTTTCAAAAATGATTCCTCATATTATGCAATCATGTTGTGTGTGTGCTTATAATTTTTTATGCTTATACTGTAGACCATAGCCTCACAGCCTATTCACTCATACTGAACCAAATTGCTCCCAGACATCCCAGCCAGCAGACTGTGCAACATATGACTAGATAATCGGCATGACAGAAGTTCTGCTTTACACACGTTTGGCTACGATGTCGCACTTTCACACTTCTAGTCAATACATAGGAGCCCCCCCAGTACACATGCAGACTACACCCAAATCCGCCAGCATGGTTACGCCCGTACACACAAGTACAAACACATGGTGCACATGGTAAGCGTTCGCTTCAGGGCAGAAAAGCATGATCACCCGGCATCTGCTGTGTCTACCAATCCACACATAACACACTCATACAATAACCAGCACTGGAGAAGAGAGAGCGCAAATGCCATCTGATGGAGAAACAAGAGCTCATCCTTATCCCATGCCTGTCTCACTCCCCATGGAACCATAACTCAGCTTACCGTGTAAGAGACTAGAAGAAAGACGAAAGCACACAGTGAAAATAGAGGATTAAGTGGCATAGATCTCCTACAAGAGCCAAGAAAATAAAAGCTCCTCTCCAAACCAGGAGAGAGGCAGTTGAGAGGTTCACTCAACATGTTTGAGCATGAGCAGGCTCTCCTTTAGCCAAATGGAGTGATCATTGTAAGAAGATGATGGACTTGCTGGAATGCAAAAACAACACTTACACACATTTTATTATGGAGGATGTTGCTGGATGTTGAACTAACCATACTGCTTTGTAAAAATTTGGGAAGCAAATGATTAGTACCCTATTGGTTACTAGTTACCCTATTGTCCAACTACTGGAGAATATTTTGATATCAGTGCATCACATAATGAGTGAAACTGGTCAGAAAGCTCTTAGATTTTATCAAAAATATCTGTGTTTTGAAGATGAGTGAAGGTTTTATGAGTCTGGACCTGAGGGTATGACAGAATTATCATTTTTGGGTGAAATTAAAAAAAAAAAAAAAAAAGTATTGGTAGTGTAGTTACTGCATTATACATTTGTAATCCGCCATACACTTTTATTATTGTTACATTAAAGATAATTATAATTACTAAAAAATAACCTAAACCCTACATTTGCAAGAAACATTTTAGTAGTCTTTATGAATCACAAATAAGGATGGCCCCAAATGTCCCTAAAGAGAAGTTTTGTTATGCTTAGCTAACTTCAAGGTACAAATTAATCTCTAAAGTATAGCTAAGTATAGATATAATTAGCTGCCTAATGAATAATAGCTGATAATTAGCTGCCTAATGAAGACATAAACTTGCTTTAATTTTAAATAACGCAAATAACTAACCCTAATCCAAACCATAATCTGACCCCTATCAAAAATACTTAGTATTATATAAGTATTATAAAATAGTTAAGCATTTTAAAAAAATGAATACTTCCTCAATTATTACTGACCAATATGTTATTAATATTAAACTTAAATATTAAATTGAAACATTTAAAAGTGTATTTAAAAGTTTTCTCAAAAAAGCAACACTTTGTTGACCTGTTTTTATAATCTATACCCATTTGTATGTATCCCCTAAGGGAGTCTTTTTCAGATTTAGCTAACTTCTGGGGACAATTATGTCCCAAAAGTATAAGTTACCCACACACAACACACTTATCCAATAAACATAGTTAGGGCTGGACTTTTTAAACATACTATTAGAGAAACAAACAGCTCTCTCTCCTGATTAGACACAGATGCACTGATGGAATAATCGTTGGTTTAATCTGTCCATAAAAAGAATGTAGTGATAAAAAAAACTACACAGGCTAGCCAGGATGATGTCATCGCATCCCTCTCTTTTTCCCATTTCAATCTGTTTTTCTTCTCTCTTTCTTGACTTTCTAAAGTGGATTAGTCTTTCTTCCTAAACAGCTGAGGAAAACCCTGAATCATTAGGCTTTGCTTCCTCAGAGTATAGGAGACAGGAATGCTTTAATAATGCGGAGCTGTGCATCACATTTGTAAGACTGTTTCACAGAAACGCTTCAAAGCCTTTAAGGAAAAGTTCATCCAAAAATGAAAGGTCTATCATCATTTACGCACCCCCAGGACACTCCTAAACTGTAAACGGTTCGACAAAACACAAAAACAGAACATTTTATTAGCCAAAAACATTTAAGTAGATACACTTCATTGGGTGAACTCAATTTAATTGAGGGCAGGATTTCCATTCAATAAATATGTGTAGCCCCAACTCAAAAAATCAAATGAATGCAATGAAGTTTAATTGATTTGGGTCAATTTGATCAAATATAGTTTAATGAAATTGATACATTTTATGCTTGATGAACTCAAACTAAAACATTTACTCTGGAAAAAAAAAATTATAGGAAGACATCCTTCGACACAGAAAAAATATATATATTTTTTGATTTACTTAACTTTAGCCAACTTGTTATGCATAACATAAGTTGGTTTGGATACAACCATAGCATTCTAAATATTTTTATTATTATTACTATTAAACCAACTTTGATTCAAGTTAACAGGTCCACAAGCACATGCTCTACACTTTACCACAATGGTAACCCCCAAAAACACTAACATAGCAGAAGGTCTTACAAATACAAACATAAAAGAGCATTAAACATTAACAAGTCTCCCAATTTTATCATCTTAATAAAAAGCCTAAAATAACACTTTATTTCAAGATTTACTATCCTTATCCATGCAAAGCATGATGGGAAGGGGAAATCCACTTTCAAGTTACACAAGTAAAATCATTTATGTTAATTTACATAACAGTGTTAAATGAGAATTTTTTTTTTAAATAAACTTAACAGTGTTGGAGTGTAATTTTGATTGTAAAATGCTTATTTTGAGGTATAATAACGTCTTTATATGCGCGTATGCTTTTGAATGTAAATGATTGGAAAAACATGTGGATCTCAAATCTTCTGTATCAAATGCAGTTTTTGCAGCTGGATAGATAAAGCATGCAGTTACACCCATTGCTGATCTGAAGCTCACAGTTGGCTTTCCCTTGCACAATTAACCCTTTCCTTGCACAAGTACTCTAAGTACGCATTCTCAACAGTGATAAAATCGCTGCATTGTCAGCCCGTCACGACTTATTGCCTGGATGTCATCGACAGGACGGTGTCAAATATCACATGACCAGTCAAAACAAATCTGAATGCTTTCAAGTTCAAAATTAGTGACTTTTGCACTTCACCGGAGCTACAAGGATATCATATCAAGAGATGAATAGCATTCAGCCTTTGAAAAATGCACGACCTTGCGCGCGTTTCGTATTTCTGAGGCATGTGCTCGCAAAACTGCCAAATCTAAGACTCACCTTAGGTCACTAAGTAAAGGCTATCTGCATTCTCTTGAGCCTGGGATTCTTTTCAAATGATCCTCACACAAGTTTGTTTACATTACCAATAATCTATCATAAAATTCATGGAACGAAGCCATGTCTGGTTTTGATTTAACACTCCCCGCGGCTGTTGTATGTTTGAGTAGGGATGTCAGAGCTCAACAGCTAGAGACTCTAAGCACGAATGAGGGAAGGCGGATTGTTCCGGTTAACTTTTTATTGGCCCACTGTCCTAATGTAGAAATAATTATTCTGGACTCCAAACAAACAGGACTGTCATGGATGGTATGAGGCTTTGGCTGAGATTTTCCACATTTTACCTACAAAAAAACCTGTCAAAAACAAGGAGGAATGAAACTTGAGGAGACTGGATCCTCCTCAGATTGTTTGTTCACATCTCTGGGGTGTCGTGTTTGATTTCTGACCACTCTCACCCTCATTCGTCTGCCTTCTAGTGTGGTTGTCACAGCACCAAAGGAGTGTGAATAGTACCATCACCCTGGAAACCGGCACCTAGAAACGCTTCTCTTTATATGACTCACTGAGAAAAAGACAGCATTTGAATGAGAGTCACAGATTTACATTTAAGTTTCTTCCATTTGTGGAAATGTTTCTTATTTTTAGCTACCGCTGACTAAATATGCTAATTTCGCAAAAAGTTGTGGATGTAATCAGTCCAATTAATGAAAATGCCTTGACAGATGTAAATCACTGAGCTAAGTAATATGTACTCACAGTTTATCGTGCATTAGAACACTTTGTTATCAATATACAGGATTAGCTTCGTTCAGTTCAGATAAAAGGCAAAGTGCACTCGAGTGTGTGTACGTGCGAATTAGACTCACATGAGAGCGCCAGCTCTGGATCAGAGGAAATTGGAACTGCTTCAGCTCTTCTATTAAGAGCAATTTCCTGTGCTTTTCTTTTAGAAAGGCCATGACTGCTTTCCTGTCATCTGTGAAATGCTGAGCAATCCATGTACAGTACAAACGCATGCACATGTTAAAATGCATGCATACAGGGACATACATCACTAATGTACACCGTGCTTCTGCAATGTTTCTGTACAGTAAGGGAACCCTTCATTTACCTTAGAATTCACATTCATGTTCACATAGACAAATTAAAGATGCAGATGTGCATCTACACTAGTTTGTCAAGTTTAAATGTGTTTTTGCAATGGAGAATAGCCTTCAATGTACTAAGCAAATACAATGGTGCCCTCTGTTGACAAAATAAAGTTACAGCACCCAAATATTTCAAGGACGACAACCATCTGGTCACATATTCTAAAGTGGATCATAACATTCTATTGGAAATGTTTAGAATTTTCATGACTCACAGACTACTAATAAACTACTTGACATTTTTAATACAGTTTTTACTTCACAAATATTACTTCAATTGGCCCTGACCTCACAGGCATGATAAAAATCACATTTTCCCGTAGGACTCCAGCAGCAGTGTTAGTCACATGCATCTATTTAAAGCTAATTTACAACAGAGCCATTTGCACACATATGCAGTTTTTAATGAATGGCAGGCATTTAAGAGGTTAGGACAGAAAAGTGGATGGGGGGAAAAAAAACATGATGGTATCAAGAGGAGAAGAAACGGAACAAGTTGAGAGCCTCGAGAACAACCCACACTGCTGTAGAGGTGGTGTAAAAGTTCTCCATGTAAGTGAGAGACAGATGACAAAGTGAGAGAGAGGGAGGAAAGAGGAAAAACTGAATCAAAGGACAGTTTGAAGTGCCGCAGGGAGCCGTGCAGATACCTGCGGTTCCCAATCTGTGTGAGTGTTTGTGGGTGAGTGTGTGTATGTGCCCATGTTTATCAAAAGCATACATGGCCCTGCTGCATGTACACTTCACAACTGAGCTGGAGACGCAAGGATAACGTCCATCCAATCCTGAGCACATTCAAAGAGCCTTCCTGCCTATTGCTCTCTGGTAGGGTTACGGATCAGCAGTGTCGCAGAGCCTCAGCGCCTGCAGCCATTTATTCTCTCCATCTTGA
The DNA here is from genome assembly GCA_032361065.1 of Enteromius trimaculatus. Taxonomy (NCBI): domain Eukaryota; kingdom Metazoa; phylum Chordata; class Actinopteri; order Cypriniformes; family Cyprinidae; genus Enteromius; species Enteromius trimaculatus. The sequence continues at coordinate 13,356,121 of JAUMHP010000060.1, forward strand.
GATGGATCACTATACAGAAAACAGCCTACAATGAAGAATTAGTATGGAGCCAAAAACTGATGGTATGTCACAGTACTAATGTGTCAAGGAATCGTAATAGCCCTGCTCGATCACCATGCACTTATATATTGCCCTAGGGAAGAGAAAACATCCAAGCTAAAAATATTTAACAATATATTTTTGTTTAGCATGCATGCTGCACCAGGGTTAAATCCAAGTTCTTTAATAACACATCCAGTTTGAGTATTACCCTTCATTTAAGGCAGCTGGTAGTATGTTTGCAATGGTATAATTTTATGGCATTCAATGTTTAGACCACTTATTCAGCTGTGATCCAGTGATATATAAAAACAAACAGCACAATTTATTGTTTAATATATGGGTACTGAGGGGATGGAAAGTCAAGGAAGCTATCAGAAGAGCACCTTTAGTGCCTGCTGCAGGACATGTGAGAGAGAACAAAAGGCCAAATATGGACTAAATGCCATTTTAATGTAGCATTTGATACGCACACATTCCATGCATTTATTCTATCACTTAACTGGGTGTGGATTCCAGTGGCACTTTTAGGCTCTTGTTCAAGTAAATTAGAGGTGATGAAGACATGATCTCTGTGTTTAGCAGCTGCAGCTGGTCTGGACAGTCCAAACAGACAACTGACCCTGAGCTCAGGGACAAAGAGAGAATAAGGCGTTAGCTCTCTTCTCATACACAGAAACACAGCTAACTGCCAAATACAATCTCTGATCTCTTCCACCAACTGCACTGCTGGCCTGTTTACACACATCACTAGTCTTTGCAATAGAATAACTCATTTCATCCATTTCATTTCATGCCACACTGATCATACCAAATGACATCTCTTCATCAAAGCAGCCTTCTGTCTACCTATACGTCCATGTATCTACCTATCTATTTATATCAGTCTATTTTTGTCCATCTCTTCATCCATCAATCGTTCAACTTATTCATCCATTTATCCTGTTATGTTATGCATCTGTCCATCCAATCATTCAACCATCCATCAATCCATCATCTCAATTGATAGACAGGTAGATATAGATACATAGATAGACCGCCCCGCCGCAGCAGCAGCAACCAGCTCGCAAAAAAAACACACTTAATCTATGGCGGCAAATCTATGCCATTAATAAGCGAGTGCGGTAAATCATTTCCGCGAGAGGAAAACAGATGTACATGCGAAGAAACGAGGCCCGCGAGCTCATTTTAAACCCTCGCGTGCGCGCGCTTGATATGTGACCCGCGCGGAATTCAAGCAGTCGCGCGAGATTCCTGCGCTCGGTCTTCTCTTATCTGCTCGCGCGATCACTGTTTTTTTTTCAGTCGTGGGGCGGGGCTTGGAGTTTTAGTTACAACTAACTACCCCACCCCCCACAAACAACCGCCGCCTACGCCGACGATACTTCACAATAGACATAGTACGATGCCAAATTGGTCGACATCGCACAACCCTAATAGATACCCACCCCCCATCATCTCTCCAATAGTTCAACTATCCACCAGTCAACCAATCCAACCATCATCTATCCATCCATACATCTATCTCTTCAATCATTCAACTATCCACCAATCGACCAGTCCAATAATCATCTATCCATCCATGAATCTGTCCATCCATCATCTCTCCATTGATGCATTTGTCTGTCCATTCTTCCATCCACAGAAATAAACTAGTAATAAGTAATAAGTGAATCAGACAGCCATTCAAGAGACCCTAGTTGAAATCCGTTTCTGTTCACAGGCCTCTTGAAATGATAAGGATTGTTGTCAGAGTTGGACTGTGGTGTGGCATGTTCCCAGTGGACCCCAAAAAAACCTAAAAGGAATGTTTTGCATAACATAAATGGAAGGGAAACTAGCTGTTCTCTTTTAGAACATGATGTTAACCAAAAACTGAAATATGCCCTTCAATAATGAGAACAAACAAAAGATCGCTGAGCCACCGAGGCTGAGAGATGACCTCTGAATCATGTGTGAATTAGGCTATAGACTGAAAGAGTTAAAAGATGAAAATGACTCACTTTATCTCATCAGTAATGTGTGTTTTCATTTGGATGAACTTTCACTAATTGCAAAAAAAAAAAAAAAAGCTTAATAATGAGTAATCACTGTCTTCAAGCTCAATGGCATTTGAATGTACTTGCAAAACAAGAAATTTTGCTTCTTTTTGTTGCCAAGGGTCAGCCAAATGACATTTAATTTTGAGTCATTTTGCAATTATTTGTGTTTTAAATGACGTAAAAAACTGCATCAATACAATACAACTTTTTAAATCCCAGACTGCAATTTACCAACACTGGTATTACATAAGCAGGATCAACGAAGGTAATTCTTTGTAAGATAGGACAAAATTGTTCAAAAAACATTGTTTTCTTAACAAAGGTCCACATGATGACATAACTATAATAAAGCATACTGATTTGTCAGAAAAGACTGAATTGAAGGCAATGTGACACCAGCAACAGGCTCCATCCTGTCATCATACGCTCGCTATCTTTTGCACACATTATAATGGGGTAGTGAAAACCAAGCACACTATGGTAAGATGGAGTACCCAAAAGCTGGCACACATCCACACTCCTCTGTAATCATTAGCTCTACGGCTTCAGAGACAAAGGGATAAAAACATTCTCCAATTACACCCACTCCAGCCCTATTGAGCATCTGCTAGGTGTAAAATATGAAGGTGCGATAAAACCAAACCCTGGAGACGTTCTTTTCTTCTTGTGACACAAATGCATGTTCAAATACATCGGTACAAAAGGAAACCTCTTGATACAAAACTCCTCATGGCAGAGAAGCTCTCTATAAAAAAGCACTATCACTGATGTTGAGAAATGACCCCTTGCGTCAATCTTTTCTAGCCAAAGTCTAATTTTAATACGCAACTGTCCAACAACAAAGCAGCAGATACTAGAATAAAGTGGTATAAATGCTGTGGTCATATAGTAAATCGATATGTTTGGTGTACTATAGGCTATAAAGACATATTGAAGAATGTAAGCAACTATTCAAGGTTGTTGTTGTTTTCCTAAAAGTTTAATATATTTGTGTTTTACAGTTTACGGTCAATCGTGGAAAAAATATAAAAGAAATATACAGTCCTGTTTAAATGTCTGTGGTCAGTAAGATTTTGCTATATTCTTAAAAAGGAGAATGTTATGCTCACCAGAGATTCATTTATTTGATCAAAAACACAGTACATTTATAATATTTTGTATACATATTATATATTATTATATAAGAAAGAAACATAGAAAGAAAATACATTTTGTAATGTAATAAATTGCTGTTATAGCAAAGCAAATTTTTAACAGCCTTAATCTTGAAATGCCACATGGTACTTCAGAAATTACCCTAATATGCTGATTTGAAGCTACTTTTTTTTTTCCCAAGCCCATATAAAATAGTTAAGCTTCCAGTTAGAGATTAACCTGTTTCCCCAGCACAGAGTTCTGAGCTGTGTATCTGTGGGCCTCAGTCTGCATGTATGTGTCCCACCCCACCTTTTCCGTGACCACAATGGCAAATAAACGACCCTATCATTACACCCAATCAAAAACAACCACATGCACACACAGTCGTCCCAACCCCTGAATCTAAATGGTCAACCTGTGAGTCATCAGCATTGCTATAGTGCAGCCCATCTATTTACACAAGCCCCAAAAGATCAGTCTTCGGTCAAAATAACCTCAGATGGCAACATATGCAACAGCAACCCAGCTCATTTACTTGATTGGTGGACTAAGAATTAGTAAGCGGTAAGCACTCCTCAGGAGTGGGTATAATGATTTCATTTCATTAGAGGTGTTTTAGCAGCTCTGTAGGACCATGCTAATCTAGAAAAAGCCCAGTGAGTGATTTTGCTTTCTTGCCCTCTTTGTATATATCTGAGAAGCAGGGTTTCCCTCTCTTTTTCTCCTCCTCCTGACTCGCTGATAAAAGGAGACTCCACTTTAAAGGCTCATTCAATGTGCCAGACTGCCCTGACTGATTGGTTTGGCTGGGTCACTTGTTAACACACTGAAAGACACTGTTATGCATATTAGAGGAGGTTACTTGGAGGACAAAGTCCAGCAGCTTTCCCTGCAGTTCTAATAGTTTTTTTTTACACTGCAGAAATCATTTTTAACCAGTTTGTTGTCCTGGTTTCCATATTTAAAATAAGACAATTTTTAGAAAATGCTAACACAATGTTAAAACACCAAAAATAGTGGACCATATACCCAGTAAATAGTTTTTTATACAGCAAAAAGCAAGCATTAGCATTTAAACACCATTACGTGTGTTATGTCACAGAAGTCACCATGAAGGACTAACAAGTAATCAGTTTTGCATGATCCTGATGAACCGACTTTTAAACGCTTTGTCACTTTCTCACACACGCGCAAAAAAAAGATTAAATATTTTACCATTTGCAAAAAATAGAATTTACAGAAACAAACCAAAATCAATACAGAATTGTATCATATAAGGCTATTCTGTATACTGAGAGTTTGTTAGTGAAGGAACAAAAACCAATGACAAGTACAACAGGTCTTTGATCATCAGGAATGAGCATCTACAACTTACAGCTTACATGCCAACCTGAGTAAATGGGTCATATAAGCTGGCTGATCAGATAGCAAATACTCAAAGCACTGATGATAATAGGGGAAATAATGAGACTCATTACCACAAAGCAATCAATCAAGCCAATGGCTCTCATAAATTATTTAACTCATCGTGTTACACGTGCTACCCTCTTGATTCGTTCCTTCTACATAGCATGCCCAAAGCAACCTGATGGACTGTGGTTTAGACAAATAAAAACAGCATTTAGGTACTTTCGGGAAAAAACACAAAAATGAAATAAAGCATTCAAGTAATACAAGTTTCACATAAACAGACTTCTGACTATAGGAATAATGTCTGGTGCATAATGCAGTTTATTTTAGCTCAAAACTGTGTGAATTACTAATAAAATCCTTAAATAGACAGCAGTGTTCATACCTTAGCTTTTTGATTTTATACAATGGTGTAAAAGCAGGAAAAATAGACTCCAGTTCCAGCAAATATTCCAACGGTCTCATTAATATTAAAAGATTTATGAATATTTAAGGGCATTTTAGACATGGCAGATGTTAAAAGTGTAGGAATGTGAGCTGATGCATGGCCTTTTCATTTCGACCAATTCATAAGACCCCTGCTCTACCCCACTGCTTTTAAGCAAGGTCTCTAAATTGCACGTCAGTTCATTTGAAGAACCTCTTTGTGATATCACAGGACAGCTATTTTTAGGGAGGTACACCAGTAAAACAAAAAGACCAAAATCCTGTTATACTGCCACCATCCATTTCATTATCCAACAAACGGTGCATCTATAAATTTTCCTTGCAGACTCCAACGTATCCTGATGGACAATGAACTTCTGAATTGACAGATGTTGTGCATGACATGAAATAATGTTTACAATTTTGTAGGCATGAACACCTACTTGCTCTGTCCGATCTTGGTTAGATCATGGTCAAATTTGACTTAACGCTCTATATTTCTCCCTCTTTCACAAACAGCCATCCAAATAGCAATCTGCATTTAAAAATGACCTTTCACATTCTTCTTGAAAGATCTTTAGGAGCTACTGTTGTGTAAGAGATCCCATACTGTTCCATAGGTCTCCTACTCACACACAAAGACAGATATAAAGTACTACGTTACAAATGTCCGCTTTAGGTTTGTCTAGAAGACCATTTCGTTTTATTGTAGGACTGCAATTATGGGCACATTCCAGAGCTGACTGTTGCCCCGTAATAGTTTACAGCAATGTAGAGCAGGCAGATGAGGAGTTCTTTATACCCTCCATCCTAGCAACTCCTCTTTCTGTTTATACTCTTAAAACATCAATGGCTTCTTTATAAAGCAAACATGAATGCTAAAAGTTATGCTAGAATTTCCATTTTGGGGTGAACTATCCCGTATTTTGAATATGATTTGATGAAGCAAGATGCATTTCTCTTATTTTCATATTCTTGCTATTTTATTTTAACTAATCATATTCTCCGCTGCACAGAGTGGTCTAGCAGAGCAGTTAATCTCACTTCTGTGCCAGAAACAAATGTTGGCTTTTGGTTTCACCCAAGCAAAAATGTCCTGGAAAACATGAATAGCTAGCTTAGTGTACGCTGTTATCTTTGCACATACAGGTCCTGCAAATTGCCAGCTGGCTCAGACACGCACTGTCAGCTCTATTCAGGTTCTATTGAATCCTCCTATGGTGACTCTATCTAAGGGCAAAGAACCTCTAAATTTCCACTGAACATTCCAAGAGCTTGGAAATGCTGATGCCATTCAGTGCTGTCCGCATACTGCACCAAAACACAGCCCCTAACTTTGAAAAGCATGGTGAGGATTCTCCTGCACCAAAAGCCGACTAGCAGGATGAAGTCAAATAACAGTTTATTCTCTTCCGAATGCACGAACATGTGGCGAAATAAGAAAAAAAGCATGCTTAGGTCTAAGCAAGTTGGGGGTCTCACCTCCACTTATGCAGAACGAAGCCAGGACACTGCTCTCCACATGCGGTACAAGGTTGTCCTCTTTCTAAGTCATCAAGCACAGTGGGCTGCAGAGGGTGAATACAGAGCCAAGAGTTATTTATTTTTACACAAACTTAAGTTATATAGTACTTTGTGGAAAACATAAATATAAAAGCATGTATATGTGATAAAGAACATCCAGAAGAAGAACTCACATTCACTTTCTGTAGTGCTTTTCTAAATCATTTTCAACTTGCACAAATTTCATTTCACCAGTGAGCAAAATGTACATTTGCGTAGTACGGGGTTTAAAAACAGTCCTGAAATTGTCTTGATAACATTTTACATTGCAGGTGTAAGTCCCATAACTAGAGCTGTTTATATTCAGTCGAAATTCCATTAAAAGAAACATGTTATATGAGCAATAATAAAGCTATCATATTTGATACACATTATATTTTCACATTTTACTGATAGCACACATTTAAACCATGAACAGAATTCATGTACATGTCAGTGGTTCATTGCTGATCAATTAGAAATATAATATTGCTCATTATAAACCGTATGGTTTCATTTAAAGTTGTTTTATTTTCAAATAACAGCCTCACATAAAATATTACATTGCTCATCTATTGTTTCCAACATCTACACAAGCTTTTCTCAGACAAGACATGCAGTTTGTTTCATTGTCCAAAAAGTAAAACAGATGTGCTCATACAATTAATGAAGCAATACATTTACTCAAAAGTTGTCATAGCATACCTTGGTGTCACACTTAAGAAACATTAGTTAATCTAACAATAAAATGCTATACAAAAAGCATCCAATTTTTTGCAACATCAAACACCGTTTTCAGGCTCAGGCATAAAACCTGTGTGACGTCTATAACTTCACACATCACATCACAGAGCAGCTCCAGCAGTACGCGCATCTAGTCTTTTTCATTTACTGTACGTCCAAATAACTCACAACAAAGAGCCCCGAACCTGACCGTCTTACTGACGCACCGTGCGCAAAATACAAGTCGTTAAAACGTAAACAGCCCACGTACCACTTTACTCACCGACCGGCTGGAGTTTCTCTTCTTAAGGCTTCGAGCAAACATGACAGCGTGAGGAATTGAATCTCAAAGCGCAGTGAAACGGGTCCCGAAGTCAATATGAGAAACAGAGCACTGGTAGAAACGCTCATCTCCGCGCGCTCTCAGTCCGTCCCGTGCGAGCTTGTGAATGAAATTACTGCATTTCCGGACACGCCAGCGGTTTATTTGAGCTAACTCAGTAAATGTCAGGTATTCCTTTGTGAGACCTATTTTAAACTGCATTTATATAAACCACAGATAGATTCAGACTGTGTAATTGCTTCGAGTTTATGTGTAAAAAATTAATATGCTTGTGAATTGAATATAAGCGCTTCACTTACAATGGTGAAAGTGCACTGTTTGTTTGCAAATTTTGCTGATGTTGAATTCCATTATTCTGAATATGTTAGATTACCCTAATACGTGTATGTTTAACTCTAAAAGGGTTATTTTATGTTTAAGGTATAGCACAAAGCTATAGTTTTATTGCCATGGAATGCATGAACTGATAAAGGGTTAAAGCATAACATTAAAAGTGCATTCTTTTTGCTAAATGCTAACATTCTTCACAATTTTTGTCGGTGAGATGCACTTAGAGAAAAAGGAGGACCCTTACAGAGACATTTCCTTGATCCCTATGCAAGGTCTTGGTTTTTAGTATTCAGTGTGGCTCAAAGAGCAAGCTCAGTATTTCTGTGTAGGAGTATGTGCAGTGAAAACTGACAGAAAAGACTAAAAAGAGCTGTAAATACCTCAGTCCAATTCACTATGAAGATTTCTACTTATAATGTAGTCAACCTTTAACCTAATGTAAATACTGAATGTTTGTGAAACAATACAGAGTCTCAGAATCCTCTCTGGCAGATCTTAATGCAGTCTGCTTGACTATCTGAAGAAAAAAAGATAGCTTGTACCTTATTGACTCAGAATTCAGATATATGAACCAGCAAAGACAGTGTTTTTCTAAAGATGCTCACCGTTGAGGAGGTGGCACTGAACCCAGCAGAGCTTCTGCCGTGACTCCTGTTGGTGTTTAGTGGAAGTTGTGTAATAAGTCTGTGTGTTGTCTGGGTGACAGTAAACATCACCTGTCTTAACAGATTTCTTGGTGCTTCACCTGTGAAACATAATCTTCCATGGCCTTATATAAACTAACATGGCCACATAAAGGAAACCCTCTATTAAAACTATTAAAAGACTGTGTTGTACATATAACCGAGCAAAAGAACCTAATAACATGTGACTATAAAGATAAAACATAGCACATTTTAAGGTGAATATTTTTTTTTTGTGCGGCTGCATTAATCAAAGAGACATCATGTCAACATAACATAATATCACGTTTATTCGTGAGGCATATTATATTAATTGTGACATTAAAGACTATTATAGGCTTTACCAAGACAAATTCAATGTATTAAATCATTCTTATACATAATTTTACACACAACTCACAAGCTTAACTGAAATATGTTACAGTGACATAAATATTACAATTATTTAAAATGCATTTACAACTATTAACAGAATAAATACTAAGTACTGTACCATGTGTTCTCTATATTCTGTAAAGGAATAAAAAAGACAAGAATAATATACATTTATACAAAGATGGAATGAAACAGTTTCAGACAAGTTTGCAAATTATATGCTTGTGTATAATAAATATTTATGTTAACGGCATAACTTTATTCAAATGCAGAATTAACTGGGATAAGATTCAATATACATTCATTTACAATAATGGCTTCTTGTACTTGGCATTACCATATTTAAGGAATGTATTCAGCACAGCGCCATATTTAAGAAAAGTTTTTAAGGAAATATAGTACTATATTGGATATGTTACAAAACAACATAAATACATTAACCTGCTAATTTTAGATAAAAATAAATAAAAATAATAATTAAAAACAGCACCATCTAGCAAAGACCAATCTGTCTTTTTTTTTGTTTAAATACACAGTAATAAAATATACGCATACAATATAATGGCAGTGCAGTTAATAGTGAAACGCAATTTGCTATGACAATAATTATTCAATAAGTTATGAAACAGATTACAACAGACATGGCTGAGGTAGAATTAAAAAAATGATACAAACATCACATCACACCCTAAAGGTGTTAATACATTTAAGGTACATACAAGTATCTAAATGATACATATTAGTATCTTTTGAAAGATACCATCCAGTGACAGTTTTGAATTCTCGTTTCGTAAACCTTCATCTACTTCCAACCATGCAATCTACAAATTCCTTTCTTTTGCTAGCCAGACTTTTCTTTTACCAGGGCCCATATTCACAAAACATCTCAAGGCTAAAAGTAGCTCAAAACTTGTCAATTTAGGAGAAAATCTTAAAAATAAGGCATGTTAGTTCTAAATTTAGGACCATGCTTCATTAACCAGTTGAGCAAGAAGTAACAGCTGTTCTTGCGTCCAGTCTGGTTTTCTTTCACGCTTGCGTATTCTGTTAATTAAAGGCTGCTTATAACCATATTGGCTAATTGTTTACTAGACGTATACTTCAATCTTTATTTGAGTGTGGCAATTAACATTTTTTATTTTTGAATCTTAATTTGAATGCGGCAACATAATATTGTGCTCTACAATATGCTTCTGAATAAATCAGACTTCTCAACCAATCACTGTGTGCATAGTTAATAAGCATGTTGACATTATCCATAGCAACGAGGTCAACCCCGTCCATCCTCTTAGCTTAAGACTTCTGTTTATCCTTAGTAACAGTGCGTCTCAGCAGCTTTGTGAAAAGGTTTTAAGAGAAAACCCAACTTTTACTGCTATGTAGGAGAAGTCAGTGCTAAGATCAAATGTTTTGTAAATACGGGCCTTGAACTCTACTCTCCCGCTGAGATATGTTCTGTTCTCAGCTCTATAGCTTTCTTTAGACCTCCGAGTTGACGGCTAAATACTTTTACTTAGTTCCTTATACCAAAAAAAACCCCAAAACTAATACATCTTCCTCTATGAAATTATGTAAAGAAGACACTGAATCACTGAAATTTTCACAACAAATATACCACTCATAAATAATTAGGAATAGCATACACTACTGTTCAAAAGCTTGGATTTTAACCATTTCAACCATTTCATTGATCAAAAGTAGTGCTGTCAAAGAATGAATCACTTTCAAAATAAAGATTTTTGCTTAGATGCTATGTGTGTGTACTGTGTTTATTTATTATGCATATATAAATACACACACATACATGTGTATATATATATATATATAAGAAAAATAAGTTCAAATGTACATTTATAAATAATAATGAATTATATGTATATACAAATATGCATGTAAATATTTTCAAAATATATACATGCATGTGTGTATATTTATAAATATATTATGTAAACAAAAACTTGGCCTCCAAAATATTAAGTAGCATAACTGTTTTTAACATTTTTTTGTGAGCAAATCAGCATATCAGACTGGACAAATGATCCTTAAATCCTAAAAAAAATATTTGACCTTTGAACAACAGTTCACAATTTTAGTTTTACTGTATTTTAAATTAAATAAATTGCTAACCATACAAAAAAACATATTTTAAAATTGTACTGACCCCAGACTTTTGAACAGTCAAATAAATGTTTATTTCATTACATGGATGAATCTGAAGCCAACTTAGAGTGGTCTTGGGTGAAACTGCAGTCTCAAAATAAATAAAACAAACCCTTTTGAACAGTAGTGTATAAATGCATCCAGTAAAATAGATGCCAAAGAACCTGCTATATACTGGTATTCCAACACTCCTCATGGCTCATAAGTGAACTGTATGGCACTTCAGAAATCATACACAGAATTTAGATTTAGTCTGACAGTAGAACATTTAGAAACAGGTCATACACTTTCTGGCTGGTTCGTCTGCAGACCTGACAAATATACCTGTATCATAAAACTTCAATAAGAAGTCCAGGGCTGGAGGAGGGAGTGCACTTTCCACAATAACCTCCACAAATCCCAGAAACTCTACTGCCATCCTGTGGATAAAAGAAGAAGTACATGTAAAATGTGCTTGATATATATTAAAAAAACACTCTAATAATTTAGAGAAATGAAAATCCCAAGAGAATGCAGGAAAACACATCTCAACTGACTTCAACTAAAGCTAAAATTGTCTCTTTGCATGTCCTCTAAAGCTCTTATCTTAGAAAAGTGGATCATTTTGAATGGATTCTGTTTAATCTCTGCCAAAAGTAGTCTTTTTGCTGATTTCAAGAAGGACTGGATCTACACAGCAGCTGCTCAGTTGTGTTACATCAAAAGGACACTTGTACCAAATTAGATAAATGATGCGCTACATGTGCTTAAAAACAAATTCTAAGCCAAAAAATGGAAAGTATGCTTCATTTAGAGTTGCAGGTTCCAGGAACAATGCATGGTCAGGCGAACACACATTTTACACTACATTAGGGCTTCTAGAGTGCATTAGTCAGAGTATCATTTGTTTTATTAAGTTCTTTAAAATGCTTTGTTTTTTATTCTACAACTAAAAACAACATCCTAAATGGAAATTGGAAATAAATTTGGGATGAAAATGTATTACAAAGAATTATATAAATGAATGATTTCAACGTGTGAGTTAGTGTTCTTTGAGTCAGTACATTGTGGTGGAATTACCTGAGACTTCTGTATGTCAGCTGTGGCATAGTTGCCTTGGGAAATCCACCTAGTGCTTTCTGTCACCTTAAATCCTGTTCCTGAGAGGTTGATCCTGAACCGGCCCTGAAAAACAGAGAGCATTGCTTGAGCAGTCACAGCTTTTTACCTTCTAGCAACAGGTGGCAGTAGTAGGAATTATCACACTCCGGATTATATGAATCTGGATAAGTAAACTAATCAAGGACAAACATGTCCATTCATATATTTATGAATATTAGAACGAATAAACATTTTATAAGCTAAAAAATCCACTAAGAAACAACTTGATATAACTCTGATATATGTATAGCGATATATAAATATATAAAAGTCAATATATACCGGTAATGTGAGGATGTCTTCTGTAAACAGGTTTGAAAAACAAGTGTGAAAAGCCCTGTGGTGTACTACCTACCTGTGGGCAGCGGGCAGCACTATAGCAATCTCCTGCTGTGGCAAATGGAACCCTATGCCCTTCATGGATAAAGGCAAATTTCCAGTCTGTAGCTATGCAATAATAAATGCATAAATGAAATTTATAAATTCAAGGTAGGCGTATTAAAGATTAACAGTACAACAAATACATGAATAAGACGCCAGAAATGTGTTAGCTAGGCCTACTTATAATGGTCATTGTGCTGAGGTCCATTCTGACTCTTGTGAAGGTAGAAAGACCAGCAGCGGTGTAGTCTCTTCTACACTGGCAATCTTCTCTCCTGCTTAGGTTGGATGGGCACTGTGTGGGGTCCATAAGCCTGGACAACAACACAATGAACATAAAGAAATGTTGCTTGTTGGAAGTAAAAATGAATAATATAATTATATAATACGAACGTATTTTGTAAACGCACAGAAAATAAGAGAGAGAGCAAGCGCAGCGGGAGTGGTAATCCCCAGAAGCCACGTATTTCCTTTTGTAGTTTGTGGCACGGTTCTTCCTGCTGTTTTTGCCCGGTAAAATCCAAACTGTTGTCAGTGGTGTGAGGTGGTGTTTTTTTAAGGATGAATCATTCTTTCTCAAATCTGGCGAAGATTTTATACATCATAATCTTTTTTTTTCAATACAAACAAAAAATCAGGTGAAGAATTCTCGTCATCATCACCTATTCCAGCTATTACATCCAAATATAATAAAATGTGACCCTGGACCACAAAACCAGTCTTAAGTCACTGGGGTATGTTTGTAGCAATAGCCAAAAATACATAGGCCTAGTATGGGTCAAAATTATAGATTTTTCTTTTATGCCAAAAGTAAGTAAGTAGTAAGTAGAGATCATGTTCCATGAAGGTATATAGTCAATTTCTTACTAAAAATATATTAAAACCTAATTTCTGATTAGTAATATACGTTGATAAGATCTAATTTGGACATCTTTAAAGGTGATTTTCTCAGCATTTAGATTTTTCTGTAGGCTACTCTCAGATTCCAGATTTCCGTATAGTTGTATCTCGGTAAAATATTGCCCTATCCATCCAAATCAAACATCAATGGATAGCTTATTTATTCAGCTTTCAGATCATATATAAATCTTAATTTCTGAAAATAAACACTTATCACTGGTTTTGTTGTCCAGGCTCACAAATGTGACATTAAAAAGTGTAAAATTCCCCAGCATTTATAAAGTAATTCTGTCCAACAGCGACACCAGTAAAGTTAAATATAACAGCCGGCAAATAAAATATTTGTCTATTGTTACTGCCTATTCTCATTGTTTTGGAATAAATGCAGGGGAAAAAACATGCGTAAAAACACTGATGAGATTTATTGGCTCTGCTGAATTATCTTTATTCCCGGTGGAGATATAATGATTCACCAAACGCGCTTTGTAGTCCCGTTCTGAATCAAATGATACACGTGATCCAATCGGAGCGCTTCGAATCATTTTACGACGCAATGGTGACTCGAAATTTCAAAAAGCTCTGTTGAAACCGTTCTTTGCTCGCTCTATCTGTAGTTTATTTATTGTTCGAATGACCAGGGAATAACTTAGAATGTTTTTATTAAATTGTGATCACGTTAAATACATTCTCCGTCGTAATAAAGCAGCGTGGACACCTGGGAAGTGGTAGATTACCTCACCTGTATCCGAAGACCTCGGAGAAGTTCTCTTCTTCTCCGCTGATCAGCGTGATATATTCCTTAGGACTGTCAGTGTTCATCTCTGAACAGAAGATCTGAGGAATAGAGAAGGTCATGTTTCGCTGAAAGTCATGTTAAGAGAAATTCAAATGAGACCTAGAAATTAATCTTACTTTTAACATTTTCCCATCAATTTTCAACGCCTGTTCGCCATCAGAGACGACGCCTTTTTGGAGCCGTACATCTCGACAGACTGAAAATGAGAGAGGAAAAACCTTTATACGGTACGGATCACTTCTGATCAGAACTTTACCTCAGCGAATGCAAACAACATCGCAAATGGCGATTGATATCCGTAATTATCGTATAATCAGGCACGCGCACAGGTAACCGTTGGGCTCAACTTGTGCAGAGCACGTGCCCTTTTTGTAATTACACTCGTAATTTTTGTAATTGCCACTTTTTTTTTTAAATAAATCAATGCTGTTGGTAACCCTTTATGTTTTTTTGTCTTTTAAACAAATAATTAACCAATTAAAGGCATTAAAAAGCGTATCTCTTAGAACCGCTTAAACTGTCAGTCAAACTTCACAACTCCGCCCCCTGAGCGCGCATCAGTCATAGAGCAGGAGCAGATGAACGTCTTCGTCTTGTAACGGTAAATATCTTGTTGTTTAAATAAGTGCAAAGTTGTCTTTATGAAATAAACACCAGTATGTCTATAAAGGTTCATATAATGCATCACCACACCGGTGTGATGTTGACGTTATGTCGTCGTTTTAATGATGGACAAATTGCACACATTCGCTTGTTAAAAACCCGCGGTGTAACTGCATTTGACAAAAAGCAAACGAGTAATCCTTGTCAGCTAGGCAAAATATATAAGAAGTTTCTATTTTAACTTTATGGCTATCTTCTGAATGTGCTGATGCATGTAAATTAAATTGTCATTTATTAACATTTCATCATATTATATAGTCTCTGGTCACACAGCATGGTAGGTTAAAGTTTACGATGCTATTATATTATGTGTTTGCTGGCTAGATTAAAAATAAAATCTAGTATTGTATACTCCCCGCTCGTCTTCACTTGTATAAACATAGAAAAACATGGTTTACTACTGTAATAATGTTGCATTAAATAAACACAAGGAGAATGAGAATCATCAGGTCACTGTGAATTCTATATATTTTATCATGCATGCAAAGCATAGAGAAAAAGGAAAATGCAACTAAGTAAGAGAGAGTGCACAACCAACACAGGATAAATAATACACAGACAACCACCCAGGAGGCTAATTGGTAAAGCTAACTTTACTAGAAGGCCCAGGTGTATTTGCAATGTTTAATGCCAAACTATCGTAAAATATAATTTAGAAATGAAATTGTCTTTAAATGCTTTTCTCCTTATAGCCATTGAGAGGGACATCCCAGTGGATCACAGTGAGGTCATAAACATCCTCAGACACATGGTTCACAGAAGAGTGTTGTAATTAGTTTTAAAGATACCCTCTATGTATATATTATCTGTATAAAAGTTTGGGGGGGGGGTGCCCTTTTTTCAGTTTCAGCACATGCCCCTCAAAAGGTCTGTGCATGGCCCTTTGTATAATCAAGTGTTTTTTTAGGTTTCAGGTAAACGGATAAACAGCCGAATGCAGCCTAATATAACTAATAACTAATATTATAATTTATGTTTCAGGGTGTGCTCCTTTGTTTCGTTGAGCTGCACGTCAAAGCAACACAGCAGCGGATGAAACACTTTGCAAGGTGAGGTGCAACAACATAAAAAAAAACAACACCATCGACTTGCCATTTTCACGTAGAAACTGTCCGTCACCTATTTCCTGAAGAGTAAAAAGCATGACATTTCAAAAACCTTGTTTTCGCCATGATTCAAACAAGTGTAGTTTATTTTATGTTTTAATTTTAAGGTTATTTTAGTTCTGGATTTTAATATCACATAATATTAATATTCACATAATATCCCTCAGATATAGTTCAGTCATTTAGACCCCAAAAATGTTTTTAATTTTAAATATCGTTATAGTATGAAACTTGACTTTTTATGGTATTTGCTGTGACCACAAAAAGATGTCATGGACACAAACAACTGAACTTTTGTGGGCAGTAACAAAACTGTGCCAGAAGACTCAAAACAAACAAACAAAAAAACTCTGATAAAGCATGTCCCTTTTGTTACATTGTGGTTTAATTTGTGGTGTAAAAAATTTTAAAATTCTTGTTTTCAGTTTTGACTAGTAAAATAAATGCAAAAACTGACATTTCAAACAATAAATCTAAACCTTTATAAATAATTTTGAGAATGTCTAGTTATTCAAATCCATAATTTAATAAAAAAAACAACAACAAGTATTTGTCTATAAAACTAGATAATTATAAGCCTTTTATATAGAGCTATATAGGGATCTAGTGGCCAAACCATAGAATTGCATGTTTGTTTTTTAACTCCCACCAGATGGCACTAGTATGCCTTTGAAAAATTAGATTATGAATGGATTGTCTCTAATTTAACATAAAGCAATGCCTTAATTGAAAATTAATGTAAAATATTAGGAAAAAATACTTTTAACATGAAAATTTGAATGTGAAATAATACTTATCAGATATTAAATAATACATAGATGCTAATTAGTACGATAATATTCTCTCAAAATACAAAAGAAAAAAAATCTTAAATGAAAATGTGTCACACTGCTTTTAGTAAAAATAAATAATACAGGAGGGTTATTAGTTTATGAGTGTTAGTGAAGTCTTGACCCCCAGCAGTTCCCTGACAAACCCCCAGGGCAGACACTAAATCACCAGCAGGTGTTTCCGTAGTGTAGTGGTTATCACGTTCGCCTAACACGCGAAAGGTCCCCGGTTCGAGACCGGGCGGAAACAAGTTTTTCCTTGATGGTTCTTATTTTATTGTTTATAAACAAGGCTGCACAACTTGGCCAAAAATACATTCCAACTATGTTGTCATGTATGAAGATTTTAACAATGATGTTACAAGTGCCCATCCTACACTTCTAGGGGCCCTGCAGAAAACATTTAGGGGGCCTTGTCAGTGTATTCTTAAAACCCTAAAAATGACCCCCTAAATTTATTCTTTTAGAGAAGTCTGAATAAAACAGTGAATTTAAACTTTTCGTAAAAAAAGTAACTCTTATCGATTACGAAATTTAAATACAATTTGTGCACAGAATTTGTTCAATGTGCTTTTAACTATTTTTTTTTTTAGTATTTAAGCACAAGCAACAGGAGAATGAATATTAATAGAGGCACATACAAATGTTACGGTGTATTATGACACTCATGTACAAAATCAAAAACAAAACTAAAATAAAATTTTTTGGAGAGCCCTATTAATTTAATTGTCTATGAGAGCAAGGGTGGCCCCTGGTGGTTCAGGGACCCTATGCAACTTGCATACTTTGCTTTTAGTGAGAAACAGTGGGTTTGACATTATTATTATTATTACTGTTGTTAATGTTATTTTATTATATATAAGTAATATTATTAAATATACATTGATGTACTATTTTCAGTACGCTGCTCATTTCAAAAGTAAC
>JAUMHP010000060.1:13374170-13412532 GCA_032361065.1 Enteromius trimaculatus
CGTGAAACGTCATTTCCGTCTATCCCACACTCAATGTAGCGGTAGTTTCGTGCTAGTGGCCAGATTTCATGGACAGAAAAAAACAAGGAGTCTGACTAGAGTTCATTAAAAAAACATTTATAAATAATAGAAAAACTCTGAAATGATTAAAATGGACAAAGAAAACAAGTAGTCTGACTAGATCAGATAGTTTGTTAAAAACATTTCAAATTAAAGTAAAGAAAAATTTAAAAGTAAAATTACCAAAAAGTTGTTTTTCTGATTGATGTTTTAATTATGTTGTCACTCCTCTCTGTCTGGAGCACACATAATATACAGAATAACATGCTTTGGATATAATAGTGTTAAATCGCTCAGAATTTTGGCAGATAAAAAATAAGCTTGGCCTGTGTGTCAAAAACTTAATTTCGGGACCTGTGTTGGAGCTAAACTCTGCAGGACACTGGCCCCCTTGGACATTCCTGACCTAACAGATTTACTTTAAGTACTCTTTAATAGAGAATGTAAGGTAATATTTAAATAATTTAACAACATGTTGATTTCACATGTTCAAAGCTTAATAAGCTAACAGATCCCCTTGGCTTCCCCATCAAATCCCCATGGCAGTGAAAGTGAAAGCAGCAGTTGTTTCCGTAGTGTAGTGGTTATCACGTTCGCCTAACACGCGAAAGGTCCCCGGTTCGAGACCGGGCGGAAACAAGGTTTTTAGATTTGGTTCTTTGGGGAAAAAGTCAACAGAACAAGTGTTATAAAAGTGTGGACACATGTGTCTCTTATAGCTCAATTGGTTTGTATAGGTGGCTAGTCCTCTACCAGGGCGAAATACTAGTCAAAATGACTTTACTTTTTTTGGAAATAGGCTCATTCTGCAACTCCCCCAGAGTTAAGTTGAGTTTTACCATTTTGGAATCTATTCAGCCGATCTGCAGATCTTGCACTTTTAGCATAGCTTAACATAAATCATTGAATTAGGCCAGTAGCATCGTGATCAAAAATGTACTAAGACCAGCTGAAAAGTTGAAAGTTGTGATTTTTCTAGGCCGATATGATTAGGAACTACTCCCACTCTGGCGTAATAATCAAGGAAGTTTGCTACCGTAACTGGAGGTCATGGACAACAATGTCTTTTGCATGTCTTTCTGCCTCAAGAATATAAACACCCCAGCAAATTTACAGAATATAAATATAAGAACAAATACGTTTATCCTCGCTTCCCTCAATAAGAAATAAACCTCTCTCTGAGAAACACAGCCAAGATTATTTCAAAATATGATAGCTTGGCGAATATCACGAGAAAACATTTCACATTGTTTATGTGTCATGTAAACACAAACTGTTGATGAATACATCAGAGGTGGAACATTCTTTTACATTTGATGTTTCTGGATCTGAAAACTAAAACCTGCTCTTATTGTTTGCAATTTGTTTATTGTGCAATTCAACTAGTATCAGCACTTTTATTTTCATCATAAACTTATTTGTTAGAATAGAAAACAGTCAAATTTTAGACCAGACCTGGATATCGGCTAAATAGATTCCAAAATGTTCCAAAAAACTCAGCTTATTAACTCTGGGGGAGTTGCAGAATGAGCCTTTTTTTTTGTTTTGTTTTTTAAAGTGGGGTGTTCCTTTAAATACCAGGGGAACCGTGTACCTGGTCAACCCGGTTTTTGACGTGTACTGCCCCATTATTTCTGTGATGCAGAAAACGCAAAAAGGGAATTTCGAAATCCAGTTTAAAAATGGAATGAATAAGATCTGTCATCTCAGTGAGGACACATAAACAGCATCTCCAAAACTCGACTGAAAGTAACTTCACATGCATTTTACTGTTTCATAAAACCAGCTTCATATCATATACACAGAAATGTAACGTATTCCACAGCAACCCGTCAAAATAATAGTTCAGATTAGATATTGTGCCTGAAATGTATTACAATTATTTAGAATAATGTATGTGATGGCTACTACTACCATTACTGTTAAAAAATGTATAAAACTTTATTTACACAATATTTATTTTTAATGTTAATAGTAAATACTCTTTATTTGCCAAAAAATTAAATTTGTTTAAAATTTCATTAATTAAAAGACAATTAAACGACAAACTAAATTTATTTTAGTTAGGCTCCAAAAACAGGTTTCCGTAGTGTAGTGGTTATCACGTTCGCCTAACACGCGAAAGGTCCCCGGTTCGAGACCGGGCGGAAACAATCAGTGTTTTAGAATTTAATCCTCAGCACTATTCAGACGCGACTGCTTCACATAGGAATGTTAAGCTATTTTTAACATTTGCAGGGGCTACTCATGACTTTATTGCTGCACAAATCTAGAATGTCGATGTTTTTCTCCCAACACCCATATGAAAATTCTTAGATAAATTATTAATTTTTCTTTCTATTTTCCTTTATCATGTTATGTATTTTAATCTATCTTCTTAAACTCACAAACACCCTTTAGTTCCTCCACAAATAACCAGAACAGTAAAGTTTGAGGTAACGGGCCTTTCCATAGCTTAGCGGTTATCACATTTACCTTACAAGTCAGCTCCAAAACTGGGCAGAAACAATATTTAATTCTTTAGGGTTATTAAAGGAGTAATTTCTTCTCATGGAGGATAAATCCAACAGTTATAAGCAATAAGCCACAGACAGTTTATATTTTCAATACAAACACATGTGCTTGGAAGAAAATTGGGTGCTGGTCATCAGTTTGAACCTTGAAGCTCTGTCAATCGATGCCTTGTTTATTTTTTTTAAATAAGCTGAGCACTCCTAAAACTGCTTGAATGAAAAATTTTCAGTATGGTGCTTATTGAAAAAAAAACACAAAAAAAAAACAAAGGATGTTTCCGCCCGGTTTCGAACCGGGGACCTTTCGCGTGTGAGGCGAACGTGATAACCACTACACTACGGAAACCTTGAGGACAAGATGACAAATATCTAAATATTACTCTAAAATCTTTAGGTCAAATTTATCTTTCTTAGACTTATAAAACTTTTTAATTTTAAAAACTACTGTAATTAAAAAACAGAACCGAGTTCAATAGTAACATATAACAACAGTAATGAAAACACAGTAGTAGGTTCAGTAGAACCGAATTGTGCAAAATAATAAAACTTTACAGCAACCTCAGATTTTCTGCCATTTTTAAACCTTTAATTTCTACTTTGATATGGGCATAAATAAACTATTCATTGTAATTGGACATTCACTGTAATTACCCTGCTTGCTACTGCTAATAATTCATTGTTACTCACAAGATGGACTGATGCAGGATTTCTGTTCGTCAGGTTTGGAGGAGGAGGGACATTTTTCAGAAACCTCACCCTCTGCTGAAATACACTGAACTTGTCTTTCTGTCCAACCACTTCCACAGGATGTAGAGCACTAATGTACAAAAAGAGGTTTTTAAACAGACATTATAGGGTTAGTAATGACATTTAGTAATTTTTAATAATTTTATAGCTTGTATGAGTATCCAATTAGATATATATTATCCACTCACCACAAAAACACATATTATCAATTTTTTCTTTATTTTTCAATTAAAGAGTTGCTATTACTTTAAAATATTTAATTAGACAAATTCAAATGATGAATAATTACTTTAATAAACTCACAGGTCCCCATGTACCCACTCTCCAAGTGTGTGGGGCAGGACAAGGCAGCCAAAAGCAAGGCAAGACGTCCTCAGGAGAGGTGCCGGTGCAGTCTAATGAAGAATTAAGGCTATACTCATAATTATCAATCCCAGCGTGAACCTCGCTACAGGACACCAGCCTCCTCTGATACCCCAGACCACACGTGACTCAACACTAAAATGAAAAACAGCCTTGATGGAAACTAAACCAAATCTCAAACTTTACTGTAAATTGTCCAATGGTGAATCATAAATGCACACAAATGACATCTATTCATTTATTCAATATAAGTCATTCAGGATTCAAAGCATCTATCTGCATCAAACTTAAATTGTCAAATTATTTCCGAATATAATTTTCATAATAATTACATTATTTTCTTGTCTCTCACCTCAGACCATTCTCCTGTAATCCAGATGAACTCACAGGGTTGTACAATACAAGGTTCCTTATCAGCCGGTTTTCTTTGGTTCATGCAGTAAGCCTCATGCACCTCATCTCCATCCTTATCCAAACACACCACTGCTCGAACCTTGTACCCAGAACCACATGTTTTGCTGCACTGAAGCAAGAGATATCCAGAAAAGTGATCATTAACTTAATACTGGTACTAATTTGATCAGCCAAGATAGGAAAGTAGAGGAAATTACATCACAATCTTGTATATGTGCACATTTTTGTAATTTAATTTGAAATATACTCTGTGTTTTGGTGGACTTGGATTTATCTATTAATATAACTTAAGTTGAATACTCACCTGGACTGAAAACTTTACTGTGGGATTAACTGCAGTGTAGAGAAAGTAAAAGCAGTGGGAAGAAAGGTACCTGTTTCTGGGAATTCTGTCATATGCTGTAAAGTGTTGACAGTGAGCAGCACCAAGCTTTGTGCGAGGCAACTTGGCCCCTTAAGGATCCGACAGGCAAAGTGAGCTAGTCTAATAGGCTCCAGCTGCCTGTGTCTGCTGTGGAGGGGGGAGAAGTGGGGTTCTCTAGAGCAGTGCACTCAACTAATTACACTTCTTTTAAGTGCTGTGATTTCATGCTGCTAGATGACCCAGATTCGAGTCTTGTGGAACCGTTTTCGTTGTCTGCAAAGTTTTTCTTTAGACCAACGGTTCTCAGTCTTTCCGACTCAGTCCCCCCCCCCATTTGTCTAACACAATATTTGAAGTCCCCCGCAAAATATAATAATAGCAGAAATTCAGTGTAGTATATTATTAGCAGAAACTAGGGGTGATGATATGCAAATGAATTGGTTAGTTTACACAAAAATGAAAATTTAGCATTGTTACGTATTGTTACATGCTGAACGTAAACAATGCTGATTACGTTAAGTACATTCTGGGGAAGCGCACGCATGCGTCGTTAAGTGGAGAACAATTGTTGAAACAATTATGTTAGATTTGTTTGCTTGCGCACAAAAATTATTTTCATAGCTTAGCAAAATTGACATAAGCCACATTTAAATCCAGACTCGAAATCTGTTTTAATTTATTGAATAAGCACTGTGAGGGGAAGTAATTAATGACAAGTTTCATTTTTGGGTTAACTAACCCTTTAATTGTGTTCATAAGGCCTTTTTTTTTTTCAGAAATCACTTTTTGCATTCTAAGTAATATCAATCAAACTGCAGTTGGGTTGTTTTGATTAAATAATAATAACCAATATAGGTAATTTACAAAATTAAAGTTCTTTGATTTTTATTTTATATTAAAATTGTTTTATTAAGATTTCATGTCTTGGAGTTAAAAAAAAAGTTTTTTAATCTTTGTAATCTCGTCAGATGACAATGTAGATACCTGACAAACGTTGTTGTGATCGTAGACTGTATGGATCTAACCCTACACGGAGTATAATGTTAATACATACGGATCTTTTCCCTCACCATTGTAAAGGCCCGTTCACACCGAGCACGATAACTATAAAGATAACGATAACTATATTTTTGTACGAAATTGTCTATTCATTATAAGCTCAAGCGACTCTGCCACTTTAAATTCTCAAAGTGTGTGATAGCAGGATTGATTCTGATTGGTTGTCTGTGTTTCTATCGTTCATCAGCGTGTTTAGGGTTCAGATGGCGCTATACATGGAGAATTATTTATTAATTTATTTATTTTGAAAGTGTATATTGTTTTTTTGCAAATTAACTCTTAAGAAAAACATACAGGTTTGGAGCACAATAATGATAATTAAATTACGATAGAATTTTTTGGTGCTATCCCTTTAAAACGGAAAAATACTTTCAGAACTGAGGACGATTAAAAAAAAAAAAAAAAAAAAGTAGGCGGTCACTATTGTGCTTGATTGAATTTTGCTCATATCATCTGAGAGGGAAGGGTTTGAGGTGCATTCATATGCTCATACACATGCTTGCTCATGCACAGTTTTTCATTCTCACACTTATTCACCTCTTGCCAGTCTCCTTTGCCCCAGCTGTAGTGTGAGACACAATCGGTGACCTGGCAAGGCTGCGTAGACGGTGGGCGAAGGAGACGGGAACATTTAGACTCCTGCGTCCTGCGCTCGTCATCACTGACACAAGAAACCTCACGATGCTGCAGCCCATATCCACAAGATGATGAACACTAAGGAGAACGACACAGGTGGGTTAATGCAACTCTATATTTCTGTGATCTGTTTACATACACAGCCGTCCTCTAGTCTTTAATTACTTCCTCTGAAAGTAATAAATCAAAATGTGATGACAGGATTACAATGAAGAGTCTGTTGAGAGGTTTGCACAATCCTGCTCTGTTACAGCTCAGGAAAGTGCTGCTGTACCTGATGTGAACCACTTTCAACAGCAAACAGCTTTTTATTTAGCTGGGGCCACTGAAAAACCAAGGAGAAGGTAAAAGTTGAACTCATGTTCATGTCTTTATGGTGCGTATTCTGTTGTCTTTTACAGTAGGTTTGTCATTGCATGAATGCCTTCCAAATGTAAGCAAGAGTAAAAGAAAGAAGAATGCCTCCTTGTGGTTTACACAGAACATGAAGTTTGATTTTTAGCCAAAATATCAGTGCAACTGGATGAAGTGAAATAAGATGGAATTTGGCTCTCCATTCATATGATAGTTTAAATGATGTAGATCATGCAGTGATTTGTTCATGTGTGTTTGGTTTTTGCATTGCTTTTTAATAAAATATATTTTAAAATAACAGGCAGGGATATTCTGTATATGGTAGTGATTTTGATAGAAAAGAAAGGTTTTGAGTGCTACTGTATCTTAACGGGAAAAATATTGAAACAGTGAGTCATCTGTGAACACATTACACCATGAATATGCTTGCATTATAAATGACTATTTAAATAAGTTACATTGGTCTTGGTGGGGCAGTATTTAACTGATTGAGTCAAAAAAGTATGCATAAACAGATGAGTAAAGTGAAGATTAAATGAGGGCTTTAATAGATGTTGAATTGTGAAATTGCGACATGCTCTGCAATACGAATACATATATCTTTCTGCATATATGCTTTATATTACCATTCAAATGTTTGGTTTCAGCATTTGTTTGTCTTTTTTTTTTATTTTTAAGAAATTAGTGCTTATTGAGCAATGGTGGGAGTATATTGAGCAGAAGTGACAGGTAAGACTTTTATATTCTTACAAAATATCCCTATAATAAAAAAAAAAATTAATGAAAGAATCCTGAAAAACAGCACCACAGCGGTCGTCACCATTAATATATTATCAACATTAATATATAATAATATATATACTCATATTAATGCCATTTTTAGTATTTTATCTGTATTAATAATAAATGTTTCTTTGAGCACCAAATCAGCATATTAGAACGATTGTAAAGGATCATGTGACATTGAAGACTGGAGTAATGGCTGTTGAAAATGCATCTTTGTCATCACAAGATTAAATTACATTTTAAAATATATTAAAAAAAATAAACCTTACAGACACTGAATATTTTTAATGGTAGTCCACACATGCACACAGTGTATATAATAAAGTGTAAGTTTTACCTCTCCCCAGTTTCCCGTCTTCCACTTGGGGCACCTCCCACCTCTGCAACCTCTTTGCTTTTGTGGGAGGGGCAAGTGTAAGCAGTTCTCTTCTGGGATTGGCTGGCCCGAGTGACTGACACAAGTCATATTACGGTACTTGTATCCTCTCCCACAGGACGCAGAGCACTGCAAGAAGGGGAAAAAAGCTACAGTGAAATCCAACTGCTTGATAAACACAAGCCTAATTAGTGTGTCATTTGAGCTGATTATGTTTGATTATGTCTAAATATGTGAATTCATGGGTAAGTCAAGGTAAACAAAAGAACAGATCAGTCCTGTAGTAATCATTGTAATTACTTCAAATTTATTACCATTTTGACAGCACATCATGTTATGTTGAGAATTATTATACGGACATTTACATTATAAGAGACTGAAAACATAACACATAATATACAATTGGAGCAGCATAAACCAATCATTTGTTTTTACCTCGAGTACAGTATAAAAAGAGGAAAGAAAGTGTCTGTGAATCATAATGAATGGCAGTCGCTACATCTGCTTGCCGAGCTGAAGAAACAGTGATATATTTTCTGGCACCAGTGGATAAAGGGAAAAAAGAGAGAGGCTTCCCTGGACCCCAGGATGGGAGAGAAACGGATAATCAAAGGGCCCCGTATAGGGAGGATGGATATGATGCGACAAGTCTGAAGTTGAACGAGTCCATTCCCAGCATGCATTCACGAAATACAGGAACTAAGAACAGAAACTCCCCAATTGGATAATGTGTTCCTGGGGACACTTTTTCAAACAAGTCTAGCAAGTCAGTGTCACAGTTGTATTTAAGGTAATGGAATTCATTTTGAAACCAGAACAAAATGGTCTTGGGCAAACGGTTTAACATTCTTATATATGTATATATTTGCTTTTACAAATATTTACAGTATCATAATATATACAATCGGTTCAACTGATTACACATTATACAAAATTCAACAGTTCAGCAAAATAATGAAAAAAAAAAACCTGTACATATAATGATATAAAAATACTTTTTTATCTTTAATGCAAGACCTCCATGTATCATTGCTATAATGATGCACTTTCATAATTCATCCAGAGCTCTAAATATTGATTCATAATAAATCATACACTTGCTTACTCTGCCTTAGAATGTTTGAGTGTGTGTTTATATGTAAGAATGTGTCATATATGTGTTCTTTTAGGCATTCTATTACAAGTTGTGTGAGTGTGAGAAGGTTTCTTTAGTTATGAAACATCAATAAGCATACATTTAATACATTGTATCTTGGTGCTAATTTCTCTAATCATCTCAAATGTTTATTTTTTTTATTTTTTTTTACACACAGCAATAATTTGTCTTTGAGTATTTAGGTGCCATATCATTTAGTTTATCATAGCATACTTGATTGTTTGTTTTCATGTCAAGGACTTTATTTCAGTAACACTTAAGGTGTGGAAAGCTGCCATACTGTTGTTAAATGAATGCACCACTGGTTTAATGAGCTTTGTGCTCACTTAAACACTTAAAGGATTCATCTAAAAATCACCCACAATCCTAAAATGCACAAGCTTGAGTCTCAAAATGAACCAAATGTTGTCAAATTGACAATAGAAAAATGAAATGCAAACAATGTGTATATGGGATTTTTCTTTTTGTCAAAAATGAACAAAACGTATAAATGTTAATAAAAACAAATATTACAATTCGTGACATCTGAATCCAATCAAAACATATTAGTGTAACTGTAACGCCACCCTTCAGTTCATTGATCGTGGCTTTTTAGACCATGCAGAATTGCCTTGTTGTCCTTTTAAATTGTTGCCACAAATGATCAGTCCAGACACAGCCACATGCCTCATTACATTCCAACGTGAGGACTTCCAAGTATCAAACTGCACACAGATATCCAGGCCGCAGAGGCCTCCTTGCTATGTGGGGCCATCGCTCCTGCTATACATTCTTCCCATAAGAATAAAACTCTTTCTGAGAAGTGTGTCCATTCTGATTAGATGAGCTGGAAAGGCCAGTAAAGACCTTCCCACTGATCAAAGGCCATCCTTGGACCCCCCATGACCTTGCCATTGTTATTCTGATGTATGCTCACTCGGTTGACTGTGACCATATGACCACCATCAGGACTGGTTAATATCCTGTGCCGTCCAAAAGGAAATAGAGAGCGGTAGTAGATACTTCTGTAGATATTGAGGTGAGTGAGCACCATTAAAAGGGTCATTAAAAGATGTTGAATATACATGAAAAAAAAAAGCAGCAGGATAACATAAAAAAAGTTATACAGAATTGAAAGTTGGACACAAAACAACAGCTCAGTGATTTTGTACCTTCCTTGATTTGAGATCAATATGCTATCTTTAAAAAAAAAAAAAAAAATTATAATACAAGACATTCAAAGTCATTTTTTTTGTCTAGATGACTAATTCACAAATCGGCTAGTATTATTAATTACAAAAATGTGCCTACTTTTCCAAACCACATCGATAATAATATAAAAGAAAAGCTTGTTTAATTGGACCATCATCATTTACAGGTTCAGACAAATATGGACAAACATATGGCAGCAGAAATAAATACAAATACATACAATTATATACAGAAATGTTCATGCACACCTTCGATAATACTGCCATTTGATTTAAACCGCTCAATTTTCAGTCTGGTTACATTATCAGACCACGTCATGAAAGAGAATAGCACCATAGACACTATAGCACCGTGACGTCTTTGGAAAGGAAAAAAATATACAAATTTGTATAAATACAGTGCTGTGAAAACGTAAGTACACCCCATGAAAAGTGTCATATTTAGGACATATATTGGATTGGCATTCCGTCAATGTTAATTAATAGATAAAATAATTTATAATTCAATAAATCATGCTTTTTAAAATGATTTTTCTTTTTAACATTACTGTATGTTTCTTTAAATATATACTATTATATCCATGAGAGATTAGGGATCAAATTAAGCAGGGAATGGTTGCATATGGATGTTATTGGATAGATTAGCAATTGTTATCACCATCCACAAATATAAAGTGGATGAAAGATGTATGTGGGGCTCTTCATTTAGAATGAGGTAGACACAAGCAACTGGCCAACAAGCATATTTAAAAAAAGAAAGGAAAAAACTGGCCTTCCCTGGGACTGAGGGAAGTGCAATGAGAAATTTTACACACTACACGTGTTTTTTGTTGCTTAATACACAAAATAATCACTGGTTTTGTAAATATTCTAGAAAAAAATATAACAATTGCAGAACAGATCATAAGACAAAATGACACAAAACTACATTTGATTTCATTTTAGGTCACAACGTTTTGTGTTTACTTAAAATGTACTTCTGTAAGTTACCTTAAATATACAAAAATATAGCAACTATAGACAGATTTTCACATAAAGTCTCCCTTGTACTGAAAAAGCACCATCATAAATTTAAAAAAGGTCAATGGCTAGCTGAGTTCATGTGAGGTATGGTTGAAAAAAAAAATCAAGAGAAATGAATTATGAAGATGGGTAGAAAAACCACAGAAAGATGGTTTCAACATAATAAAGTAAACTGCCTGTGGCCAGATGTTTTAGCTCTGAAGCGGAGCAATATGAGTTGTTGCCCATGTATTCTAAATACTATATACAACTGTACTGTGTTTTGAACACAAGCCACAGCAAAGGGCGTCACAATGATTTGTATTTATCCAAAGTACAGCTGCATTGGGCTGCAAAAGAAACCTAACACAGAAAATCAAATGGGGAAACAAAACAGCATTCAAACTTACACACATCGACCGAAGAGATGCTCGCTTTTTCAGTCAGGAAATCAACTTCTAAAACAATATTTAACTGCATGTTTGGTAGATCTTTAGGTGCAACCGAAACTCGCTAAAAAGCAGCAAACCTTAAAACTAGCTATTTGCTTCCGCAAAAGATCAAACCATTCGAGTTTCAGTTTGTTTTCTTCATGTCTTGAGTGTTAAGAAACATCGGCATGTTGTGAGAATGAGAACTTATGAAGGGAAAAAGTTAAAATAGTTATGAGCGTACCGAGCTCCATTGGTCTGTGCTCCAGTGAGGGTTAATAGAACAGGACTGAGTATTGCACAGTTCTCGGTCGGGTGGTTTGTCAAGAATTTCACAGCTCAGATCGTTAAAGCGTTCCCCGTTGGGCCGCTGACAAGCGACCAACCGGGTCTTTATCCCTCCTCCGCAGGATTTTGAACACTAGGGAGGCAGAAACAGAGTATGGGTGAGAGAAAAGAAAGTAAAAATAAGGAAAAAAAATAAGGAAAAAAAGAAAAATATATTTCTGTTAACAGATTGAATTTTTCTGAGAGCACATTTTCAAAGGACGGTTTGGACCACATATAATGTCAAAATATCAAATGTCACAGTGTTTTCCTGAGTAGGCACACTTATAAAGCTTCCTTCAAATATATCCTTCTCAAATATCCTTTGTATTTTTATTTTATTTGTATCCCTACATTGACCCTAATGCAAGAAACGTTACAAACCAGTTGTACATGTGATAAAAAATTGAACGCATAATTAAAACAGAAATCTTATTGACCAAAATCTAATTGT
Organism: Enteromius trimaculatus; assembly: GCA_032361065.1. Classification (NCBI taxonomy): domain Eukaryota; kingdom Metazoa; phylum Chordata; class Actinopteri; order Cypriniformes; family Cyprinidae; genus Enteromius; species Enteromius trimaculatus. The sequence goes on from JAUMHP010000060.1 coordinate 13,386,403, forward strand.
TACGTAGGTAATGGATAATATGTACATGCATACATTCAAAAGCCAGTTCAACCAATTGGGGTTGATTTTTATTTTATTTTATATATACATAAAACCACATATATATATATATATATATATATATACCGTAAACCATTCGACTGTAGTATACATTTGATTAAATAAAACCAATTCAGCTGAATTGAGAGCATCTTACCTCACCCCAGCTGCCATAGGACCACTGAGGGCAGGGGCCAGACTCACAGGAGCGTTGCTCTATGGGTTGAGTGCTTTCATCACAGCTGTTGGCAGGGTAACCGTTCTCATCCTGACACACCACCACACGCCTCTGGAATCCTCCGGCACAGGTACTTGAACACTGAGAGGTGTGAAAGCGAAACAGAAGCTACATGAGAAAAGGGTCACACACACACATATGCCTTCCACACAAACACAAGCAAGCACATTCTCAATAGACCAATTTCACATTCCATTAGCCTTGACTGAAAATCAATACATAAACAGCCCTGACTCTGATGAGAACAATTATGAATTGAATAGATGACTATTTCCTTTCCTTCCTTTTTTTTTACTTGTAAAATCCTTGAACTGAATGACGTTTTATTAATGCTCGACCCTTGATGGTATGGCAAAATAAATGATGTTTTAGCTAAGTTCTGAAAAAGCTATAAAGTGATAAAAGTAATAAAGTACTTCCAGTTATTGGTAAGACTTTTTTTTTAATACTTTTGAAATAAGTCTATTAAGCTCACCAAGGCTGCATTTTATAAATCAGAAAAAATAGGAAGACTAAATGAATGTGAAATATTATTGCAGATAACCGATTTCTATTTTATTACATTTTCCTGTAAAAAACAGCACTTTCCTTTTTTATTTACATTTTTCAGCAGTCTTCACAATTCAGTGTCACATGATTCTCCAGAAATTCTAATATTACCTGCATTTTTGAACAATACATATATCAGAGTCATCTAATTGCACATGATTACCATCACTTGGAAGGATGCAAATTATATATATAGCTATAAAGGAAGCACTTTTCAAAAGGTCTACAAATAACTACATACAAAAAGGAAGGGCTTCCCAAATACTGCACAATATTTAGCTGTTCTTTGAACTCTTAAGTCTATTTAAAGCAATGATATCATGAAGGAAACAGCAGCATTTATCAGAAAGCGGAAATGCTGCTTCTTGGATGACATCGTAGAGAGTTCATGTACTGGTGAGCTCAGCACCTTAGATGTCATTCTGTTCCTGGGTATGCGTAAAGTTCTCTAACAGGACTAGCATGTGGAATATATCAAATATCGGAGACGTAGAGGTACTTACCGCCCCCCATGGTCCGGTCCTCCATTGATGTGACTGGGGTCTGGCAGCTCTGTTACGGTCAGTTCGTCCAGTGGGAAGAGTTTTTTTCCGAGAATCAGAGTTAGGTGAATAGCCCCCGTGGTCGCTGGAGCGAGACGGACACTGGGGCATGGCACACTCCTGCTCTGTTGCTGGTTGATCATCGGGGTCACACTCACTCATTTCCACAACTTGATCGCTGATGTTCATACACACTACTTGCCGTGTAGTCTTACCCTGACCACAGGATACGGAGCACTGTGAATACAGACAGATACACATACACACGTGATTGTACAGAAAACACATGAACAATAACACCATATATTAAGAAGATAACCTACCACACTTCATTTTAACCATAAAACTTTCAGTAACTTTGAATGGACTATTATTTATATGCAAAATGGAAGTAAAATAGTCCCCTCAGTTCAGTGTGTTTGACTTTTTCAAGTCTCGATTTAAAAACTTAAAGGCAGGAGGACATTGGCTGAAGCAGTCACACCACACTAATTCTTGTCTTCCTGTATAAATGTGAACAGTATGCACACTGAACCCCATCTGCACACAAGAGCCACACAAAACTCTCATCAGTTTCCAATTACAACTGAGCTCTGAACACCAGAACGAGAGCAAAATGGTCAAGGTCAATGGTCTATGATATTAGGCTGTAGAACAGCTGTGAATGAAAATACAAATACTTCAGTACTGAAACAATGCGGGCTAACACAGGGGTACTGAATAAATACAGTGGGGTCCAAATGTCTGCGATCATAAATGTAACTTAAACTTAAAATAATTTAAAAAAAAAAAAAAAAAAAAAAAAAAAAGTAAAAAACGAAACAAAAAAGGTTGGATGCACTATTGCACTATTATATGCACTATTTCTAGGTTACAGATCCTGACCATGTGAACTTTCTCTGCAAACGATTTTTCTTGTTCCAATTGAACTGCAAAAGCTATTTTAAACTATGCCGGACCGAAACATTGCTAGAGCTTGTGATAATAAACGTCAATATTTAGCAAGTATTGATAGTGTGTGGGATCGCATTTTATTAGATATTTTTGATAAACTCTGCTGGATAAAGTCATCAGGTCAATTTTTCAAAAAATAAAATAAAATAAATTAAAATTGAATAAAATATTATATTTTATTTACCGGAGTCCATTCCAGGACCTTCCACTGTCCGCACGCCACTATGGAGCAAACCTCACTAGCAGGAGGTTTTGGAAGATGGGAGCAGGCTGATTCCTCTGCTACTCCACCCTGCTGGTCGCGACAACTTACATAGCGCATCCGGTTGCCCTTTCCACAGGTGGCGCTGCACTATTGTAAAGAACAGCCGTTTTACAAAATCTACAGAACCTACAACATGGACTAGCACAGTAACTACTAACAGTGATTCATACACATGACATTATTCAAGAACGTACCTGTGTCCAAGATCCAAAGCGCCACTGTGTTTTATGACCAGGATGTGACATCACTTTGGGCTCTGGGGCAACAGGATGAGTAACAGGACACTGTGAGAGTTCGCAGTCCTGTGGAAGAGAGGAAGTGAGGAAGGACAATCAATTTTCGGTAATGAAGATCCGTGACTCTAGGGGTGAGGCCGGTAGGGCTTCAAGGCTGGAGCCAGTGTGCTTGATTTATGCTTGACTGGCTGGAATCACTTGTTCTGGGTCACAGCGTCTTACGGCAAATAGAGGATTTAAAACCAGGGGGCCTCCTGCTTTCTCGTTCTGTCTGCTGTATCCCTCCTTTCGGTTCCTGACTCTCTCACACTCCCACCTACCTCCACTTATTCCCCCTTGGTTTCTGCCTTTGCCAATCATTTTACATGTCTCTCTGAAATACCTGACCCTGATTGGTCCATCGCAGCTTTCTGTGTTTAGTATAAAGACCAAAAATTGAATTTGGTAAGTAGCTGTGTAATATGTGGGATGATATACAGTCATCCTGGTATTATCCTAAAATAAAATCCTTGAGGGTGATACAAGATCCTTCCACTTTGGCGTCTGGGTCCTGATCATCCTGCCAGGGTTTATTTTGCGATAATCCGGCTGACTGTACAGTATCCCTTATTTATTAAATTCTTTTGTCTCTCAGTCTCATATAGTGTATATTACAGTATATGTCTTATGTATACATGTTCTCAGACTTTTATCAACCCGGTTGACTTGAAAACCCGGTGGGAAAAAATGGCTCTTTCTTTCATCTTCTAAAAGCCTTGTGAAAATGAAGCTCTATAAAACCGATGCCTCAGGAAAGTTCATAAAATACTCTGTGAAATGCAGCGTTCAGCCACTCCAGCTCTGCCGAACAATTACACCGGGGAGGGGGAGCAGGGTAAATGCAATTTTGCAGGTATGTGCAGATTGTTAAGTAGATAAAATCAAGATCCAGATGACTGCAAAGAAACTTAAATGAGTATTAAATATAAATCTGGAGTGGACCTATATAGACATATAGACTATGTGACCTGCAAACACACAAGTTAATGATGCACATTGCGCACACACATACACTACTTGAATAAAGTATTTCTTAAAGCGTTCTTTCCAGGATTTTTTTTAGATTGATGAATCATTAATAAAATCATTTTGCGAACTTATTTGGCCAATTCACTGAAATAAACTGATTCAAAACACTGATTCACTCACATCACTTAAAGTAAGAAAAATATAATTTTCAGGATTATATCAATTGTAATGTTTTAAATTTCCTTATTAATTCTAAAACCATGTGAACACTTCTAAGGTTAATTTCCTATTAATAGCCTGATGCAGCATGTGTTTGTGTGTAGACCTATACTTTTCCTTCAGACAAGGCCTTATTGAGTGCAGGTGATAAATATGTACCTGCAAGCACTTTTTTTTTCTTTCCAGTTTTTGATTCCAGGTTCGTGTAAAACTACTAAGTAAAATAATTCTAGTACATACCAAAAAGACAACACCTCTCTTCAAATTACTGAACAGTCATTAATATAATACCTCAAATATGAGTGAGTAACAATGTATAAAATGCAATAGAATCAGGATGGTTCACCAAAAAAGCCATTCTAAACCTCTAGCAGTTGTTACTGAGAACAAAAATACTATGCAACCAATGGTTGCCGTCAACTGTTTGCTTGCTAACGTTCTTAAAATGTTGTCTTTTACATCTTTGTTTGCATTTAATAATAAGAAAGACAGAGAGTCCGTGTGAATGTTAGAGATCTATGCTCCTACCTGAGTGTCTGTTGGACGTGTGGCTGCATTACATTCAGAGTCATCCATGACAGAGCCGTACGAGCCAACCACACACTTCACAGCTCTCATCTGATAACCCGGGCCACATGTGGAGGTACACTACACACACAAATAAAGAGGGAGGTCAGTTAGGGACAGTGCCTCATTTAATATTACATTGTAACGCCTATGAATTACCCAGGAGATTTAAGACTGCCACTATTGGACTGCTGGCATCAATCCAGCACTGATGTGATAAGCACCCGCATGGGCAACCTGGAATGTGGGCCAGTAATTTGTCCACCTTTCTCTTTTTCTTTATCTCTTTTCCTCATCGCTGACTTGACTGCAACAAGGTCAAGCTCTTGTGGCAGCATTTGCAGCTTGATCGCATATGCTTCAGTAAAGCACCTCAAACATGCATTTATCATGATTGCTTAATCTATGCAGGAGCGATGTCTAATCTCTATCATACTTTAGGACTTAAAGATAGTTTGCACACAAATGCTACAAATTATATGATTCCCCTCTGGGAGATCTCTGGAAAAAATCTATTTGCTGTTCTGAAGACAGTCATAAACTGCTCAAGTGGAAAGAAAACAGATTACCCATGAATAGATGATATTCACATGGTGTCTGCAAGTTTTATAATTTTGAATTTTGAATTTTGTAACAAAGAGCTTAAAAAAGATTTTAACGCCGCATTCTGTTAAACTGTATGTTTGGTAATAGGCAAATAAGACTTTATTATATTCTAAATTATATTAAGACTCCTGAAAAAGACTACCAACAAACAACAAAACAAATAAGCATCTGTTTTTAACATTAATAATATTCATCAAAATAATGTGGGACCTCTAACATTTAAAACTAGGGGTGGGCATAGATATAGATATATTTAGATATAGATATATTTATTTTTATCTAGATTAATTTCAAATTAATCTAGATTAAAATGGCTCATTTGAATTCTGCCAAAGGCATTCAGAATATGTGTGCTACCTAAATAATGACTAAAAGTAAAGTCCTATTCGGACGGGACTAGTTTTACAGCGGGTCGTTAGAGAATGTTTTGTTTCACAGACGTACTTGGTGATTTTAATCCCGTCTGAATCTGCCATGTCTGTGTTTTTCTCTCTCAAAATTATGAATTATCTCTGTGATAATTCTAGAGTCCGAATGCGATGTCTGTGATATTATTTTTGACAACACGTTTCCTTCTGTGTTTTAGCGAACGCTATATGTCGTAGATGCTCTTACCACACGCACGTTTAATATACTTTAAAATAAGTAAATAAATACAAATAAAGAGCCAGATCACGTAAACTGTTAAGACTGGCTATTGTAATATCAGTATCAGGTAAGATTACTCACATTCGTTTCTGCACTCGTTGCATATGTTTTAATTATCAACATTAAACATGGGTTTACAGATAAAAGCATAATAGTTAAAATTAAGTAACCACACATTAACATGTTGTTTTCTGTACTAGACATTTAGCTTCCCCATGGTATTTGTGATTATACTAATTATAATCAATCAAACTAGTCCCGTCTGAATAGGGCTACAGTGTAATTCGGCTAGGTATAAATCTGCGCTAAAGGTGAAAGTCATCATAGCGTGCGTGGTATAGACCCAGCTCCCAACCCAACTTTGTGAATAGATTAACGGCGATATTTTTTTTATCGCGTGATAAGAGTCTTGCGTTAACGCCGATAACAGCCCACCACTTCTTAAAACTTTTTTAAAAAAGTAAATGAAACGTTTGAATACTTTTCATGGATCCACAGACCTTATAAACAGCATGGTTATGTTTGTTTCAGATGTGTTCCACATCGACGCAGAAGTACCAAATGTTGTTCTTTGTCTGGTCCCTAACCTCTTTCAATTTTTGTGGTTGCTTTCCACCCACACAGCAGCTGTGATAATCTGTTTACAATATCTGTCGGCTATTAGTCTTGGAAATTACATGGCATTATCACAATGCACTTGAATTTCCATTTCACAGGCATAAGCATCAAATATACTTCATGTATTACCTGACGTCCCTAAACATGTCATGCACCTGAATGTTTTTGTTCCTTACCTGCCCCCAGGGTCCCACCTGCCAGGAGGCACATTCTTGCTGCTGGCAGGCCTGTATCGACTCTGGTTTGGAGGAGTCACAGAAGCGGTCATCCAATCGCTCTTCTCCAAACTGACACCAGGTCTGGCGGTGCTTATAACCCTTGCCACAGGTCACTAAACACTACAAAATGAAATCCAAAGTAGAATTTGAATAAGTCATGATGGACGACGATTTGATTTAAGCATAGCATTAATCCAGAAATACATTTAAAGCTGCGTATGTTTACCTCAGACCAGTCACCAGTTTTCCACTGAGGACACAGGAACTCATTACAAGGTTGGACTGTAAGCCTTTCTTGTGGGTTGCACTTGCTTTCGTCATCAGTTTCTGTTGACTTTCCACATGATGTACTCCTACGACGTGTTCCTCCTCCACAGCTCCTGGAGCACTAGAAAACCAAGAAAAAAAATCATAAGTCACATGTCAAATATAATACAGTCTACATTCTTTCAAGGACATGAATATATTTAACAAGAGCTGATCTGCACCTCAGACCAGGAAGAGTACTCCCATCCACCAAGGTTGCAGTCTCCATGGCACACCTCCTTGTCTTCAGGCTTGCGCTGGTTACTGCAGTATCGGTCGTCAACCTTCTGGGTTTTCCCATCCAACCTGCTCTGTTTGATGCAGTAAATATACAAAGTCCTGAAGCCCAGACCACAAGTGGCTGTACATTCGCTTTTGCGAACAACCTGCCATCTGTAAATTGAGGAAATGCAACAAAAGGTAAACCCCATGTAGCATTATTTCTGGTTTCATTCAAAAGTTAAGGTTGTCGGGTTAATAGGATTGTTTAATATTTAGGAAAAAAGCCTCACAAAGGCTGCATTTATTTGATCAAAAATACAGCTGTTACATTGCAAAAAACTATTACTATCTAAAATATCTGATTTGTATTTTAATATATTTGAATATGCGTCACTTAATGCTGGTGAAGATGAATTTTCAGCATCATTACTGCAGTCTTCAGTGTCACATGATCATTCAGAAATTGCTTTAATATGCTGATTTTGTATCTTATTATTATATAGTGCTGCTTAATCTTTTATCATGTACAACATTATAAATGCCTTTACCTTGCTAAATAAAATAATAAAGGGATAGTTTACTAAAAATCAAGTGTATAGCTTTAGCTCTGGCTGCTCACATGAGTCAAGCTTGCCTCGGCTGACACACAGATGATCCACATCTACTTATAGGAATACACTATAAACAGTTTGTATATCTATAGACTATAGACTAAAAGTTTCACTTTTACAAATTACCCTCCTCCATCCCCAACTCCTCCTTTTGGCACGGTCAGGAATTGGCTTTCTAATAGTCCTCATTAAGTCATACTCCTTTTATCTTGAATAATGTTGTTACCCTAAATATTATTAAGAACATTAATGATATCTGTTCTGTTCTGTTTACACTAAGGGGGTTATTATTGCTTCTCTCCCTGCTAATTCATGACAGGCTGCTTGAATGGGCAGGGAGTTTTGCCCAGAACAGAATCATACTGCCAATCCAAACTGTATGTAAAGCATCAATCATTTTGATGATAGCGGTCCTAAAATAAATGAAAATTCTGTCATTAATTATTCACCCTCATATTGTTGCAAACCAGTAAGACCTCTGTTTCTTTCTTTCGAACATGAAAACAAATTGAGATGTTTTTGATGAAACCCGAGAGCTTTCTGACCCTGCATATACAGCAATGTAACTAAAATGTTCTCAGATCGTCAATATGACATCAGTGGTAATACTGATAATACTTTGGTGCACACACACACTAGTGAATGTGGGCATGTACCTGAGTTCACAGTCTGTGTTGCATGGCTCAGAGATCACAGCTGGTTTGAGGGAGCCATGGCACCGCTGATCAGACACAACCACTCGATCCGACTCACGACTGCACAAGATCTTCTTCTTGCGCTCTCCTGATGCACATAACATACAGCACAAGACATACACAAGTTCAAACACATGTTTGTGATCTAGAAAAAAGAAAAGAAAAAAGAAAGCTCCTCATTGCATTCTCCAAATTTCCAGGAAACAGTGAACTGGATGACCCCACCAGCATTAGACGTCTGGTTCAAGTTTACCGAATTCTAAACTGACTTTTCTGGCAAATGTATGACAAAAAATATTTGTTGCTTCTCTCACACCCACCTTGGCACAAAAGACTGCAATCCTGCCACGGGCCGTACGCATCCCAGAAAAACTGCTGAGGTTTGTCCTCTATGGGAATGTTGTAGGAATACCTGACGTCAGGGTTGTAGAGGTTACCAACGGATAGCACCTAGTTGGAAAAGATCACATACAGGCCAAAAGCATGGTGTTACAAAGAGTTTAAACATTATTCACACATTGTTCAAATGTGAGGTTTTGCATAAGACGACATAAAAGCTCAAACTGAATTAATTGATGCCATATTACCTGGATAATAATCTCCTCTTCAATGCGGTCAGTGCAGTTGATTCTCTCAACAACATGGTCAGAGCCGCTGTATTCAATAATAGCGTTCCCTACTTTGACTTCCCTTTTAAACATACTGACCACAAAATCTCCATTGAGTAAATATTCTCCACGGCTGTTGGACAAGGCTGAAAAACAAAAATGAAACAACATGCATGCTTTATTTTCTTTATGTTTAGGCACAAAAAAACAAATATATATTCAGCCGTGCCACAGGATATATAATTAAATGCTGTCTATTTGTTTAAACTCAAATACGTCCTACATGACCTAAGGAATGAAACATTTTCATTTACAGTCAGATTTAGCAACAGTCAGGGCAGATTAGGCTAATCGGGGTAAAGAAATGCAGCATTCCATGAAGAGGCCACGTCTTGCTCTACTGAAGTCAGTGTGCTTCAAAAACGCACACTAATGTGATTATGTAGCTAATTTCCTGAGTTACTTTCCTCACAACTTCACACATTACAACGGCCAACCCCTGCTTCTCAATCATAAACACATATACATGCGCCAAATACACATAGGCATGCAAAGATATCAATAAACGCAAACGCACAGCTCAGTATTCTGCTGAAAACAGCACATATTTCCTCTTGTAAGTTAGCTTGCGGTATATCTATATGATTTTATTTTTAATTAGTATAGTATATCATTTCAATTTAATGTGAATATAATATGAAAATAATTATCAGCATCCATACTGGCCACAATTATCAGTGCATGTCTAGTTTTTATTATAAATAAAATTTCCATGTTTAATTTCAATCCTCTAAACTACCATTGAATTACAGCTAAAAAAAAAAAAAAAATCCTATGTTATTGTATTTAATGTCTAATTTCTTGTCTTACAGAGGTAGTTATCGTCCTCTGGTTTCCCTGAGTAGCTGTGTTGTCTCACATCTATGTTAGTAGCACCGCTGGGAATACGCACCACAACATTGTAACCTGCAAAAAAGAGAAATCAATAAAATACTCTTCCAAAAATATTATCATAGAGTAAATATGATTGTTCTTTTGGTCTGTAATTGCTTGCAAATCAAATTAAATTGGATTTAAACTGCTTTGGGTTACTTTGACTTACATGAAAGGAACTGCCCGTGTCACCTACCATAATGCACTATGTTGAACGTTCCTGCTACAGTCTTGCAAGATGAGTTATCCCCACCACACACTCCACACTTATCTCTCCTGGCCTTGGAGTTTAACACGTGGTCGCATCCTGCTTGCTGCAGAAACAGAATGTGGAATTAATTCGAAGGACACTTGAACAGGACTAATGCTTCAGATTATGCAGAATATTCACTGATGCAAGATGCATTTTCGCACGACACAGACACACAAATGCACCCACCCTGCACAAGCCCTGCACACAGATGTCGTTGGTATCAGGCCCACACTGCGTGCCATCAACAACTCTGTCCCTGAGTTGGTAGTAAGCTGTACTGCCCGCCACACGACAGAACAGCTTGCAGCGATCCTTCATCAGAACTACAACACACACAGTTAATACAGTCTGATTTACTGTATTTAGGATATGTTTCTCATCATTGTACCACACAATTATCAACTTAATTCAAATCTAACTGTGTTTGGTAATTTGATTTGACTCAAATCACAAAGAGATCTGGGGAACTGTTTAACGTGGGTTGTACATACTGAGAGCAATTATATATTGGCTGAACAATACATTTGAACTGAAACAATTAAGAAACATATTCTATTGGGATATCTTCAACAATTTCTGAGGGAGAAATTTGCAGTATTATTTAATTAGTATAACAGTATTTATTAATATTTGAAATTAGCTTTGGTTTGTATATTTTCGTCTTACTTATAATATTATTATTATAGTTTATTAAGTTGTTTCTGTGGAAGGAAGATTTGTCGAAGGTCTTTAAGCTGCTAGATGACAACAGAGCACCATAAATGTAGTCAAAACTACTGCCGTACATTTAAGCTTTGTGCGAGCTACAGAGCATAGCTGCGTTTCTCAAAGCATTGTAAGCTAAGTTGATTATAGAGACCATTGGTGGCTTACAGTTCTTTTGGGAAATGCAGCCCATGTAATTATTAAGTAAAAAATCTTCTTCTCTAGTGAGCTGTTAAATCAATAACTGCTGTTATTGGATCATCAGCGAGTTCAAATTAAATCAGCATTCTTTTGAGAGTGTTCTTTTAATTAATTCAGTTTAAATATCAGACTAAATAATTTGTTAAAATCAGTTTCTGAGCTACTTTCAAAACACACATGTATACTAGGATCTTTTGTTCTTTGAAAAAGACCTGCATTAATATTTGTAAAAAATGTAAAGCTTTCAATGACGTGAGATTTTCAATATTTAAATCTTTTATTCTACAACCCATGATGTGCCAGCTGCAATCATAATACTAAATCCCTTACTTCCGCTATACTTTGGCACCCAGCGAACATTTGGAGGTAGACCATTGATGTTGAAATGCCGCCCATCAAAATTGGCGCACTGTTCCTCCCTGAAATCTTTCTTTTGCTTGGAGCATGGCTCAGAGTTACAGGAACGGAATTTCATCCTGCGTCCAACACAATACTTCCCCCCATTTCTGGGCCTAAAAATCATGAAAACAGATTACAATTACACTTCTTTCATAGAAAGTCCCTCTTGCTTTCTTGATGACGTTTGTGTCTGACTGCAATTTAAATTGAGCAAAACCTGCTGTCTGCTCATGTGCATTAAGCAAGCCATCTCTTTTGAAGAATAGTCTTCTTCGGGATGGCTGTGCTGCTGTCATTTGTCAAGGAACATTGAGAAACCTGGTGCCAATTCACAGTCCAGTGAAAATGCAAGACTACAAAGAGAAGCAGCTTACACGGGTCGGTTGCACTCGCGAACAGCGATCTTGATTCCCCCTCCACAGGTCCTTGAGCATGTGCCAAAGGGACTCCAGACGCCCCAGGCCCCCTCTACTGGAACAGATTCATGCTCTTTATGGATGCACAGGCCATGTTTACAATGCTGCAAGCGAGAAACAAACACAGAAAGATGAGATCATTGCAGAACCGGTCAGTGCAACCTGCTTGCTATAAAGTCCACCATCTAGAATGATGAGAAATGATGTTGATACACAGAGAATATGACCATTCAAAACCCTTCCTAAGCATCTTTGTAATCTAATATCAGTCTTATCTATTTTAACTTCAATCTAAGGTGATTATGTAATAGCTTCTTTGAAAATCCTTTTAATACAAAGCTTGTTTCTATCATAAACTTTATGGAGCAACAGCACAGCACTATTCCGCTATCAAACTGCACGTGGATCGTCTTGTGATGCAATGCTTAGATTCAAAACAGTTTCACCCAATGATTACCACACAATCCGCATATTATGGGTGGTCCCAGTGGGAAAATCAAAACAAGCTGCAAGAGACCGGTCCTGTGCATATCTAGATACATCAAAAAACAATGGATGGCAGTGGGAGAAAACAATGAATGGCAGCGATTCAATGTTGAAATACCTAGCAACCATGAAAAACTGCTCTTCTGTGATGCTATCGACAACGCTTTTCATATGGAGGTCACGAAAAATGCCTTGCCATTCACAATCACTACCACTACGCAAGTCTGACAATCTGGGAAACATTGTAAAACGGAGACAGTTGCAAAGCCATATATCAGCGAGGACGAGTGCCATTGTGGAAGTGATTTGGAGGAAATATGTGTTTGAAGCCACAATGAAGAATCTGCTTTTCATCTGCAAAAGACATACACAAAACTAATCGCATGCTCTTCACAAGCAGGCGCTGCTTCACAATACAAGGCGCTACAAAAATCTTATCTTCCAAACGACAGTTCGCCCATAGAAATGACATTTCTATCATCATTTACTCACCCTTGTGTCATTTAACACAATAGAGGATATTGTTGGGATCTAAACAACACTGGAGCCTAATGACACTTCTGTTCAGCTTTGAGTTACTCAGTGCTTACCTTTCCAGGAGAACACTCTGTCCCGTCGGCCCACGGCATGTGTTGGGTGCGGCAGCCACGCTGGACTCCTTCTGGACTGGTGCACCACAACCTTCGGCACTGTGTCTGCACAACACCCGAACACTTACTGTTAGCTTAAACAACTCGCTCTCTTACGCACAAAACTTGTACCGACACTTGTTTTTTCTGCGCACATAGCATGCTTTGAATGTCACGTTGATATTATTAACAAGCTGTACTATGGATTCTCTTTATGGCTTTTTATTAAAAACATCTCCATAAATAATATTAGACAGCAGATAATACACAGCAGAAAACGGCCATGTCAGTATGTTATGCAACTCCCTGAGGGATCTTCTCACCATATATGGGCACACCTGTGTCCCAGGCCCAAATATCAGCTCACATTGTTTATTGACGGTGTATATCTGTCCAGGCAGCTGCTGGGACAAACTGTATGGCCTAGAAACCGGCTCATCGAGCAAGCACTCACCATACCCTGTGCTGATGATAAATGATAAACAAATGAGCTGAAGAAAAACAAGACAAACAAGACACAAACGATCTCAGCAAGTGACAGAAGACAAAAAACAATTAATCAGTTCCGTTTGCTACAGATGACATTGTTTCCATCTCAGTTAAGAATGTTTAGAAGAAAACAAATGCAATTTGACACTGGACATGTGGGGCTCGACGTCGAGAGTTCAAACCAACACACAGGTTCAATAACATCCTGTCACTGTGTGGAGTGTAAAATGGGGTTTACATACTCGAGGAACTCTGTGATGTATTTCCGACTACATTTGGACCACATCCAAGGATTGGTGTAATAGTTGAGTGTAGGGGCCATCACATGTTGCTGGTTCTTGACTCCATCCTCTTTGCATTTGTTACTGTCATCGTGAGGCATGTTGAACCTAAAGGCATGATTGAAAACACACATGCGCACACACACACACACAAACAGGACAAGATGATGAGCAGGTTCAGGTCACTATCCGTACGACTGACCAAAACAAGGTGTTTTCACATTTGAGCCACAATTTTGGGAAATAAAACAGATTGTTTGAGTCTTTCAGTCTTTCTATTTAAAATTTCATATTTATTTCAATGTGTTTCTTGATGTTTCTATTCTTGGCAATTTCTTCACTGTATTAAGAAGTTATTAGGAAGATTTAATGTAAAGCATGTATTTGAGTATGTATATGCAAAGCGTGTATATAGCTATTTACATATGTACTGTCAAACGATTAATCGCAATTAATCACATGCAAAATAAACGTTTTTGTCTACATAATATATGTGTGTATACTGTGTATTTATACATACAAACGCATGCATGTATATATTTTTCAACTAATTTTTCTTTATGTTTGTATTTATATATACGCATAATATATATACACAGTATACACATATATTATGAAGACACAAAAACCTTAATTTTAGATGTGATATCTATATATATATATATATATATATATGATGCCAAATGTAACCTAAATGTAAAAAAAAAAAAAGTAGGGCAAATAAAAATGCAAAAAATAACAATTAAATATCCAAAAGCATTAAGTATATTTCAGTAAATATTTAGTAAATACAGCATAAAATAAGTGTTCATTTTAGTTCAGTTTTTCTTTTCATTTGTCGTCAATAAACTGCATTATTTATATGAGCATTAAATAGACCTTTTGTCACCCGGCTCTCTAGGTATTGCTAGCAATATTGCCCACCAGTAAGGAAAATAATATTCCCATGAGCAGCATATCAAATTCAGGGACAACCGTAGAGGAGGGAGGTGGTACGCGCTGCATTGCACTGTACAGCACCAAGACTAAATCCTCACCTAAGCACATGGCACTGATGTCACCACCTGCCACCGGATAAGAATGGAATTCAAAAAGAGAGTTTGTTTAAAGGCCTTTAAGAGGACATTTCCATATGACTATACATGCAAACGTAGGCCAAGCTGAAATAGGAACAGACACCGACAGAATGTTTGTTTTACTGTACTTGACCATCATGAGACTACTGTATCCATGTTCTCATTTATTAAGATAATTTACCTCCAAGACTCTAGGTTAGGCTAAAAAAGCCAGCTCCTAACCAAGTCATTTCACCAGTGATTGAACAGACCTTGAGAAGCTGCACACACTATTATCGAGCAGTACAAGCGGCAATGACATCTCCCCAAAACATACTAAAATAAAAAACACAAATTGAAAAAAAATAGAAAAAGAGGCAGCCAGGAGGCCTAAGAAACTTGCAGACTAGTGGACCTTGAAGAAGTTGATTATTTTAAAAGCAGTACTTAAAAACAGTAGAACACAATAGTAGATAAATGATTTAAAGACTCTTCTGAAGCAAAGTCAGTGTGACAAACAGCATTTATAATGCAGGAGATGTTACAGCTCAAAAAGTATTTGGACACTTAAGCCACACTCAAAACGTAAAGATAGATGACTTAAAGACAATCATTTGGACATTTAAGCCACACTTAAAACTTAAATGCATGAATGTCATTGTGCTAGATGCCAAAAAAGAACTCAAGTGGAATTTATGTTGAAGGTATGCACACACAAAAAGAAATATTTCACAAAAATAGTACTCACACGTGGCCAAGCTCATGAGCGATGGTGAAAGCAGTACTGAGTCCATTATCCTCATTAATACTGCAACTTCTGTAGGGATCACAAACTGTACCCAGCTCAGCAAGACCTGAAAGTGCATGAGAGAACACCATAGTTGAACTGTCAAATTTAATATGATCATAATCACATTTTCGCACAAAGATGATTTACCTAAAGTGTCACACTTGTCCCGTGCTCGACAGATGTCCTGCCTAAAAACAAAAGAAAGCAAAGCTCAGCAAATTTTAATATCCTGCATTCGTGTCTGTGCTGTCCTTTGCTTTTTTATTTGTGCATGCACTCATGGCCTTGAAAAGCCTAACCTTAGCAGTTGTAGCACAATAAATAATTACTTTGTTACTCAAATCATTTTTGTACTGTTTTGTAAGGTCACACCGAGCAGACCTTGTTGCTAAATGAAAGGCACCAAAATTATACTGTGGAGAGAAAACATAAAACTTAACAAAACTAGACTTATCGTATGTCTTGTATTCAACAATACCTGTGAATAACAGGAATAGGTAAAGAAAACTTCTTACCTTGTGATTAGGATGGCTGTGTCGTGATGCAAGTGATGATTGTCATCCTGGTGGTTCTGACTCTGCTGCCATATGCAGAAGTTTTTCAAACTGGCTTGTGCATTGAAAGAAATAATGGGACCATCCTATAGCAGAACAAGACAGATGATAACATTTGATTAAGTTTAAAACTGCTTAAGCAGTTAACCAAAAAATGACCACGCTTCTGCATAAGGAAGTCTTACCAGCTCATTCTTTATGATGACCAGCTTCACAATAACAATGTTAATCAGGTTTCCAATGCTGGGATCCTTATAGATGGAGGAAACCTAAGTGAGAGAACGCAGACAATTGGAATTGATGGTCATACCTTTACAGCAGGGGTCTCAAACTACAGCTCTGTGAGCGTTTCAGCTGTTATTATATTATACACTACTGTTCAGGATCAGTAAGTGACAGATATTTACAATTTTACAAAAATAATATTCACCATCCTATAAAAATAAGAAATGTTTTTTGACCACCAAACCAGTGTATTTAAATGATTTCTGAAATTTTATTGAAATTCAGACGCGCACCCTTGGTAAGCACAAGAGAACATCATCTAACTTGTAGGATCATGTTATTTCAGTTTGAGGTCTCAGACTTAACTAACAAGATCCTTTTGTAATCATCTTGATGTAGCTAAAGACACCACTGACAACATATTCAAATAAATAGAACCACTTAAAATGCTGAAGTAGGGTGGTATTTACATTTGCTGTCTTGATTTTTTGATTTATGAATATTAATACACAAAGACCTTGTTGAACACGCTAACCTCAGCTGTTGAAAAAAATGTTTCTTGGCCATTGAGAACTAGTTTGTGCTGCCAGATCATGCTGAGAACTCAGCCTTTGCCAAGATCAAAATATAGGTCATCTAACCTTCCTGTGAGTTCCAACGAAAAAGCATCTAAAGCATGCAGTCCATGCAACATACCTGATTTTATTTGTTTTATATTCAACATTCATCAAGTCTGTCAGACATATTCACCACATGCTAATAATCTGTCCCATAAGAGCATAGTAAGAGCACCAGATTGAAAGCGAACCCAGATGCAAACCCTAACTGAGAAGAACTTACGATGGACATCAGTGTAAGAATGTAGTGCTGGAGGTTGCTTCCATGATGTTCCACCATCTTGCTGTCTGCCACAACCATGACTTCAACAAAACGGGGGTAGGAGAGGAAACGCTTTGATCTCCGGTGTGGCTTGGAGTCACTGCTTTCATTAGCAGAGTTGTGCTTGTTTTCTGAGGAGGGGAAGGGGGCAGAGAAGAGTCTGGAATTAAGAGTCTCCAGGTCGGACAACATGCTTGAGGGCGACTTTCTCTTCAGTCTGTTCCTGTGTCTGCGGTGTGGCTCTTTATGTCCTGCATAAAAGGAGGAAAACAATGCATGTTAAGAAACAAAGAGAAGTCATTTTGCATCCAATGAGGGTTGATCATTATCTATATTCGATGATCATATGGATTGCAGGCAGGTGAGCCTCCATAAAAGCGAATGCATGCCACCGCTTAGGATCGGTAAAAGTTAGTTTGAAGACTGGATAAAAATTCAGCTTTGCCATCACAGTAGCAAACTCCATTTTAAAATATGAAAAAACTATAATATTTTACAAAAAAAGTGTATTGGAATCACAATGAATCTTATTCCAGCCGCAGTGGAGCTTTCGATAAAACTCTGCAAACTAAAATAAGTTCTTCTCATATTGAGTTAAGTTTACATAACGCAATAGCAAAGAATACCAAAGGGGTACGTCAAAAACCAAAGCTGCAGTTGATTGCAGCAGCATGCACTAGCCCAGTCCAAATTTATTTTTGTAACACTGAATTTACAAACACCTAAAACTGGCATTACTTTACTAGAATGCATCCCACCACGTGGCTTTCATGGTATTGGGCCTCTTGAGTTTTCTTATCTTCAGGCCACAGGAAGTGCAAGAGTCAACAGGATTTTGTGGCAGCAAACTAAGATTGGAATAATACCAAGAACTTCCAAAATGGGGAAAAATTTCCTGTTCCACTGACTTCTACTCAATGACATTTCAAAATAGAAAAGCAAAGGATGCAAAAGAAACCATGAATAGCGCTATGAGTATTTGAATGCCAATGATAGCATGTCCGTTTCCGCACCATGGTGCTATACTCATAATCATATTTAGATTTACAGAATTAAAACTGGTTATTTAATTATGCATTAATATATAGCCTACCATTTGTAAAACTATATAGAAACAATATGGTAAATGAATGCTTCTTATTTTGAATACGAGATACAGTACGGTCCAGTACAGTTTTGTCATTGTAAATATTACTGTCATTGGTTGACTTCATTGGCTCACCTTCCTGCTTACCTGAAGTTTCACATGTAGTTGAGTCATCTACAGTTTTTTTTGAGGCATCTTTTCTGTACACGACATGAGGTTTGATGTGTTCTTCTTCATAATGTTCACCATTGTAGCTATGAAGGGGCTCCACAAAAAACTCCCCCTCTGGTGACCTGAAAGTGCCAAGCTAAAACAAACAACAAAGTTTAAATTGGTCCACAGCCAGTAAAGTCTATAGGCACATTCTGTGTGTGACTGTTAATTGCCCTTAAAACTTTCCCCTAAGATTTGATTTACGTACAAACCCTAAGTGGCTGATAGAGTGATAAAGAAAACATACATTGCATGCATATCAGTGTACTGGCTTCAGGGGGGTAATGAATGCAGAATGTTGTTGATAACTATCAGAACATTCTGCTACACTTACGAAGCATAAAGTTTTGAAATCTGAATTTCCTAAAAGCCTGCGAGAAGCACATTGGTAAATGCTGTCCTTATCTTCAAGGAAAAAAACATAATGAATAAGTTTGAGGCCAGTTATTGTATTACGGATAACACATTTTAGACAAACTGTTTGTATATACCTGAGCAGTAACGGATAGAAACTGGCCTTCCCAAACAAGCTTGGCAAATTTATTAATAATTGCCTGCATAAGAATACATGCGCAATAGCTTTAACATTAAAATGCCATATAACCATACAATCTCTAGCCTGCAGGTACTCTGTAGCCTAATAATGGGGGGTAGTTGGGCAGTGTTATCTAGGCAGGTAACACAAACATTATAGGTTCAACTCTGAAGGAGGGATAAATGGATCATGTTGCGCCAAGATTTTCATAAATCTGTTAAAAATGGAATAAAAGGTTAATATTACATTTTCTCTTATAGATTTTTTAGGTTTTGAATATTTTAAATCAATATGTTGGTCAATCAAGAGCAAACTTGAATGCAACCATCAGATTGAAAAGGCGGCTCATTAGGGACACAGATCCTTCAGCTTTCAATGAAAGTCTACAGCTCTCATAATATTGGACAACTGCTTTCTGACAATCTCAAATGGCAGACATTCAAAAGTAACCAAATATTCTCACACTGAAATTGATGTTTTTCCCGTGCCTGCAGCCTATGAAAAGCAGTCAGACAAACGTTGAGATGAACTGAGTCAAGCTAAAGCATTTCAGAAGAAATATACAGCCTAAATTAATTTTAGCATTGTTTAGCATCACCATCTAAATGCATTGCCTGAATGTCAAGGACCACGCAACGACGAAAGCACCACCGAATACGTTTTGAATATTTTTTTTAACGATTCGGAAGAACCGATTCACTTGTTCGTTCCCAAGAATACTTTTGTTCTGTGAGAAACGGCGTTACATGGCGCGAGCTCACGTTCACATAGGCAGATGACATCTGATTCCCATATAAGGACTACCATTGACGTCAGCACACTACAGCTGCTTATGCCACTGGTGAGTGTGCGTCACCCAACTCATTTACGGCGCGTAATTTGTATTTAATATGTTGGGAAAATACTTTCTAAGCCATCTGTTTCAAAACTGATGCGCATGTATCCGACTAACTTGCACCAAACTTCTTTGTAAATTTGTGAGAAATTATTATGTAACCACATAGGAAGGATCTGGGGTGCATATGAACATTTGCAAAGTTTCCGAATGCATACTGCGACCCGTATCGCATAAATTAGGCTATGTTTAAGATTATTAGTAGCAGGCTAATAAACGTTTATTAAACTCACCAAACCGGAGCAGAGGCTGATTACTGCAGTATGCTCCTGCCCAGCGTTCACATGTCCTTTATAAAAGCAGTGCTGATACTCCGTGTCCTCCTCCTCCCCCTCTTCTGAATTATAACCTTCACTGGATGCTCCGAATATCGCGACAGTGTAAGCTGGTGCAATAAACCCCGACTCGAGCGTAAGATTAAGGTAATAGTCCTGCCCAAAGGCAGATATTTGGTAATAGACGTGGGGAGACGTCCAATGATGGGAGATGTTGCCGGTTACTGGGTCGGTACTCCGCTTTCTCCTCTTGAAGTGCACGCCCGTTGGCAGTTTGTCACCGGCTTCATTCACTCTGGCCGGAGTTACAATCTCATACGCGCCAAACTGCGCTAATTTCGCTGTGGTAGAAAACAGAGATTGAATAGCAGGCTACAATTAAGTAACAACATGTGGGTCATTCCATAAATTACATTTGCAGTTGCTTTTAAAGTACATTTTTGTGACATTTCAACTTTTATTTATCCAACAAACCGCCTAAATGTCCGAGTAGCACTCCGCGTAACAGGGTTGACAGTTTTACATTTTAATTTGACATTACAAGATAGCGGAACTACACTTGCAAGAAAAACAATTTAATGTCGCTATTTCTTGACATTCCTGTTTTTAGTTATCAATAATCATGGTAACAGGGTTGACAGTGTAACATCTTTCCCTACACATTAAACAAAATGATAAAAAAGCAAACACTTAAACCTGTCCCTGAAGAGTTCACTTTTTAGAGAGAGAGAGATTCTCAAATAGGTAAATGTAATAGTAACAGGGTTGATGCATAACCTAGGAACACAACTTTTAGTTTTCTTTAAATAACCAGCCTATACTACTTGCAAAACATATATTAAAAAGTCTACATCTGAAATGTTTCCCCCCTAAGACTCCACGAGATCAATCAGGTGTCACTCAGTGACCATTATTCGAAGACTCTTCATATAGCGCGCTAGGAGCTCTGAGGCAAGCAAGGAAAAGTCATTCATTCTCCGCGCCTCAAGGTTCTGAGTTGAATGAGAGAGTAAAAGATCACGAAAAGAGCTCGTACCTTTCTCTGAACCACGCGGTGTCCCTGCTGAAGCCAGTGCATTCATCAAATCGGAGAGTAATACTAAAAAACTTAGTCCCCAGAAGAACAAAAACATGATTGTCCACGTTAAAAAAAAATGAATGCAAGCAAGCCCGAGTTCAGTATTCCGCTGTGCCTTGAAGCCGCGCTCAGCCGGGATTTCTGCCGTGCGGTTGCCACATTCAAAACGTGTCTCCTCTACTTTATAGAAGTGACTCCCATGTCGCTAACAAGCGCTCGGTCGGAGCTCTTGGTTTGCATGCATAATACCAGAAAGGGGGTCGATGCAACTGTGGTGGTCTCCAGTTTGCTGATTACTTTAGCCGAGACTTGGGCGTACTCTAAGAGACACCCCTCTCTCAGAAAGCCACTCCTGCCATATGTGTCGCTAACGCAACGTGCAGACTAAACCTCTTCTTAAAATCACTAAATATGTTACTCATAACAATCAGGCACACGTGCATTATGTTCTTGTTCCCACTTCAGACTGTGCAGTTATGGTTACATTCAGTTCCTTTGCCTCTCTCTCTCATAAGAGAGTTCTTAGTCTAATTGACGTTTACAATAATAGGAACAGCATTGAGTTAATAAACAAGCTGCAAACTTCTACATTTTAGGAGCAAGGAGCGCTGTAAATTTGACCACCTTACCTTCAATATAAATTTGAATAGAATATGACTTGATATACTAATAAAGTCCACTGATGTTTCTCTTGTGTATGGTATTCCCACTTCTTGGTCTGGTTTTAAGCATTTTGTGTCTGTCCCAACACCTGTGTCCCAGCAATGTGCATTTATATGACTGATAAGTGTTTTTCAGTGGCCAAAGCTGATACCAGTTATTAGGCAGCAGGGTGGCAGAATCCCAATATAGAATGCTGATATTTGTGATGCCAACCATTATAAAGCAATATTTGTATGCTGAAGTTAAACATTTACACAGAACACACTAAAATATACTTTAATAATAAATGATGTTACTTTGCCCTCTGATAACTAATTACGCAAACACACACACACTTTAAAATCACTGCTCAATACATTATGTTCCTTACAGCCACATAAACTTTAAGAAGGTATACTCTATTTACAGTTACAGTATCTTCTCTGAAGTTACTATACACCTTGATTGGATTCATTTGGGTTATATACTTGGACAGAGCTTTTCCATTAAGATTAGATGAAAAGAGTTGGAGATTATATCTACACTTACAATATCGTATGGATTTTACTGTAAGGCTCCTTAAAGGAAAGTATGAATGAGCGAGAGAAAGAGGCTGACTGTGTCGGACTTGCAATCGTGTAATAAGGGTGACCTCAACTCAGTGTAAACTTCACTTCCTCTTTGCTTTGATGAGATGATAAGAACTAGAAAGCTTGAATGGATGCTAGGCTCGAGTGTTCAAAGAAGGGTCAAATTGACTCTGAATGTCCCTGCATCGCTATTCTAAACCTTACTTCACAATCATCCGATAATCTGACATACGGCTAGATTCCCAGGTTCTGGATTGCATTTTTCTTTTTCTTTCAAGCTTGATTTTTTTAATGATGCAATATCTATCGCCAGGCTTCAAAAGAATTTGCTTAGGTTCACTGAGGCAAAGTCTTGTGCATTCTCATGAGAAAAGAAAATTGGGTTGAAAGAAGTATTAGCAGCTATGATCCAATTAGATACAGTTTGCTGATAGATCGTGCACTTACTGCATACACAATAGCATTTCTAGTATGTTGGATAAATTCAACAAAAAGTCATTCAGAAATGTATGGAAGCCAATTTCTGCCTCGAGTAAAATAATAAGTACTCGTGACATAAATAATCCCAGGAAACAGTGTTACACTGTGAGATACAAAGCCCCAGTTGTGGAATATAAAGAAGTTAATAATGAGAAACAAATTTGCAATAGTGAGAATTATCAGCATTCTGAAATATATAGTCACATTTACAAGAAACAAAAGGGCAATCAAGTGAAACATCATTATGTTGTATGTTATCAGCCCAGTTGCACGGCAATTCATACATATTTTATGAGGTGGGTAATTTGTACAAATTAGTTTGACCACAATCGTACAAATTCATACGATTTTTGCTAAATCGTACGTATTTCACAAGTTGCCAATTCATGTGAAGTTGTACGAATGACCTACACCTAACCCTGCCTCTAAACGTATTATCACTGGGATTTAGACAAATCGTACAGTATCGTATGAGTGAGGTTGTACCAATTTGTACGAATTTGCACAAATGCAACCTTGTACAAATTAGCATGAATTTGCCACTTCGTACGAACTGGACGTGAGACTTCGGTGTTATTAGAAAGTCCCATTTGTGATGTAAAGTTGCAATTCTAAGAAATAAATTCACAGTTGTCAGAAATAAAGTCAGGACAGGAAACAAAGTGGCAGTTACAAAAAAAGTCACAATTAAAGTCACAATTAGAGACAAAACTAATTTAAACTAGCAAGATATAAAGTCACATTGTAAGATATAAAGTCAAACAAGAAACAAAGTCGTGTAAGTCACGAACGTCTGAAACTTTTTATCTCACATTGTAACCATCTCAGATTCTTAAAAGAGATATAAAACACACAGATTCACCCAGTCACATGTTAAACTTGAATACCAATAGAGTAATATTGCATCCTTCATATCTCCAAAGAGTTTGTAGTTTAATTATATTAATAAATATAAAGAAAAATACAGCTTTACTCCTAGCTTACTCCTAATTCCTAGTTAGCTTAACTCCGAATAAATAGGTTGAACACAATATGTTTTTCTTCATGTTGATCTCAGGCAAAAAACATTTTTAGGCCATACCCTTCTGCCACAGTGGTATCTAGATTGCACTTAGTCATGTTTTTTTTCTTCAGACTAAATTCCCACAATCTTGCATTACACAAAGCTTTCTTGGGAACTACCTCAAAATAGAAATGGGGCTGATTTCTAGGTGTAGAAATATGCCTATACTGTATTAGCCCTTGATTTCCATCCAGTGCTTAGTATGGCTGAATCTTGCATTACCCTGGGGAAAATATGTGTGTTTTGTCGTAATAAACCTTTTTTATATCAAATGCAAAGCCGGGTCAGAGTGCTGACAGTGCTAAACTGAACATAGACACTTTCCAAGATCTAGAGCAGCTGCTTGGGGTCTTTTCCAAATCCAAGCACTTTACAAATCTTGAACTGCTCCATGGAATGAGAACACTACAAATGAAGTAAAGCAGGGATCCATCAAGATTCACAAACAGAGATTAGACAGGAGAGATAGACTGAGGAAACTTGTTAGGGTTGGAAAGACCTTTTCCAGGCCACTTCGTAACAAAGCCCATCTGTGTTCATAAAACTTCTCTGCTCTTTAAAAAAGTTGTTTGTTTAGATGTACTTTTGACCAAGAATGGCTGGCCTGAATCATTCTCATCATGTAATGAATGAGAAAGCGCTTTACATATGGCATTGCAGCTGTAACATTGACCATGGCAAGTACTTGAAAATACGTGTGGGATTGGGCATTCAGATGGATTTAGACAAACTTTGATTAATATGAAATGTGACAGATGGTTTAAGAAAACTGGTTATATTGTTGATCTGAGCCTTCATGGCATTGCAATTACGACTGCCTGACCCATCTCCTCACATATCTACTCGTGTCAAACATAAGGACAACATGGTGACCTAATCACTCTCAGCTGTGAGAGAAATTGAAAAAGATAACTCAGTGCCCAAACTGCTTAAGCCTGCACGCTGATATGAAGCAGCTGGACAAAAAAAAAAAAAAAAGAAGGGAGGGGAGCAAATGAATAAGAACCCACAGCATTAGCACTTGTCATATCAAGAGAGTTATTTTCTTCAGCTACGACAAACATGTAGTATTTTTATGATGAAGGACGCTAAATGTCTCTGCATTTGTCATCCTACATGATGATACTAAATGTTTGATAAGGGGCTAATGACACAATGCTTATGATTACACATGACTAGTCTGTATTGTGTGTTTTTGTAACGTACTGAATGTAATGTCCCCAATACAGCTTCTCATTTCCTTCTGGCCATTTCATATCTGATTATTAGCATAGTCATGCAATTACACAAACCAATTATTTGGGAAATACTATGTTCCTGACGGACTGGGTAATATTAATAACACGTATGCACTTAGTATAGGGATAGGGTTCGGTTTAGGGTTGTATCTAATTATATATAATTTTCTGTTGTTAATATCATAGTAAATACATGTAATGTGTAAAAAGGACACAGTGAAGTTCTACCTGGTCTCATGACATAAATGTACCAGCTTCATATTTATGGGTTTTGACAGACAGTAGGTTTGTTCGGTAGCTCACGGAGCACAGAGATGTACTTGAGAGATGAAGATCTCCAGTTCGAATCATGTGTATATTTACCGATTTGTGCATCGTATTTAGGTTACAATGAGACACTTACAATAGAATATGATTTTTGGAGGATTTGAAATACGAAATGTGTAAAAAAAACATTATTTTTGATGTGAAAACTTAAGTTTGTTTGAGCCATAAAGTTGTTCTATTTAAACAAAATGATGATTAAGCAATTAATCGTATTTCAGGAGGAGCACGCACGAACGATCGCAGCTGCCACCAATCTCCTATTA
>JAUMHP010000060.1:13413305-13425690 GCA_032361065.1 Enteromius trimaculatus
TTTTTTTTTTTTTTTTGCGCAAAAAAAAGTATGTTCCTATCGTCGCAAAACTGAAAACTGAAAACCAGTGTTTTACCGCGTTTCTGGATCTGGGATCATTGTACTGTTGTCTATGGAGGGGCAGAAGGCTCTCTTTGGGTGAACTAACCCTTTAAGTCTGGTCCCAGATTAAAATACATGTTAAATGCAACTGGAAACATCTTGCTCCCACTTATCTTAAAAATCTTAAAAGATGCACACATGTAACATTTTCTTCTAAGGCATTTTCATTAAAGCTGCTTAAATATCTTGGCCTAGTCTTGACTTAAGCTAAGCCATGTCTGCAAAACCGGGCCAAAGAGTTTACATTTCTGTGGTTAAGCTGTTAAAACAGTGAGCACTTTAACATTTACATATTGGTCTCATTTACTTTCATTGTAAGTGCCTCAATGTAAAAAGAAAAGAGTCAAGTGATAAAAAATTTTTGGTAATCAGCATTTTGCCACAAGTGCTGTCAGTTAAGCTTAAACGTGTATTGCATATTCCTTTAATCATACTTTCTG
The DNA here is from genome assembly GCA_032361065.1 of Enteromius trimaculatus. NCBI lineage: Eukaryota > Metazoa > Chordata > Actinopteri > Cypriniformes > Cyprinidae > Enteromius > Enteromius trimaculatus. Next base: position 13,413,848 of record JAUMHP010000060.1, read on the forward strand.
AAAAGCCAATCAGATTATGCCTCCCCATTTCTTACTCCCAGGGGAACTCTTTCTCCAAACTGTACATCTTTACATCAAAGCCATGTGCCCTTAGTAAGAGGAACCATGGGGAAATATGCTTGCCCTCCCCAGATGCAGTGGCCTGGCCTTTTGTCATATCATATATGGTTTAGAATTCTGGGTCACAAACTCCATTCTCTGGTTGTCACTGGGATGAGAATGGCCAGGCCAGAGTCCCGCTGGCAGGAGCTTGGAGACACGGGACTCACTGTGACTTCAGCCCCTCAGCGTCTGACAGGATCGCAGCGGTGCGGCGCTGGGGCCCCCGCTGGAGAAAAACGGCAGCCCAAATTACCTCTGCACTCCTGTGTGAACGTGGGCATTCAATGAAAAAAAAAAGACGAAGGGAGGGGTGGAGCTTGCGGGTCTAAAAGAGACTAAGAAAGAGTAAAAGACACATGCTGAGAGAAACTCAGTAGTTACAAAACTGCAAATTTCCAAATGCATACTTTAAGACTGCAGTCAAATAAGCAACCTGGCTGAGATTCAAGACATCAATCATAACAATCTTCAATCTTCATTCTTTACAGACAGCAGTAATTGTAACTTGGCTGTCAGAAACATGAGCAGATTATTCTTCTTTTGTGAAATCATGCAGAGGCAGTGCTTCTAATCGCTGAGATTGACAGCTTTTCAGTCCAAAACATCAGAAGCTTTTGTTGCATGTCAGATGATCCAACATTCATAAATGAAAGTCTGACAAACTTGAGGGAAATGTAATTTATATTTGCAATCCAGAAGAGCCCCTGGCACTATCTGAGTAAACTTGCCTGATTAGCCTACACCTCAGTGCAAATTAATTTGCAGCAACAACAGGAATAACTGCTATTTCCTTAAAGCTTATCCTATTTTTGTATAGACTGAATAAATAAATAAATATGTATATTTCAGCAGTATTAAATGAACCAAAAACGGCAAAACTTGAAACTTCCAAAACTCTGAAATAGATATCTGACATTTCCCAAGATGCAGAAGCAGAAAATCACCATGCTCTTCTCTCCCTGTTTCCCAGAAGCAATGGCATACTGGCTAAAGATTGTGTTTTGTGTATGTTTCAGTTGTGAACTAGATGGCTGGAGAAATACAGGAAATATCATATGACAACAGGCTGAAATTCCTATACTACCCTGAAACACTCATTCCTCAGGAAACAGCAAGCAAAGCACAGCATTTTATTAAACACCAAATCCTTCTTTGAGGCCAAAAACATTATATGAAGCTCTAAATAGCCTGTTTTTGTGTAAGATTTGTCAGGTAGAAAAGGAATGTTGCTGTGAATAAAAGAGGATGTTGTGCCCTCTCAAAAATACTGTTAGTATAATAAACTACAATCATTCATACACCCTCCAGAGGTCTCACCAGGAAGCATAGAGAGCCTACAGATTAAAACATTGTTTTTCCGATTGTCACAAAGTCTTGAGAACAAGTGCAAGACGCAGAAATTTGAGTGTGCTTTTTTGAAAACGCTGAATTTCAGAAAGAATGGTCCGTGAAGTTCATATGTCAAAGGTCAACATGCTGTGAGAGTCAGCAGAGGCCAGAGGTTTAAAGTTACTAATACTGTTGTTACATCATCTACAATAATATCTACTGTTTCGCCCTAGACAGAATTCTACAGGACAGCAATACTTCCAAGTTTGTCTCGTACATTTTTAATAACCTCCTTCCAATTTTGTTATGCCCTGTATACAGGATATAACATTCAAACAGCACTGAGAACTTTTACTGTGTGTATCATTCCACTTGTCTTTTTTTTTCTTTTGCATGGTCCAGTCTAGGCTGTGTATTTGTGATAGGGACTTTCAGAAACTCTTTCTGCAGGTTACATTGTTATGCCAGTACACAGCGTATTTTTTTAGTTCTCTCTTTTTGTGCAACACAGTTTTTACTTACAGCGTGCTTTGCTGCAGTTTAAAAGAGAAATGTTCACTAAGTGGCGCTAAAACACAAGTCAATATGTGAACCCTGGCACGTTTTAATTACGTTGATATAGGTACATATTGCTGTGTTTTTGTTACGTTGCTTCAGGTATGTATTGCGGCAGTTCAGAATTTATCATGTTGCAAATATGCCCTAAACCAAATCCAACCCTAAATCTACCTGATAGTGTTAACAAATGCAAAACTGATATAAAAAGGCATTTGTTGATGTAAATGCACCATTTCAACTTTCTTTTATGCAGATTTGAACTGTTTTGTCAAACTGTAGTTATACAGGATTCGAATCAGAGCTCCTCGCGTTTCAATTGCATCTTTGTTCTCCGTGAGCTAACTAACAAACCCACTGTCTATGAAAACCCATAGCTATGAAGCTGGATATGTGTGATGGTAACATTCAAAAGCATCCGTTTTTAAATATCCCAGCAAATATTGTTTTTAAGTCATAAAATGAAATTCTTCACGTAGTTGTGCGCTTTATTAATTGAAACTCTGTAAATTTGAGTAAAAAGGAATAAAAGGTGTCAGAGTTTTACCTCTAGTGTAAATTTCTCTTGGAAACTGCAGTGATATGTACTTAGTGGTACTTATTTTGTGTCTCGCTAAAAAGTGCTCCCAGGTACATTTATGCCATGAGACCAGTATTTCACTCTTAATGGAGTAACTGAGGTAGTGCATCCATTAAGACTGCTATAACCCAAGAATGCCTTTGTCTTTGTTTGAAGACAAAAGGATTTTTCCGTCCTAATTTGTTGTTACAGTCCTTGCCCAACAAATAGCACAGTTTAGGCATGATGCATTCATGTGGCCAAGTACCTATTCATTATTAGACTCTGCATCTGGCCTAAAGAAATTGTTTAGGACAGGTAATTATCAATGATCAGGCGAACGAGAAATTCCACAAATAATGCTGTACTAATGAGGCTTTGAAACTTGGCAGGAAATCAAAGAGCAAATAGTTGCTTACCCCATAATTTAGATGACCTACCTATTTCAAAAATAGTTCCTTAATAAATTCAGTCCTAAAGGTTTGCTGCATATATACAGTACCATGATGCAAAAACAACAATCTAAATTAAAGGCAGATTCTCTCTTGCAGCACACCACATATAGTCAGTCTATGAGACATCCCATAAGCCTTCAATTTGATTTCAGCTTTATTTTAACTCTTTTACAAGGGTACACTGGTGTCCCCCCCTTTGTAGTTTGCACACCAAATGCTATGCCAAATCCCTTCTGGGCTTGCGGTTTCCTGTGACTATCCATCTGTACAAGCTTTGCAATGGACTCAAAAGGGAAAGCTCAGATGAACCGATGTAAATTTGAGCTCCAATGATTCATTTTATCTCCCAGGGATGCTTAACTTGATTGGGCTGCGCATCATCCTTTGAGCATAGTATCTTATCTCAAGCGATCATGTTTTACTCTTTCTGAAGTCACAGAAAAACGTCATTTTGTGCCTTCAGAGAGGTAAAACGTTGCATAAGAAAATCCCAAGTACTCTAATGACCTACTTATCTCTGTTAGAAGGAGGGGACAGAAAATGAGAGAAGTCGGAAGCTACTGTAACTGATAAAAACATGAAAAAGGAAACGTTCTGTTTTATTACTTGGTGCTATCAAAGCTGCACAGAGGAAGTTGTAGGATCTCATGGTCACCAAGCGTAGTCTTTCCTGTTGGCTTTTCAACTACTTCAGTTCCTTTCCACTATTGGAATTCAGTCTAGCTCAGAGAGGTCACTGCCGATAGGTTATCTTGCTTGTATTCGGTTTTTCAGTTTACCCTGAAATGTAGAGTGGGGTTTAAGTGTGGGCTTTGAGCAGATCATTTAACTAAAATGTTTGTCTAATGGGATTGTTTGGTTGTATTATGCTTGATTTCAGGCACTTAGTTAGTAATAAGCGTAGCTAAAAAAGCCAAATCCATTAACAATTACTTTTGTCCTTTTTTGATGCACAAAGAGGGGCATCGTGTTATTCTGAGTTACATTCGGTGAAGGATCGGAGCAGTGTAGTCTTTATTTTTGTCAAAGCACTTAAGTGAGTATTAACCAGCTGCACATGGTCAGAGCATTTAATAGATTTTACCAGTCTTGCTGTTTTTGAATGCTTTGAAAGAGACAATAATGATGGTAAATGTCAGCCTTTGAACTCTGAATGGCCATTTCCGCATCAAGAACACTGCACTTAAAATGCTTGGTTTTTGTTCCTAAATTACATAGCCCATAATTTTGTTATTCTTAGTCTAAATTGAGAATTTATTTGAAAGCCACAGCAAAACAATCCCAGCTGCAAAGAAACTAGCCTACAATGTAACTTTCCTTCCCATGTATCCCTGCCTGCAATTTCTGGAAAATATCAGAAATTCAAAAAAAACATTAAATCAATTTCAAATACTACATATTTTTAATATAACATTAGGCAGCACAACTGTTTTAACACTAATAAGAAGAAATGCTTCCTGAACATCAAATCATTTCTGAAGGATCATATGACACCAATAAGTCTGGAGTAATATCACCAACCCAGGTATAAATTACATTTTAAAATATATTGAAATACAAAACAGTTAAATAACAATAATATTTAACTCTATAATTGTTTTACTGTCTTTTAAAATGCAAACATCTTACTGACCACAAGCTTTTAAATGCCAGTGATCTAAAAAATATGAATACAAATATTAATAACGTATATATTAATCTGACTAAATATTTAATATATATCTGCAATTGCACTTTTCTTTTTAGAGAATGCAGTCTCAGCATACAAAAAAACCTGCTCGATATTTATCATTCTCAATCAGAATCATCATTATCATTGATGTTTATAAAACAGATTGGTGCAGCAAATGGGTGGGAAGTGAATTCCTAAAGGGACTGTGACTACCACCCTCCCATCCTGCCTCTACTGAGAGATTGCATCTAGCTCCGCAGACTTTTAAATTCAACTCTACCTATGAATCTATTTTCATTCATTTCTTTTTCTTTGGCGCTACAGCGATTCTCAGTAGGTCACAAAGTGCATGTTTAATCTTGAGGGACTTCCAGATGTGCAACTCAGCTCTCGAGGAAGCAGCTTTAGATGTTTACGATTATTTTACTTTGTCCTCATCTCATCCCCCAACATTCTTAATATGTATAAATATCACCAGAGCGGTTTTAAATATAAGTCTTTGCGGTTTGTTTAAATAAATATACAGTGTTTGAGACATACAGTACCTCAAGTCTTGCTGAATGTTCAAACATTTTATGAGTGCTGTTTTTTTTTAAATAATGTACTACGATCACTACCATTTGTGCAATTTCAGTGAAACAATGCTGCTAGATGCTTTTTAGCAGTTTGGTCATGCATGGTTTTATGCCTCATAAAATGTGAGCTAGGTAATAGTTATAGAGAAAAGCAAAGTGCATCACAAAAAAAAAAAATAAGGAATTAATGCATTTACTGGAACTTGACCCATTTAACCTCTTTCAGTGTTTCTTATTTTTCAAACAAAACAATCAAAAGCATCTGGCTGAGCACATATCTGAACTATATGGAAAGCCAATCCGACTGTAACCTTTACAGAAGAGAAGAAAAAAAGAGAAGTGCTTAGTTCACAATCACCAAAACAGTGCGTAATGTTGGCCTTGGACCAACTGCTTGAATTATCATCATGTTGAAGAGAATCAGCAAAACTGTTCTGAAATCAATATGAAGGCATCGTTCCAAAATATTATTTAATACAGCATGAACAGAGGTACCAGGTTAGACCATATGGAATTCGTAAAGAGCTATTTTCATAACAGCTCTTTGAATGTTGCCACGGTCGTTGTGAGGTCTGTTATAGGCTTATCAATTACTAGACTTGATTATGACATCAGCTTCAGAGCTGATATACTGTGTCAACACTTAATCTAGACACGTCACAGTAAAAACACATGGCACAACAACATACGCTGCGCCTTTAAAAAGTCTACTGAATGCTGAAATGTGTTTGAAGAAACACAAAAAGTGCTAATTATAATCACCACAGTTGACCAGAGAGTATGTATTGAAAAGGAATTCTGGAACGAATGTTCTGCATAAAAATGTTTGGGCAACTTTTTGGATGATTATGGGATGATTATGACTGATACCTCACAGAGGATATTTTGGTTTAAGGAATCAAAACAATTCACACACATGGCAAGGAACTCTATGCACATGCATATTAATGTTAGAAACTGCTCTCCACTAAAGTTTTCTGCTATTAAAAAAAATAAAAAATGTTTTTTTTTCCTCAATCAATCATTGCTTTATTTTCCCTGTGTGCTACTGTAACTCTACTGGACTTAAACTTTAATTAGCTGCCTTGTACATTTTCCCAGGAACTATTATTTTAATGACAAGAGAAATTAGTGTTAGTTAGTCCTCTGCCCTATATAGAGTACACCAAAAGATGTGCGGAAGTTGTATGGCCTCCTGGGATGGAGTTATGTTCACATTTTGGTGCATTGCTTTAGTTTTTTTGATTGCTAAGTACAGTAGGCTCCAAGTTTCTGGTCACAGTACAGAGAAGTACCCACTACCCATCAGTTATTATTTAGTTTTAGTAGGATCATGATTCAAGGAGTCATCAAATGCCTTTTGAAAAGGGTCATCGGATGCCTATTTTCCACAAATGAACATGATTCTTGAGGGCCTTAATGAAAAGCCTATTACATACTCTCCATGGTAGTCTAAAAACACCTATTTTACCTGGTCAAAATCATTTATGTCGATTGGGGATCAGTGCATTACCATAAAAGTAATGTTAACCCTCTGCTTCTTTAGCAGCTCAGATGTTGGGAGTAAATGACAACTGCTATATTCATTATTATATCCAACAACAAAACACTTTAATCACTTAATCAGAGACACCTTGTCTTCCCCTGCACCGGAGTCGAGACTATGGTGAAGTGATGACAGCTCACTCAGTGCGGGGCTAAGGTAAGACGGTCTTGTCAATCAACTGTCTTGGAAGGGGCCTGTGCAAATCTGTGCCATTCTAACAGGAATCTTACAACAGCCTGATTTGAGAAAGAAGATTTCAAAATAGGGATAAAAAAAAAAAAACACAGGCTGGATTTTATTATGGATGAGTACACATGCAACATATGTTCATATGTTCAAGCAAGTGAAGTTTACATCTGATTACCCCTTTAAAAAAGATCAATTATTCAGCACAGTGATGGTTGTGGGTTAACAAAAATGTAATCTATAATGTGTTACTGAATGATTAATGCTTTCCAGCAATAATGAAATACAGATGTTATGTATTTCATTCTCAATATCAGAGAGAGGGGATAAGGAGGAACAAAGAAAATCAAAACCAAAACATTTTCAGATGCTATCTTCACCTTGACAGCCAAGCCCTCACCAGATACCCAGCATACCGCACACAAAGCTCAGCGCAACAGCACCTCATTTTGAACTTCAGATTAGATACAGACACTTCAAACAAAAATATTGTATTGAAGAACAGATATTTTGTCTCACTAATGCATCCCTTCTGTAGCTCTATCAGCTTATAAAAAGTATAGTAAAAAATAAAGTATGTAAACAATATATAATAGTTGTAGGCTATATATGCGGTTGGCAAGAAAGAAAAGGAGCTGTAAAATAAATAAGTTAAAATTTACAGAATTGTGTGTGTTGTAATGCCTTCTTTTAAGCATGTCATGCAGCATGCAGTCACTTGAAATCACTCTTGAGAATCTCTTTAGATGAGCAAAATGCTCCCCAATGAGTGTGGAGGAGTACATTTTATGGCTTGAAACCACCTCAGAGCCATTTTTCATATTCTTTGCATCTTGTTTTGTAATTAAAAGTTTTAATTAGAAGCCACCCTTAATCCTTAATCTCATAGTGTGTGACCACAGCGCTCAAACGCTCAGACAACCAAACAGGCCTGGAATTCTGCAGGATGTGAAGGAATCTTCAACTCCTCACTGAGTACACCGTGATAATCCGCCTGCAACACCCAAAGCAGTCTCAAGACAAGAACATTTTGGGATATATCAGATTAGCCGTCGTGTTAAAAACCATTACAGTCTATTTTAGTGGGCCGTGGTGAATAAACACTCAGGAACTGCTTTAGAGAATAAGAAAGCAGCTTGAATTGACACAGCCTGATGAATAAAGGGAAGTTTGAATAAACGGATGTGTTGGCAAACTGATTGGTTCCTCGCTATGTGTCCTTGATGCGGATGCATTATAAATTCTTCCTTCCTGCCGTTTCCCGTTCTTTGCTGGCATTGTGTGAAAGTTCTCCCGATCAACAAGGCTCAGCCCACGGGAGCGCATTAAGGCGGTGATGCAGTGTGTGTTCAACAGCACTGGCTCAGGTTCAAAGCAGGCTGCATGGGTCATTTTGAGTGTTGGTTAACCACTTTAAAAGAGCTGACATGCAGAAGGCTCAAAAGGCCTTTACTGTGGGTTCTTGGACTTGCTGACTTTCTAAAAAGTTTAACTTCTCCAGGTGTATTTCCTGTCACTGTATGAGGAATGTTGAGTTCCCATGGCATCTTAATAGCTAGCACGGCACTAGCTTCTATGCGATAAGGAGCCACATTCACAGATTTCTTAGAATTCACTGAATAGTTTTGCTTCTTTTGGAAGGCCACAGGAATACCAGAGCTGTCTCAAGAGGCCCGGTCTTTTCTTAAAAGGGTTGACTAATTGGGAAAAAGTCAATCCTCTTTGAATGCACAATCAAAATCAAGCAAATGCTTTAACAGTCACGTCTAAGGCACACCTTGCGTGCTTTTAACCCTTAGCTAGGTTTTGATAAATGATTTTATATCACCGTAAGATGGTTTAGAGTTGTTCAGCTCCATTTGGGAGACAATAACACCTCATCACACTTGAGTGTGTTTATAGTGAGAAACTGCAGAATTAATTTACTGCATTGTGGGAGAAAAGGCAAGGAATAGCTTGTTTGAGGTAAGTGCAATTTTTCTGCATGCTAAATTAGTTAAAAGATGGTTAACAGAATGCGTTCCTGCTCAGAAGGGTGATGTCAGAACGCCGCTACATTCCATGTCAAGCAGTGGTTAATCAAAAGAAGAGACACACATACACAAGTGTACTGCTTTCAACAGAGTGGGAGACAAACCACAAACAAAACCGCTGAAAAGACAGTCACACTTGCACACACTATGTCCAACTTGAGGCCAGATTATTTGCAGTCCCTTGGGCAAATGTTAGAGATAATGGTTCAGATTTATGGACGAAGACAAGACAGACTGGAAGAATGAAGCATTAAATAAAGATTCAACATTCTGTGTCATGAACTGTTTGGCATGCATGATAATTTCTTCAAAAATAAAAAAATTATGTGAACGGAGCAGTGTGAACATAGACTGTGTCATAATAAGATCCATCCAACTTGTATTAAAATTTTTTTTTTTTTTTTTTTGTCTTATAATGCAGTGAAATCTGGGTTTGCATTTAACTGACTGAGAAAAATAAACCACACGTTTTACGTGACTCACACAAATACAAGCCAACAGCAAGATGCCAGGTGTGCATGCATTTCAAATGGAGAAAATGTACACTTGTGTGAAAATTGCCAATGAAGAACCTGAAATGAATAGAATAGCTCAACATTCACTCTCAGGCCCATTCTCATTCCATTTTGCATATAAAATCACAGAGAAGTAGAAAAACTGCCGTGCAAAATGCCTGCTTCAATTTTCTCAAGGCTTTTTGGGGCTGCTGTATGTCATTCAACACCTCTAAATGATGTTCTTTGTTAAGAATGATGAGAATGAGGTGTCTAAGGGCTTCAAGTAGAGTATGTATGTGTGTGTGTGTGAGAGAGATAGATATGCACTGTGGGCCTCCAACAGCTGGTATCGCTGAGGTGGCAAGCTTTTGGAATATGTCACTGGCATCTGTCAGTACATGACAACTCTCATGTCTCTGGTAATGCTACAAACAGATGTTTACCTCAACTTTTAGTCGCATACTGAAAAATTAACCACATCTCATTATTCCATGGCATACAAACCTGTCATACAAACTCTGCTGAGACAATCCAATAAACAACCCACAGAGTCACAAATGATTCATTGAGGCACATTCTAAAAAATCTCCTCAAAACAGTATGTCTGTAAAGATGTTAATTCCATAATAATTTAACATAAATAATAAAAAATCAAACCGCACATACATTAGTGTAATAGCTGAAAGTGTGTGTATGTGTGTCTCAGACCTCAATAACAGCGTGTAAATGCTTTGTGGGTGCATCTGTGTGGTATGAAGAGGATTATTTTACCAAATCTTTGAAGAAACAAAAAGAGACAGATGGAGAAAGAAAGAAAGAGAGTGAGGGGGATGAAAATGAAACTGATAAGAGTAGCCAGATGCCCCACAGGAAATTTCAACATAGTAATTCTGTTCCAAAACCTAGTGAGCTGCACCACTTCTTACTAGCTGCGAACGCAGCTGCTTTCTAAAGCAGAATTCTAACTGAAACAGAAGCTCATAGTCAGCCCTCAAAAGTGATTTGACGTGCTCTACATAGCATGCTGCACAAATAGAACCCACACAGGAGACTCAACTGGCAGTTGTTTCCAGCAAAGTTTGATGTTTTGATACTCGAGTAAGCAAATGCACCACAAACATAAAAAAATCAGACAACTATTTTTAAACTACAGTATACATCCTTTCAAATACACTATTACTGAACGAATTAAGTCCTCCTTTGGTGCGCCTTTGGTGTCAGTTCTTTAAAATGATATTATGTTGCTTCTTGCACGCATGGAAACACTTCTAAAGTGAAATGTCCAGTGAGCGGCACTAAAAGCACATTCTGTTCTATCCAAAACCTTGTCCAAAACACAATTTTATTGCGTTGGTTGTGTAGGTATGAAATGAATTTTTAGTGAGTGCTGGTAAAAATTCATTTGAAAGTAATGCTCACTGTACCAGGTGAGCAAGAAAAACCTTTCATGTGGAACAAGTTATGTGTTGCAGACGTCAATGTATTCATTTACAAGTCATGCATTACAGTAAATTACGTTAAGGTCGTAAAAAAAATATTAATTTTATTACTAATTACTTTAATACTAATTTCATTATCAGTAATCATAATTTATGTGAAACTGAATTAAAGTTGCCATTTTATTGCCATTTCATCTGGAGACTGCAGTGATTTGTAAGTATAGGTATAGAGGCATGTATTTCCAGTAAACCTATTTTATTTTATTATATTATCATGGTACTTTCTCCCATTCACAGTAATGAGAGAACCATCTAAGTATGCATACATCTTTGTCACAATGCATTCTGGGCTTGCCTTCTCTGTGAAAGATACACGCAGTACTGCTTAAAGAGGTGTCTGCAAGCAGTTTACAGTTATATAAGTGACAAACAAAGTTGAACGAAGCTCATCTTTATGTATGTGTGCAGTAATATGACGTGGTGACCATCAATGCAAGTGCATACAGCGATCTATATAGCTACTAGAAACCAGCAGCACAGCATGTTTTGGAACAGAGTGATAGTTTCCACTTGACGTATATACAGTACTATATCGTACCATATTTTTACTGCCCAACACCTGTAATGTCAGGGTATTCTCTGTAACATAAACTATCTTCTGCCTCTTTGAGACGGCCCTTTCCAGCTGGGCTGGCATATCTGTTTCCTCTCAGCCCTAGGCTCACACACACTAACAGTCATTCGTCTGTGCTATTCACTCCATCGTACAGGCTGATAGTACGAACATCTAGAGAATGTGCTTTTACAACAACAGTCTCCCACTTACCTAATGGCAAAGCAGTGAATTGAGCAATGCTACTCTTTCTCCACATGTCCTCTCATTTCTTGCATCCTT
>JAUMHP010000060.1:13433686-13450239 GCA_032361065.1 Enteromius trimaculatus
TTGGCCATTCCCCCCCCCCCCCCCCCCCACGCCTCCATCAAAAAGGTTGCATCTGACAGGCCATGCATAAATTATGCATTCATGCATAAATAGATGCACACGTCATTCATCACATAAAAAAAAAAACAGGAAATTGATTAAAAAAATAGTTTCCACTATGGCAAGATTCAGTAGCGTGCTCACGCCAAACATGAGTCCGCCTGTGATTTCACAGCTGGGTGTGTGTGTTTCACTGCTGTAAGATCCTAAGCATGTGTGCGTGCGTGTGTGTGTGGGTGTGATCGGTCCTCTGATTCAAGTCTGGCCTGGAAAAAAGGCTGCTTATTGTGAAGCCGTTCCCTTGAGAGCAAGTCGTCTGCGTGTGTGCACGCCCACGGTAACACACATGCGCACTCGCGTCCAGCCTGTCCTGCACACATCGCTCTCTCTCGCAAAGTGCTTCTCCTCTTTATTCCGATACATCTCCAGGTATTCATTCTTCCATCGTCCTTTCTGTTGCAAATTGACCCACCCCATCAAGCCCTGCCTCCAAGTACGAGTACATTTTTAGCTAATTTTCATGGGTGAACTATTCCTTTAAGTGCCTTAGTGAAATTTATGAAACTGTAATTTTAAAAATGATCACTGATTACTGTAACTGCAGGCCAGGAATAATTCATACTTTTTGAACCGTCATTAATGATGTTCACTACAGTCTCTCAATTCAATTCAAATTCAATTCGTAATATTGATTTAACTAACCCTTGATGATTTCTATGACCTCAAGTGTATTCACTAATATTTTCCCTGCTCAGAAATACAATTTCACAGTTGCGCAGCAACAAGAAAGCATTAAAAAAAAGTCTGTGAGTTTAAGAGTGGATCTGTGCGGGTCTGATTTTATAACCCAGAGAGTGTCTGGAGGTTGTTGCTTATAGAGGAGAGATGCCGCCTAATACCTTGTAATCAATCAATCCATTTCACTTTACTGGGCACATAATGGCTTTATCTGAATCCCATAAAGCAGGGCTGCTTGCTGAATGAAAAGCAAACAAAGTGACCAATGCATTAAAAAAGTGGATGACTCTTATTGTGATTGCTTCTTAACTCTTGGACCTGTTTCAAATTCTGCAATTTGGGGTAGTTTCACGACCCCTGCCATTTCCGCTCCTCCTTCCGTAGTGCAATACTAATACCATCTGAGCTCAGCCAGTTTGTTATTTATTCAGAGGTTCGGGCAAAACAGCTGAATACAGTATATTTTCGATATTATGATAATTGAGAAACCAATAGCTCCCTCCATAACAGTGCCGAATATGCCACCTGGGGTCAGCGAGAACACCGGTGACAGGTCAGCGTGAAGCATGTCAGACACAGAGGAGGCTAATAAGAAGGTTTAGCAGGAGAAGATTATGATGCACTGCATGTACACATGCATGTGCATAAGGGCACGAAGAGAGCAAGGCGTTTTTTACTGGACCCCCCCTTCCTCTGCCAGACTGATAGGAACAGATTCTGACGGTCAAGACCATCTGTTAGTGATGCAGTCTGACACGCAGAGGAATGAAAGACAGTCTCCCAGGAGCCACCGCAACAGCATGTGAGCCTCTGTGCGATAGCAAACACAAAACCATTTTCAAGCAAGACTTTTGTGCAGTTTTAAAAACTTGTCAGATCACTATGATCAATGGATAATATGGCTTGCTAGGCATGGCAAACACTATAGGCGAAGTCTGTTACAACAGGTTGGCAACTTCTGAGATAAATTTTACAGGAAGTACATCTGTATGACCTCGACCTACGAACCAAATTGGTGGATACATTTATTATAACCATACTAAAAAAACAGTGCAGTGTAATTAAAAATGTATTTAGCACAATAATGTGTTTTGTTAAGTTTTGATAGTAAATCCAAAATGTTGGACGAAGAGCAAGAGATGCTGAAATACACTTCTTTCACTCCTATATTAAATCCACACCACCAGTGATAATGTTCTGCTTATGTCACCTACTGGTTAAGAAAAAATTATTTCCTCCACGTCATAACAATTCTTAAAGAACTGAAACTTTATAGGTAGTTATTCTTCTGTGTGAATGGCCTTTTATTTAAAATGAATTATTTTACCTAATAATGAACTTTGAAAAGTTTTATGATAAAGAAGATTTCACTCGATAATAAACAATAATTTGAATTCAGTCGTCTTTCTGGTACTGTAGAGTGTTTCAAATAGTTCTCCTAACAGTTACAAAATGGCCTTAGAATTCAACTCACTGCTCGCTAGGTATAACACAGCTTATTGTGAGTACATTAGAACAGTCTTTAACTGACATGGCCTGCAATTGGAGGTGGCAGGGCATGAGGTGATGTTAAAATGCCCTGTGCATACTCACACACACATAGATTCAGCTCTGATGGCTATTCTACTACTCCCCCTCCATTGCTTGCGTGGAATCAGTAGGTCCACACAAACATGCCAATCAAAATCATTCAAGGGTAACACGTAATGAAAGAATAAGATGCAGAGTGGACTTGAAAACACCTGTCTGTCTCTGTCTGTCCTCACTGCCTGCTGGCATTTGTTCCAGCATGTGATGCGCCTGCATGTTGTGTGAGAGACAGACCCCTCCGCTTTATCATTTTAACAGGAAACCCCACCGCAAAGTGCAGCAGAGCATCGTCATGGAAACAAGGTGTGAAATCGTGTGATTGGTGGGTTCTATGCTTCACCCCTTCAGCAAGCCAAAGGGTGAGCAGTTAGGAAGAAGACGCTCCTCACAACCATTATCTAAAAACCTCTTGATTTAATACAGAGCCAAGTCACCATATCTTCTGGACCAATGATGACTTGAGTATTTGTCTCCAACAATTCGGTAAATCTAAAAAATTAATAGGTAAAGCTGGATTGCTTCCTTCCGAACATTAAATCAAGATGCTTTAGTACACATCACTAATCATGGTTGTTTACCTTCCCCTAGCTGTATTTGTTTAGCCAGAAAATAAAACTAGATAGCGATGCCGTTTTATCCTGCTCAGATTCATTCCACCAGCTGGTTTAAGGGCCTACTAATGTTTGATAATCTTTCAAATTATTTGACAATAGGAATGTCCACACCACACAACAATCACAACAACAACATTGTCGAGACATCACCATTTTTAATGAATGCTAAAAACATTGATAGCTAAGTAGTTCTCGACAGATACATTGTCAAGGCCGATATATCGGACGATACGTGGCCTTTTTTCAAATATCGGCACTGGCAGATTTTTCTGTTTGGCCGATACGTTTAAGACGGGACTTTATTATGAGTGCAGCGAGAAATGATTGATTTATTAATTATTGAAATTGATTTTTAACTCATGCCGCACTTTATACATTTGCTCACTGTCATATTCAAATTTTCACTGTGTGCTGTATAAAATATGAGTGTTACTTTGGCTTTTGTATTGAGAAATATCCTTCCCAAAGTACACAAACTACCAAGAATGCCCTGTTGGTTACAGTATTTACTTCCTTTTAAACGATAATTTTATGTAATATGTATTAAACATTTCTTTATTTGTGGAAAAAAGTACTTCATCTTAAAGTATAAGTGTGTTTATTTTACACATTTATATTTGAATCCATTTTCAAATGATTTCTAATTTCTTAAATATTAGTTAAAATAAAAGTATAATCAGCCTAATATTGGCTATCGGCCACCCTGCTTTCCAAGATATCGGCATCTGCCTTTAAAAAAAAAAAAAATTCTCCCAAAGAAAGTCTACAATATCTGCAAAAAGTAATTTGTTAGCATTCTCCACCATCTAAATGATACTCAGTGAGAAAAACAACCCAACAAATGTGTGTTTCGCTCTTGAAGCGATTTGTTTAACGTTTTAAGATTTGTTTTGTGTTTTTATTTCCCTCTTGGTGGGAATAAGCCTTAAAAGACTTATTTGGATGCTTGGAGTAGCAGGTAATGAGACCAGACCAGCCGCTGCCAGAGTAGAAGCCAGTTTCATATTTGCTGGGGAAATCGAGATGTGTGCTGTCATCGCTGATTGATGACTCACAAAGGGAACGGATCAGATAGTAGTATGCAACTTTTCATATAATCACACAATCCATAGCCAGAGCATCCTTTACTCTCTTTCTCAAAGCAGCAGATTCTGATAAACACCAGCAGGAGGAATTGCAATGATGCTAGTAATGGCCTTCTACATGTCGCAGCACTAGCGATTCCACCCCGACAAAAACACATAAACATACACGCTTCAAGGAGACAGAATGGACCTTTGGGTCACTGACTCAAAGCCATGATGTATTCAGCTCGCAAACACGTTGTGTTGATACATAAATCGCCTTTATACTGAGCATTTGCAAACGTGACATTTAGACCTCAACAGCTGAGAAACATTTAGAGGAAAAAACTGACAGCGGTCAAGCCTCAAGGGAGAAAAAAAGTCAAAGATGGCAGCAAAACATTGGAAACCACAGGTTTGGTTTTATGCTCTGTGAAGCATCGCATAAGATCATAATTAATGCTTGGTTTTTGAAGGTTTCCTCAGTTCAGTTCAGTTTTCTGGGTCCTAATGATGGTAAAATGATATGAAGCTTCTAGACCACCAACCTAACCTGCTGGAGCAGACGCACAAAAATGGACACAGGCTAAAGCGAAGCTCAAGTGAAGTCAAACCATCTATAGGATCTAGAGATCTATACACGAGTCAATTATCCAGAGAACCAGCAGAGCCACAGTGCATTTCCCAAAACGAGAAATGTCTTTTAATAAGCCATACATGCTGTAGTTTCAGCTTGCGATTATTTGTGTGTATGTGTGTGTGTGTGTGTGTGTATACAGTATATGTGTTTAAAGGAATGAAGCAACATAAATCATGTTTCTACCCGTTAGCTTTTTCTTCGGACTCACACTAATTGGTAGGTCAGTGATGGGTGACTGTTGATGAAAAGGAATGGTGTGTGTATATGTGTGTGTTCATGTGTGTGCGTGTGTGTGGTGGGATTTGCTGCATGACATCAAGGCCAGCAATTAAAGGTAAGATGTGAGCACAGAGAATACTTAAAATATCCTATACACATTTTAGAGACATTAGAGGATGTCTCTGGTGTGAACTTGGATTACTTTAATGACAATTAAAGAGGTTTTAACAAAACTGTTTTTATCTTTTATCCTCGAGGCCCACATATATTAGTAAATGTATTTTGCACCAAAACAGTCATGTTTCTTTCTTTGTATAAAAAATCTCTAGTTATACTTTTAAAATGCATTAGAATAGTGTAAGCCACATACTGTAGATAAAAAACCGACCATTTCTGTCCTGCTTTCTTAAATTACACAATTAGTTATGTGACGTCAGTTCAGTAGGCCGTCAAATCCTGGAGGACAATTTAGCTTTACTGAAATAGCAAAGCGGCAGCTATATTGATGAGCCATAAAAGATATAAGCTCTGCACACACTTTTGTTTACATGCTGGTAACTGTCCTAAATGACAAATGGGGATGTTTTAATGCAACAAGCCCTGGCCTTGCAATTGGCATGCGGCAATTTCCTGGCCCTGTTAAAAGCACTTACACAAGACAGATAAAAGCGCTTTCAATTCATCAAATTAATAATCCGAGTGCCAGGCTCTGACTGAATGCTTTGAGAACAGGGAAAACAGGATTTTAAAGTTCTGAAAGACCTGGGGATTTGGAATAATTCTCACAAACTGCAACTTTCTATGAGAAGTAACTTATTTCTTTAACAGTCAAATGCTGGTATGCAGTGTTTCCTCTCATTTCACACACACACACACACACACACACACACACACTCTCTCTCTTTCTCCTTTCTGCTTACTCCATCTCTTGGTTTCTTTCACTCTCTTTTGCCATCCTAAGACAGGATTTCCAATAGCAGGTAACCATGACATTTCCATCTCAGCTTCCGCCCCCAAAATTCACGGCAAAGAGAGAAAGTTGTGTGGAGGCATCAGATGAGGATTAACAGACAGCTGATTTTGGCAGGCCTCAAGGGAAAACAAGAAGTCACAGACTTCATATTCATGATCGGCACAGACGTCTCACCTGAGACTGTCTCTGTCTGGACACTTTCCTGCCATTCTCTCTGCATCTGTAGTGCATGAGCTCTCATTCAGGAACTCATTCTTCCTTGTTTGTGACGTATTTTATGCATATTTCCTTCTCTACACTCGAGTAGCAAGACGCTCAAAAATCTGCATAAAATCAGGTCCATATTGCAGGACCCTGTTCACATTCCCATGCACAAGCATCCAACAGAAGAGTGGGGAAAAGCGAGAAAGGAAGCTTACTAAATTTGTAAGAAATACGCCATTAAAAACGTATTTAATACTTTTAATGAGCAAAGATGCATTACATTGATCAAAAGTTACAGTAACGACATTATAATGTTACACAATATTAAAATGCTGTCCTGTTAATTTAAATGAAATGCTGTTCTTTAGAATGTGCTTTTAACATCAATAATAATGAGAATTTTTAGCATAAAAACAATATATTGGAATGATTTTCATAGATTATGTGACACTAAAGTAACTGCTGCTGAAAATTCAGCATTGCCATTACAGCAATAAACCAAATTTTATATTTTTTTTTATATATATTTAAAACAGAAAACAGTTTAAATAGTAATATTATTTCACAATATTACTCCTTTTACTGTTTTTGATCAAATATACTTGCAGCCTTGGTGAACATAAGATAACCATATTTTTAAAAAATCTTTTCGATCCCAATCTTTTTAGTAGAAAAATAGTACAGAATATTTATATCGACTACTCATCGGTTATCAGCCAAAATATAAAAGTAATTATTGCTTAACGACATCTGTCAGAATCTAATGATGCCATAAACCCTGTAAACTTTAAATAATAGAGCTTGGAGAATTCTCCTGTTCTTTTCTCGCTTTTTACAACGTGTAAATAATTTCCTTGTGAGCTCACCTCTTTGCACCAGCATGGTCACCTCGCTGCCCTTGGGGCACTTGCTGAGCAGATCGACCACCTGATTGTGTGTCAGGTTCTGCACGTTCCTCTTGTTAACCTCCATGATGATGTCTCCCTCCCTCAGGCCTCTGCATCGTGGGTAATCCACTATCTGCTTCACTCGCTGGCCTCCCCCAGACGGGCTATCTGCTATTGTGAAGCCAAATCCTTTGTCACCCTTCTCCATGTGGACAGTAATGAGCTCGGGCTGGGTCGCGATCGAAGACGCCAACGTCACCACGTCGCTGGGATAACCGTGAGAGCCATTGGAAGCCACCTCTGCTGAAGGGCTGTGGGGGCGAGGTGGGTCGCTGGAGCCGTTCAAACTACCACCGCCACCTGTAGTTTCACTCCCGTGGCTTGATGGTGAGTCGTAGCTTTCTTTTCCATTGACGATGATGGGCTCCTTGTCTAGAATGGCCACTGAAGTCACCAGGCTGGTGTTGGGGTCATCGGGGTCAAACGGTAAGGGGTAGCCACGGCAAAGTTCAAGGTCTACCATAGAGCCGATAGGGATGGACTGGAATATCTTCACAACCTGGGCATGTGTGTAACCCAATACACAAGTGTCGTTCACACTCACGATAACATCACCTGTGGGAACACAACAAATCAGGTGATGGCCCAAGAACAAGACTACAACTCCAAGATGTGTTAAGAGGCTGCAGTTTGCAGTCGTACCGGTTTCCATCTTTCCATCCAGTGCAGCTGGTCCATCAAGAACCAGACTCTTAATCTGCAGGAACTCGTCTGGTTCGTCTCCTCCTACCACGGTGAAGCCAAACCCACGCCTACTCTTCTTCAGCTTGGTGTTAATGAACGTCCCCTTCAGTTCTGCAGGATTACGTGTGAAAAATGGCTTTCCTCCTGCAGCAAGAAAAGCAGTGCACTATTTGTGAGCTATGGGAATATGTGAAAGTATATCTGTTGGCCCCTCTATATGAGATGGTTATGGAAGCCTCTGTGTATTGCAACACAGCAAATCTTAAGAACATTTTGAGTTTCAAAAAGAAGCTGTACAACAAAGTTAACTTTACCGACCACAGTGTAATTATTAAATTTGACAAAAGCAGTATATTCTGTTTATGTCTGCTTGTCTATTAACCCATAAATCCACTAAATATCTGTCTGTACATGTCTGCCTGATATCAATCTATCGATCCATCTATCAATCTGTCTATCACATAACATCGGTCTGTTTAATCTATAACCGATGTCATGTCAACATCCAAACTGAAACTTCCTAAAAATAATTTTGTGCAATAAATGTGTTTTGTATTATCGTAGTTGGTCAAATGAATGTTAGTAGATGCATCAGCTGGCAATCAGTCCTAGATCAGAGCAAAAGTGATGTTAGTACAATATACAAGTTAGAATGAGAGGAGAGAATGGAGGAGCGAACACAGAAGAAGAATGTGAATGGCTAGATAAATGACGTATGATCTGTTCATCATGGTCTGTTATGACAGAAGGATCAGAGAACACTGCAGAGATACCCTAAGGAGAGAGACACACTGTACACTGAATGCAAATGACTGGATATGATAAAGATATATGCATGCAAGAGGGAAAACTTGACAGACAAAGAAGCAGAGCTGTCCGGAACGGAATAAAATCTACATGCACACATGTACACAAAATTAATATACAATGGGGTCCAAAAGTCTGAGACCACTAGTGGAAATGTGTATATTTCTATTTTCTGAATTAATAACAATTTTTCATTACAGCTGATTTTGTGAACACACCAAATTTGAGTGAAAAATAAAATCTTAATTTTAAAACAATAAATAATTTTTAAAGGTTTTAATTTCATTTTGAATCCCAGACTTTCTATTTGGACCTATTATAAGACCATTGTATGTCATCTTAAATGCGTATGTGTGTATAAATATAAATATATAAATTTTGGTCCAGGGTAATTTTTTTTTCTATCATGATTTCCATGTGTCAAATCCTTACTGGTTCAATCTTTCGAAACGGCAGCATTTTGCTTCACTAATTCACCTATTTCAACACATCCTTGACTTTGACCATAATGCATATTTTTGCATCTAACATCATAAACAGCCATCACAGAAACTGAACGAGAAGACACCAGAGAGAAATGGCAAATGGTGAGGGGGACAATGTATTATCTTTCACAAAAAAAGTTTGCTAAATCTTTAAATAAGCAGCTTATCGCTGAGCGTTCAAACAATACAGGGACGGAAGAGACAGAGCTGAGGGAAGGAAGATTTGGAAAAAGTGAACAGGAGTGAGTGAATAGTGAATGTCCACAGAGGAATACGCCACGAACGGGTGTGTATGTGTTTGTGTTACAAACAAAAAAAAGGAGGCAGCACATACGTTTAGCCCCCAGTTGGGGTGCTAGTGGAGGGGCGGTGCCAGGTTCTCTGTAAGTCTCTTGGTGGTTAGCAGCATAGCTCGCTAGCGGTGCTCCTGTCGAATGCTCCTCTATCCATTCTGAAAGAGTGAAGGATGCACTTCCTTTTTTTGTGTGTCTCTCAAGCCAGTCGCATTTCCTGTCTACTCAAACTAATGCTGAGGTTGTGCAGCTGCCACACATTTAGAGCCCCCATGGTGTCCTAATTTCCATTAGGTGTAAAACTTGCATATTTTCAATACTGTATCACAATCATTGGCAGAATATGAGATACTTGAGAGGGAAGTTATTAGGTAATCAAGAAAGCAATATTCAGCTGAACCGGCCGGGAACAAGATCAAGAACATGTCCCAGCATTCCAGTAGAACTTTCTAGACCAGTTATAGAATGAGTAGCCTTTAACATAAGCTCATAATTAATGTTTTAAGGGTTAGATTGCAAACTTGTATGACTTTCAAAATCTTTTTGTATGAATCAAAATCAGTTTATTAGCGTAATTGTGATTCTGAAAATTCTTACTTCTGGAGTAACATGTAGGTGGTTTTTTTTTTCAGAAATGAAGAATGATTGGGTGAATCATTCAAAGATTGAGAAGTTTATGAGCTAATTTTAACTTTAAAGGCTACTTTTTTATATTTAGTATAATAATGGATTCTTCTTGTTATTAAATAGAAAAAAAAATTGGTTTGACAAAAGAAAAACTGACCTAAAACATAATTTATCCATTAAAATGCACCAAAAACAGCTGTATCCACTTGATGGTAGACTTCTCGTTTTGCTTTCTCTCAAGAATTAAACATTGATGAAAAACTGAAAGCACTTTCCCTCAGCAGTAATGAATTTAGTGAAATTGCAAAATTAAATAAATGAAAAACTTAATCCATGAAGAGATTAACTGTAATCCCACCATTGCAAAACCCAAACTGTGAACAAAAAAACTTGAAATGACAAACATGGACAATCAGAAACGTATAAGAAAAGAAAGAAATGGTGGCATGTTGGGCCTGAAACGAACCTTGGATATACCGCTCACCTTCAGCGGGCTGAGACTGCTCCAGTTGCTTCTTCCTTTTAGCCTCCAGAATTGGGTTTTCATACTGTGTCTTCCTGTTAATATGGCTGGGAGGTGGAGAAAAGGGAGAGTGTGAGAAAGAGAGAGGGAGGTGATGAAGATGAGTGAGCAGAGGACACAGTCAATAACAGAACCAGAGGGAGAAACAGGAAATAGAATGAGAGGGCAGGTAAAGGTTGAGCATAAGGAGAGCAGGTAAGCGGACGAGAAATAAAGTGAATTAATTCAGAGAAAAGGCAATAACGGAGGCTTAAACTATGGCTGAAAACAGTCTCTGCATTCATTTAAAATTCATTTAAAACTGAGGGGGGAAAGTGTGCTATTCTCTTTCATCTTAAAAGGAAAATCTCTCCACCAGACTAGACAAGCTCAATAAACACAGATCAAAAACCCAAAATAAAACATCACCACATTTACCAAAAAAGAAAGATCGCACCCAGACCACTCATTCCAGGCCACTAGTCAAATGCCCTGCGCAATTTACTAGGCAAATACTGCTCAAAACGTACGTAAACATCTTCACAGACAAAAACCGGAAGGCTTCCTGCCTCTGAGGTATTGCTTTGAAACAACATCAAAACATATGAATGCATTCATATTTATGCGCTACAAACCCAAGGGTCCCTCGGAAAGGGGAGGGAAAGAGAAAGAACAAGATTTCAAAATGGTAACAGTACGAAAAGGGTGCGCACAGCCCAAACAGAACAGACCCGATCGAAAAGATGGCGCGAGCTACTTTCATGTTTCAGGATGATGTCATATTAAAGATGATTTGAAGGTAATACTCAGTCACTTACTCAACATAATACACCCCGTACACTGGATCATCAATCTTCTCCCAGCCTGTGGGCAGCTCTGCAAAAGAAGAAAAACAGAAGACATTTTCAGCTCATTAGGACTAATTTAATGAGGCTTTTATCAAGTCCTTTTTGTAAAATGATGTCTTAATTTTACAACCAATTAAAATTCAAGAGGCTTCAAACTAACAAGCTAGACGTTTTAAAACTATAAAGACCATGTTGAGAAGATTACTGTATATAACTATCATGCAAACTGTATCATTTATCTTTTTTGTATTATTATTATTATTATTATTATTAAACATCTATATAATGCCAGATTTTAATTGGTCGCCAGGTGTTGGTTAGTGACTGATTTCTGTAAGATATATAGTCTACTAGAGGGAAAAAAGAAAACACAAACAGAAAATAGTACTTTTTTTCTTTGCATGAACAACAAAATAAGAACATTCCCTGCAGTTAAAGTGATGGTTTTCTGTCTGCAAAAGAGCAATGAGTGACTCATTGACGGCTCGATGCTGAATCAGTGTTTTACACACAGAGAATTAAAACTAAATAAACACATGTACACGAGGTAATCATGACATACAGTAGAATAACTGATAAATAAAACCCAGACTTTCATTAAATGTCATGCAAACTCTTCAAGGAATATCAGCGGAATTCCATATTAATTGAGACATCACACTAGAAATGCTATAAAAGTATGACGTTTTTTTTAAAGGTCTGTCATTTGTCTCCAAAGACACAGCTCTTTGACAAATCCTCCTTGTGATATTTACATAAACAGCAAATATGTTCCCCCGGTATTTCCAAATCTCTTGACCTGGTAAACAACAAAAATACGAACCGGGCCGAATATTTCAAGCAAAGCTTGACAAGCGTGCAAAAACAACAAAAGATACTCAGAGATTTGATCGCGACTCTGTTAAGGCAAAAAGATACCCAACATGTCTTCTCTAGAATACTAGAATAATCATAAAAAGGCTCAGCCGCGTTTGACATTGAAATGTGCTTTCATGCATATGAAAATGTTGCTTTCTTTACCATGGCAATGCCTGAAATGTCGCAGCGCCTGGGACACAGAGCTGCTGTATTAGCATAAAGCCTGCAGCACACAAGAAATTCATCACAACACCTACAGTACCACAAAGAAAACTCACCAGCGCCAGCTTCTAATTGGTCATTGAAAGCAGAACACTTTTCGAATTTTTTTTTGCAAAAACAAGAATTCATTATCTCAGCCCGAGCAGCAATATCAAACACGTCCGACACCTGTAGAGTTCTAATGAATCTATAAATGTCAACCAACAATAATTGAAGAGTTCAGATGCTACTTCATATAGGTTTCTATGTAAGTACCGGTACTTCCAAATGAGTTGAGACTTGGGTTTTTCACATTTGAAGTGAATGTACTTGATGAACATATACAACGTGTGGAGAGCATCCACTCAGTATCATTATCTCATTTTTGACCAAGATGGCTTTTAGAGGCTTTTGCATCTAAACTCTTCAATCCCTTACAAATAACGATTCTCTCAGCAGCCTCTGTCTCATACGTCTTTACCCTTGCTGATCTTTCCTGAGTTTAACATAATTAATCAACGGCTGATTTTGTTGAGGTGAAACTCATCCTGTAGGATTTGAGCGAATGCGTAACAGACAAGCTGTCGCTAAATTATTGCTATACTTGTTAAAGTCTAACAATTAAAATAACTAGCTGGGGGAAAAATTAATTCCTTAAAATCACTACAACTAAGCCAATTTTTGGTTAATTTACTCAAGAGTGTGTAATTTTTTGAGACCTTCAAAACATTAGCTGCTTCCAAGATGATGGATGTAACTATGTACATATATGCAGCATATACAGTATATACATTATGCGGTACGTAGGCTATTTATTATTAAGCACTGGATTCTAAGTCATCTGGAAATCTGAAGTGGACTTTTTCTTTTAAATCCTCAGTAACTCAACAATCACATTCACTACAAAATGCCTCAGTACAGTGCATCCTTAGAAAAGTATGTGAATATGTACAGCAACATATCACTAGCAACACAGAATCAACCAATGACGTGAGTTTGGGGGTGGGATTATGCGTTTTGTCTGACCAATAGCAGCAAGGGAAATATTATTTTTGCAACTAGATCATCTGCTAACACTTTACAATAAGATCCCATACTGATAGATGAATTAACTAACATTACACTGTAAAGAAATCAAACGCTAAAAAATAAATAAAATAAAAATCACGTAAAATATCTTAATTTAAAATGGGATAAATCTTACAGGGAAAAAAATAATAGCTTAAACTGTATAGTAAAACACTACACCTAAACATGAAATAATAGTTATAATAATGGAAAAAAAAATCAAATGAATAACAGTTATGGCTGCCATATTGTTTTTGCACGTTATTTGCTATATAAGATGTTTTATTATAATTTGAATAGTAAGGATTTTTACAGCGTAATTAAAAACGTGTAATACATTTGTTTACTACTCTTTATTCACATTAGTTAATAAAAATGAATATTCATCAAATATTATTTACAGATAACTTAAAGATTTGATTTTAATAATGTTTTAGTTAAAAATTTTATTTCATTCACGAGTTTCTATTTGTTGACAACTAATTTTATTCCTTTTTTGTAGTTTCTATTTAAAAATGATCCACGTAAAGAAACTTCATCCAACAATATATTATACATATTATAATAATAATACATTATTCATAGACATGCCCATTTAGTAAAGAAGAAGCAAAAGCAACTGCTAACCATTATGTCCTGTCCATCCCCCCCACATCATTACTGCGACTCTACAGACAAATTGGTCATTAATCTGTTTGCATCCCATCTTCCCTCTCTACAGGATCAAGTCTCCACAGTGCGACTGGATACTCTCGTACCTACTGCCCACATCCCGCAGTCACGGCATCTATTTAATGGCTCCGATTTCTCAAATCAATAGCTATTGACTGTGCTCTTCCAATCAGCCCCGGACACAAACATAGGGCTTCTCAAGGCCACTGCCTGCATCACCTAATCCGTTACTTATGATGAATCAGCCCTTCAATTACAAAGGCACATTGAACAGCAGAGAGAGCTCTGCGTGTTGATAAAGTGTGCTTTGACGACGTTAAAACTGATTAAAGCAACAAATTATTCAATGATTTGACTTTCACCGTTAGCTCGACATAATATTTTCGGATCTCTAGAGCTATTTGCATGCATGATGAAAACGGAACCACTCCCAGCTGCGAGAATCCGGAGTTAAACTGCGGTAGAAATAGTAACAATGAATATTTTATACCATGCAGTGCCAATGACATCATAAATGAACCTTGTTTGAAAAGTAATGAAATGGGTTTTTACGGTCATTCCAAAATGAAAACCAAACAACTAGACTGAAATACAGCAGTGGGTGGACGTTACCCTTTGCACTGATCTGGGATCAACCGTGATGTGGGTTTTCATGATTATTATAGATTTGAGAGAAAACATCTGGTCCCAAAGCAGCACAGACAGATCAATCTACCCCCACAAAAAACTAACAAACCAAAAACCAAGCAGGTTGCGTCTCTGTAGGTTTCCCTGTGGAATAGTGACCTACCTAGCTCATTGTCCAGTTCCTCTGTATGTACCCCTTCTTCTCGAGAGGGAGTAAAAGGGGAGCAGGTGCGCACAAAGTGGGGCGAGAAAAAGAGAGGAAGGGTGTCAGAGAGTGTCATATACCTGTTATACCACAGTGTATTATATAAATATATTGTATGCACAATGGAAAGGTTTTTTATGCGAATCATAAAATGTAAATTAAAAGCAAAATGATCTGGATTGTGGCTGAGCTCAGATTTGAGCAACTAAAATCATATGCTGCATAATCATAAAACGGCTTTGGAAATCACTCCAGGTTGCACTGCACAGGAATATTGGAGGTTCAAAGGAGCTATTTGTTTTTGTGTGAAGAGATTCAATATAATCCAGACCCTCCTTACAGCATTATAGCGGCTGCCTTAGTCGATTTGTCACAGGGTATGAGACTGGTTGTTATAGCTATGACAGCACAAGAGCGCCATCTACAGGCTATCACGAGATTACAACAGATGATGTGAGGGCTTGAGTGTGTCTAGTTATTTGCAGATTTGAAGACACAAATTTAAAAGCTTATGTATGCACAACACCTTAAACACACTCACGAATAAGCGTTATGAATGCACGCCACCATGAATCTGATATTTGCACAAGCAAAGCGACAAAAACTATGTCCATACCATCATCTTCACATTCCTCCAGGGGTTTCTGAGGTTTGTCCAGGCATCGGGGATCTATCCAGGATGTTGTCTTTGTGTTGTGGCTAAGAATAGATGCAGAACAGACAGTGAGGCATTGTTCTAAAAGATGCCTGCAGAACAACATCCTGTGGCTTTTTTCTGCATCCCAGCAGGATAATGTACACTAAAGATAACGCAATGTTTGATGCTTCCTGTCTTGATATCTGAAAAACTGCCAGTAGCAATATAGAAACTTAAAATAAGAAACACAAAAATACTGTAAACCCAGGTATTTTTAGTGCAGTCTGTCTGGACATATCTAAACATAGAGGTAGTGCAAACCAAGTTGCATCTTCAAACAAATGTGACCCTGGACTACAAAACCCAGCCGTAAAAAAAGGGTATAGTTGTAGCAATAGCCAACAATACATTGTATGGGTCAAAATTATTAGGATATAAATATCATGTCCCATAAAGATATTTTGTAAGTTTCAAACCATAAATATATCAAAACTAATTAAAATAGCCAAATATTATAATATCCTAACAAACATACAGTACATCAATGGAAAGCTTATTTATGCGGATAAATTTCAATAATAAAAAAAATGACCCTTATGACAATCATGTAAATTTTACCGCCTTAAATTCAAAAGATCAAACCAAGTATCTTAGAACATTTCTTAAATCTAATGTCACTTCTGAATGGAGTCCTAAATGTGACACTCGTTTAAAATCAAAATAAAATATTGGGGAAAAAAAGAATACTGAAAATGAAAATAAATAAATAAATAAATCAACCACTCATGAACAAGTTAACAATCATATTAAAGTTTAAATATTATTACGTATTTTTGATATAAATATGATAAATTATTATTGAATTTACAACTTAAATAAGAATAACATTTAACAGATAAATAATAACAATACCACAATTTATAACCAATTATTAACTTATATATTAAAAATTATAATAAAAATGAAAATACATCTATTCCAATTTGTAAGAATGAAGTTACTATTTTATGC
>JAUMHP010000060.1:13450339-13461954 GCA_032361065.1 Enteromius trimaculatus
TACACTTTATATAAATACACACACATATATATATATATATATATATATATATATATATATATATATATATATAGATAGATCTGTTGCACTATAATTGATTATCAACTTATAATACAACTTATGATACTCCAATGATTACTTTTACTATCTGTTACCCTATTTTCAATTTCCATACATCTTATAATATTTGCTATTACTTTCATACAAATTAAATTTGTGCATTTACATGAAAGAGTTGAATTATTTTAATTAAAAAAATACATGCATTAGTTTAATTCAGACTTTTCCTTCATTTAGTTCTTAATTTATTTAAAACTGACATTACACGCAGATAGGACATAAAATTATATTTTCATAAGTATGAAATATAAAAATAAAAGTGCTGCTTGGTTTTGCATTATTTATGGAGACATTCATGTATTTTTCAGGTCTGCAGAGTCTAAAAACTTTCTGTGGTCACAATAAATGTCCATCTAATAAAAGTATAAAGGCAGCAGTTGGTTCTTACTCTATAAAGTAGACCTCTCCGTTCTCAGTGTAGGCCATCTCCCAGTTTTCGGGCAGAGGCCCCAGAGGGTCCTCTTCCGTGGGGTAGCCGGGGTGTGTGTGTGTATTCTGAGAGCTCTCCGTGGTTGACGCCGAGGTGTTGTTGAGCCCGTAGGGTTGAACGTGGTCGCGAGAGAAGGGCCGCACGGAGGGGTGGTCGTCGGGTTCACTCGAGTCTCCTGCACGCACACAAACACAACACAAGGAGCTGCTTGAGAACTACATCCTAAATGACTGCGGTAGTGTACTTTTGCTACAGCTAATGCTTGGAAAATGGCACTAGGCCCACTTCCTGTAAATTCACACTCTACTATACACAAATACGCATACTGACACCTGGCTGTCTGATACCTTCTCACCTACACAAATAAAAAATCAAATCGCCAACATCCCCTCAAATCAATAAGAGTGTAAACAGTTAACACTTAACCTTTTTGAAGAGGTGAGGAATCTAAACAAATCGACTCTCAACTACATTGCATGGCATGCCTGACTGCTTTAAATCAAACCACTCTGCCAAATGAAAGGAGTGAACCTGTGTGAATAGAACAGCTTATTGCCTTTTCTAAATCAAGGGCCCTAGAATTACCTTGGATATTGAAAATAACAAGCAACATAAAAAAAATCATATTTAGTCAAATATACCCTCAAAGTTAAAAATATACGATCGCAGTACTGAGTATGGTTCGGAAAAATGTCAGTGCTTACAGAAACAAGCTTGTGTAACCAGGAGCAGACATTTCACGCTGTTTACTACCGTTTCAGGAGATTCAAACTCAAGCTGTCAGACGAAACTGTCCTTTTGTTAACACCTAGGTATAGCATGTGTGTCTCAAACGCATCTCTACAATTTAAATATATGAGGTCAGTGAGATTATTAGGAATCCCTTTTATAAAATTATACTTTTATTCAGCAAGGGTGAATTCAACTGATCAAAAGTGACAGTAAAGACATTAATAACTTCATAAATTCTATTTTAAATAAATGCTGAGCTTATGTACTTCCTGTAAAATGCTTTACACAAACCAAAACATTAAGCAGCAACTGTTTTCAACATTGATAACATTTCTTGAGCATATCAGCATCAATTCTGAAGCATCATGTGACATTCAGCGTAATATGATTCTTTAGAAATCATTCGAAAGAAGTAAAGATGCTGAAAATAAAGCTTTAACATCACGGGAATAAATTCTATTTGAAAATGTTCTCAAATAAAAAAATATATATTTTGATTTAACTGTAAACATATTTAACAATTCAGCGTATTTGATCAAATAGTGAGCATTAAAAACCTCTTTTAAAAGTTTTTAACGATAGTGTACGTACGTAATTCACTACCAATGTGTCTCACTGCAACTGCCCACCCCGAAACCTACCCATCACTAAGGTTTAGACAAATTGTACAAAATTGCATGAGCGAGGTCGTACAAAATTGTGCAAATTAGCCACCACGTAAAAGAACTACAAATTGGTCGTGAGAATGTGTTGGTTACTTAATAAAGAACAAAAAAACAACTGCTTCCCAATATACTCCTACTTTCTAATCACAGACTAAACGTGACATTAAGAATGCTCAGTGTTAATGTAGTTGAGCAGCATTATCAGTTAAACCTTAGATGTGTACCTGCTCAGATGGAGTACTGTAAATGTCTGTGGTGAAGTTCCAAGCCCTTCTTTTAGCATAACGACTAAATGACAATGACGGTGTGCTTTCTTTTGTCCAGTACACAATGCGCATTTGCATTGATCTTTTGCTATCTCTGAATATAATTAGCGTAATACAATCACGTCACGAAACTGTCGAATCCTGCAATTAGCGCTTTTGATCAGATCACTTTAGATGTTAATACCCCTCATCGACCAGCAGCTATATTACACGGCAATCTATTTCATAGACAGACATCCTCTAAAAACACCACAAATTGCAACCCATCTAATACTCTGAAACAGTGTGAGAAAATGAGTAGAGCATAACTGTGAGATCAGTAACTAAAGACAAGGAGAGTCCATCTTGGTGTTTTCGAACACAAATGAAACCCTCTACCGCAGCCAGATGGCGCTCTTTCCCCCTTCCTCCCTGAATCGTAATGGCGAAGGAAGAGGAAAGCAACAAAGAGGCATCACTCATCCTTTCTCCCATGTGCCAGATGGAAAGGCAAACAAATCGGCTCGGTGCTGACCTGTGAAGCTACTGTTCATTTCAGGAACCTCATTATCATCCTCAGTCTCTGTAGGCACTATTCCAGCATTTTGCATCTCATTGTAGGACTTGGTTCGGCGTGGGGTCGACTGCTGGGAACCAGGAAGGCTGTCTTGCAGAGCATCGCCAGTAATCACTTTCCCACTAGGGGGCTGGCTGGGTGGCTTGGGTGTTCCATAATAGTTACCTAGGCAACAAGAGGATATTAGGAGCATTCAGAACAGGAGGGTTAAAGGAAATGCAAGACATGATGACGTAGGGTTTTGAAAATGCTCTATTATGAAATGACTGCTTGTCTTCGTGAAGTTTGGGCAAGGGAGTTAATGGTGTCAGTGCTGGATGGACAATCAGGCAGTAATGAGCGCATACGATGGACAGAGCTGTCTGTCTGAAAGACAAGCACTTCAGGTCATTAAATCAGAGTAATACATTAGAGTTCAGCCACGCCAGGCAGAGCAATAAACCTTACAATTAATAAAGAGGTTCATTTTGACTAAACACGAAGGTAGAATGGAGTAAAAATAAAGATGTCAAACTTTAACTATTGACAAAAGTTTCATTGTTATGAATTAAACTCGTTTTTTATGTAAAGTTTCTAAAATAAAATGTTTAATTTCAAGAAAGTTGCATAATATATAAGTATGTGTGTGTGTGTGTGTGTGTGTGTTACAAATGAATATAAATAAGAAGAGAATTTAAATGTTATGCACTACTTTAGGTCACTTATTAAATATTTACATTTGTGACATTGATAATCTGAAAATACAGAGTTACAAAAGGCAAATCCCAAGTTATGCAATGGATAAAAGTATCTACTGCATGTATTTATGAGAAAAGCTTGATAGTTTGATGTTTAACTGGATGGACACACAAAAAAAATCATTCAAACTACTGTGTGTATATGAACATGGGGGTATATCTAGTGGAACATCACTGGTAACTTCCAGTTATATATATTGATACTTTTGAAGAAACAAAACCTTTCAAATGATGTCCATTTTATCAGTAAAAAGAACATTACATGACATTTTGACACTCTTTAATGTGGCACCGCATCACTATATAGTCATTTTTAAATTGCACCACAGAGTGTGAGCACAGTCATCCCTTTCTCAATATTAATAGTTTTAACATGAAATAAACATGAACGAACATCTCATGCAATCACGCAGTCAGGGTTTCAACAATAATAAAGCTTGTAAACAAAATGTCACACTATAGTGATGTCTTAATTATTTAATTTATGTTTAAATAAATCTGTTGTGAAACAAGTTATGATAGCCATTATTTATTTATTTATGTAAATAAATACATAACAACAAATAGACATGTAAATTATTATCAATAAAATAATAAAATAAAATATAAAATCTACATCATGCACGATTTACAAGCTGAGTGTTGATTATTATATATATATATTTTTTTTAAATAAATCGTAATTAAATTTAAGTTTAGGCTCTGTTGTTAATTGTAATCTTATAGTGAAGTAAAAGGGCTCCCTATAGTTCAGAGCATGTGCTGTAGGTTTTTTATTTATTTATTTATTTTCAATTGTAAGAAAATTGTAATTACAACTGTATTTGTTTAAAAACACAGCTATTTCTTCAGTAAACCCTTGTACAAGAAAAAAATAAATCCCCCTGTAAAACATTTAATAAACTTTTTTATTTTTTTTTAATTCGGACAATTATGTGAAAAAAATTTATAATTGCTAATCATGTGTAGATGCATAGATTGCAGTTTACCTTCATAAGATCCGATCTCCAACAGTGTCCCGCTCTGTTCAAGCTTCAGAAACTCGTCCACTGTCAAAAAATTATAATCTACTCCTGGCACCTCTCCGTCACGAGGGGCGCGGGTTGTACCTGTGACAAGCAAAAAAGGAGAAAGATCCTATAAGATACTGATTACATGAAACTGCTAATTTATGCTCAAAACCACATACACACAATGTCTATGATTACCACCTACGTCAGGGCCAACAACAAGCACATGCTACAGTCTACAGGCTCCTGGAAGCCAATCGCTGGGTGTGAAATCAGCGTGAGAGAGCTTTGCACAGCTAAAAGTGAAGATGTTGTAACACCTTGATGATAATTGGTTGTAGGAGAGTGTAAAGTGTGGCTCCAACCCCCACTGTATTGCTCTAACTACATATTAGATTAAAGCAGCTTTAGGGATCAAAGAGTCCATACGGCTGCTCTGCCTCCTCTATCACATTCCCTTACAACCCATGTTTAGACTTTGTATTAAAATCCATCTCAGGTGATCCCATCACAAACGGTCAGTACTAAATACAGGTGTAAAGAGGGCTCAAAAACAACTCTAAAAGACTGACTACTGACCTATCAATCAACCACTTGCTTCACGCTTTTAAATGAATCAAACTTTAAAACGCATGCCAAGATCTTCAAAATGTGCTGTTTTTATATTCATGTAGCTTTCATTTGGCTTAAAAAAAGCATGTGATTTATACTACACTTCAAAAAAATTGTAATGACTCTAAAAATGTCATGGTGTAACAAAACATAACAACATTTTCCACATCTTATATATATATATATATATACACACACACACACACACACACACACACACACACACACTATTTTATTACAGTTTTTGAGGAGCTGTAACATGATATTTTACAACTAACCTTATATGTTAATAAAGTAAAAATATAATTTAAAAAATGTGTCCTTAAGAAAAATAAAACATCAATAATTCTTCACTATATCAAAACAATTTGTGTCTCTATTTATATATATATATATATATATATATATATATATATATTAGTGCTGTCAAATGATCAATTGTGATTGTTGATCATTGTTATTGTTCACATAATATACATAATAATGTACACACTATATATATTTAATATGTATATATAAATACAAACATGTATGCACATGTTATATATAAAACATATATGTATATATGTTTATATAATACATATATTATATTAAATATAAGAATATAAATATGTATGTAAATATGTATAAAACGTGTAAATATGTTTAAAATATATACTGTATGTGTGTGTATTTACATATACATAACATACACCCATACATACATATATTATGTAAATAAAATGTTTATTTTGGATCGTGGTGTATCATTTACACTAATATATATATATATATATATATATATATACAGCACTAATATATATATATATATATATATACACATATATGTATGCAAATGTATGCATTTATATATAGCAATAGATTTATTAAATAAATGAATATGCGGTACAAAAAAAAATAATAATGTGACCCTAATACCAGTAAACAAGGCCTCATGTATCTCCTTTTTTCCTTTCTTTCTCCACACATTCCATTTAAATAGACTCTGATGACCCAAGAGCATGTTTATTAGACACCATGATCGATCATAACATCATCCACGCACACAACACTCGTACAGATGTGAAGTGCATTTGCCCCTTGCGTTGTACCCGTAATCAATATCCTAGCTGTCAGAAATCCTGTCGTATCAACACAACCATGTTTGTTTGCACTTGGACACCGGGGACTTCTACAGCTATTTGTGAAGCTGAAGGTTAAGACAGTGGCCTGGCAGTCGCCGCATGTTTCACGCGCTCGTCCTGCTGCATGCTGTATCTCCCCATCACTTGATGGAGCTGATGAATAGCTGATATAAATAGCACCCCACGATGGGAGATGCTCTTTGGCAGCCATCTTAGTGACACTGGTGATAAATCAAAGATGTGATGATAACTCTGTTTTCTCGACAACCTCACAATGTAATTTTCTCTTTGGTTTACAGGCCCTCTCGGCAGCAACTAATGTACAACACAAGTCTCAAAATGGATGCTGTGCATAATAATTCTTGGTTTCTGAAAAAACTGAAAACACTATGCTGTTAAAAAAAAATGGGGTCATAAAATTGTTTTAAAAAATAAATGCTTTAGATACTTTAAATACTTCTAAATTTGATCAAAAAATCTGAAAAATGTTTTAAAGATTTCTACAACAATATTAAGCGGCACAATTGTTTTCAACATTGATAATAAGAAGAAATGCTTCTTCAGCAGCAAATGAGAATATTAGTATTATTTCTGGAGGATCATGTGATACTGACGTCTGGAGGACTGTTGCTAAAATATTCCGCTTTGCATAACAGGAATTAATGATATTTTAAAAAAATAGTGAAATTGAAAACAGATTAAATTGTAAAAAATATTTCTCAATATTATAGCTTTTACTTTTGATCAAATGCAGTCTTGGTGAATGTAGAGGCTACACATGCTGGTGTACTGTATATGTTAATGCTGCCATTGATCTAATAATTGTAATGTTGGAGATTTTAAAATATCTTAATATATACACCCTCAACTTGGGCCCAACTGATCTATTATTCTTTTAAAAAAACAATACTACAATACAGCCCCTTGTCTTCCGCAGACAAACATGCTATTGGTCAAGCCAGAGGTTAACAGACAAAAGAGAAATGTTTTGAAAGCAATGCAGAGATGTGAATATCATTTTTGCCGAAGACAACCAACAAATGGTTTTACTTAAAGTTTTTGAATCTCGAGAAGCATTACTCATCGCCTTTATGTTCTGACTCAATGACAGTATCAGTGGTATATTTTTCACCTTCACCTTACTGACTGAATCATGCAATAACGCACCCTAGTCCTGCTCCCGTGAACAATAAATAGAAACAAAGCGCTGATGTACATTTATAGTATCCACTTTACATAACATGCACAAATGTGAACCAATGCCACTACTGCAAGTAGAATGATATATCCACAAATATATAAATACAATGACGTGATGATATATTTTCTTGTTGCTAGGGACAACCCTTGAAGGATACAATTTCTGAGGGGATCACACCATTTCATATCACACAGTATGCCGCACAGTGAAAATCACAACAGCCTCAGAAATGAACAGGGTGCAGGCAAACACCTGTATGAACTTTTATATCAGGCAAAGTCATACAGTAGCTTTGAGATTTGCTAAATAGCTTTTATCGTTAAGTATCATATCAACTTTGAGTTAGTGATGTATTTATTAAGGGATTGTTTATTTATTTATTTTAAACAAGATATTTTGAAGAGTGTTGGTAGGAAAACATTTGGTTATCACCAAATTTGTAAAGGAAAACAACAACATATATATATATGTATATCTATACACATATATATATACACACACATATACACACATATAGATGTATGTTGTTGTTAAAAATGTGTGTGTGTGTGTGTGTATATATATATATATATATATATATATATACATATATATATATATACACACACACACACACAAATCTATAGTTGTGGAAATCATAATACATTTTCTTTAGGATTACTGAATGAATAGTGATTATTATTTCTAAAAGAAACAACAACACTTTTAAACTGTCTATGATTTTCATGATTTTATAGCCTATTCATTTCCATGATTTAAACACAATGTAAAATGGCTTGATTTTTACAGCTTTCAGTTCTGAATGACCACAATTATCCCTGTGTGTGCATTTGTCATTAGCACGCTGTGTTTTATGCTAGAGAATACAGTACGTTTCTCTTTACATCCCTCCCCCCCCTTTTTTTTTTTAAGTCAACATAATCAGTTTTGAGTCTGCTGTTAATATACTTATGGCTAGAACACTGAAAGCTCGCTGGGTGCCCAAGTGCTAAATGGACCAAAGGTGAGGAGCAATGACAACAAGCATCACAATCTGCAGCTGTTCGATCCCGGCCTACACACACTCATCAGTAATGGGTCAGCGACTGCGAACAGAAGGGGTTACTGTCACCAAATGGCATGATCCGGGGCCCAAAAGAGAAACAATTACCTAATGGGGGTTTACAACCCTTTGCTAAATGATAACCCCCTCACTGACACACATGCGTCACAGGCTGTAGCTGCTACCACACTGGCTGCTCGCTGTATTTCCAAGCAGTGAAGTGTATGTGTATGTGCGGCTGGAGACATTCTCTCTCCGGAAAAGAACAGTGGTGCTTCACAATGAATCAGCATCAGGAGTTCCCACAGTGCAGCCTGGGAACATGCAACACGTCCAATACATACGCACTCTCATCATAAAATATTATTGTACATTCATATGGAAGCTTGTTTCCACCAAAGGATAAAAATCGAAATAATAAAGTAATTGTGACTGTATCTCATAACTCAGACAATTTGAGATAATATAACTCACAATTCTGACTCATAATTCACAATAGTAAGATATAGTAAGAATTGTTTTTTTCTCAGAATTGCATGTTTATACATATTACATTTAGATAAATATTACACTTACATAAAGCTAGAGTTAGTTAAAGCAGCCCGTTTCATTCTAAAGGTCACAGACAGGGTGTAAAATGGTTTTGTGAAAAAAAAAACTCTTGGGCTAACATTTTAAGTGCACTTCAGTGAAAATACAATACATTAAAGGTGTGATAAAGATTTTGCTGTGGTATGATAAATGCATGATAAAGGCAGTCTCTTCTTGGCCAGGGTGCAGTCAAGGTCTGGCAGGTTGACACGCAGTCTGATTCTGGATCAGTCTGTCAGGCAGTAATCCCCTTTAGACTACATTGCTTAAACCTGTCTTGACTCAGCTTATGACTGATTCTGGATCTGTCTGTCATGTTGAATGGCATTTCTTCCTCGCACTTGTGAGCTAGCATCACTCTGTCCTCTCTACATCTGGATAAACACTGCTTCCTGCATGGGGATTTAAAGGACAGGTACCTTCCCGCAGGCAAATAATCATATTAATTTTTATATGTGAATCGGAATAATTGACACATTTCCCTTTAGGGAGTAGTTCAATCAGAAATGTTACCTTTTATCATTTACTTACGAATGTACCTATATTCAAATTCTGGCTGATATGGAAAAAAAATTATGCATATACCCACACACACATAGAAATGTCAATAATGTGTCAAAATAAATTAAGCCAATAGTTTAAATTGCTATGAAGGGAATTTAGACATAGCAGCATAATAATAAATGTACAGTATGAATGTACAGTTCAAAGTAGTGACCAGTATTATTCAAATATTAGTGTTGAGTGTTAGGGGCAGTCGTGGGAGTTGGATTTGTAACACAAAGGTTATGGGTTCGAGTCCCAGGTCCGGCAGGAATTGTAGGTGGTGGGAGTGAATATCCAGCGCTCTCTCCACCTTCAATACCACGAATGAGGTGAGACCCTTGAGAAGGCACCGTTCCCCCAACTGGTCCCCGGGCGCCGCAGCAATGGCTGCCCAGTGCTCCGAGTGTGTGAGTTCACTGCTGTGTG
The DNA here is from genome assembly GCA_032361065.1 of Enteromius trimaculatus. Taxonomy (NCBI): domain Eukaryota; kingdom Metazoa; phylum Chordata; class Actinopteri; order Cypriniformes; family Cyprinidae; genus Enteromius; species Enteromius trimaculatus. The sequence goes on from JAUMHP010000060.1 coordinate 13,460,398, forward strand.
TGTGCACTTGGATGGGTTAAATGCAGAGCACAAATTCCAAGTATGATCACCATACCTGGCCACAAGTCACTTCACTTCACTAGATGATGATAAAGGTCACAGAAATGCAAAAAACAGCATGCCAATTGATATACATCACATACCAACTGATAAACTAATAATAATCTCTAATATATGCAGATATTCCATATGATCCTTCTAATATATCATGTATTTCCAGTTACAGTGGATTGGGACTGAATCATTTAAGCTACAAAAAAGACTACAACAACCATGATGCGTGACAAACTGACCAAAATCCATCACAAGAGTGAGTTGAACAGGTTCAGACTGTTTATTGTACGAATCATTCATATTTTGTTTTAGCAAAGTTGTTGAAATTCCTCACTAAACGCACCAAAATGAATCATTGACCATCTTGTTTGGACTGTCATGACATTAGACGACTAATATTGTGCATAATTGTGCTTTTGCATCATAAACGATTTGCTTTTGAAAAAACACATTCCTTAAAATTACATCTCAAGTATTCCATGGAAGAACTAAAGTCATATGGATTTGGAGCGACATACGGGTGAATTTGGGGGGTGCTTTAATCCTTTAAGTGAACATGTAGTTAAGGACAAGGACACAATCTCAGAGCTGTGAACGGAATTGGAATGAGTGCAGTGATTTGGCAGCAAAAACAGAGGCTCATTCATTCTTAATGAAAGACCTGTCCCTATTTTAGGCAATTTCTCATCAAGTGTCTCAAATGACACAAAGTTTCAAGATTTCTACTCCCCAAACGGAATAAATAAATACAGAAAGAATTCATTCCAGGATGTAGTAGATTGCTAAAAAAGGTAATATTACGATTCCATGCCAGGTCTATCTTCTTGGGGTTTTTTTTTTTTCCCACAAAATGGAGCCTAATCTCTCTACACATCTTATGCGTATGACAAATACATGCGGGTAAAAAAAATAGCTGCACTGTGAAGTACTAAGCCAGCAAGAAACCTGAAAGCACCAAAGGCAGACATATTTAACATCACACGTTCTAAAATACATCAGGAAAACAACAATGCCATGTGCACATCCAGCACACAAACAAGCTCTAAAAATAGCCATGTCTGATAAATCAAACTTATTCTGGGGCTGAGGCTCCAGGAGCACTGCAGTATAAAGTGTTGTGTTCCTGAAGCCCCTAGTTCAGGATTCTGATATGACCTATATTCGACACATCACAGGACTTGGCACAACAAGAAGGTGAGTAACGAAGTTGATTTTGGTTCTCTAAAGCATTGTTTGGCAAGACCATTGGAAATTACAATCTCAGTTGTTATTTTGAAGTCAGGAGAAGACCCTGCAGAATTCTGCTCTATCAAGCTTCAAATTCCTCTGAACATCTCCTAAGTATCAAGCCTCATTGACTCACATGCCTAGGAAAGATACTTTCAGCTTTGTTGTCACCAAACAAACCGCAAAATAGGGCTGGGCGATATCGTACGATATATTATGCGCATCTCATCAGTAAAGCCGGTTCTTTGATTAGCGCTAAATCTCCGTCACCTGTAT
>JAUMHP010000060.1:13462054-13480104 GCA_032361065.1 Enteromius trimaculatus
TAGCGCTAATCAAAGAACCGGCTTTACTGATGAGATGCGCATAATATATCGTACGATATATATCGCCCAGCCCTACCGCAAAACACATTATCCTTTTAATTTTATTTCTATTTCTTTCTTTCTTTTCAATGTTTTTTTCTGTAGGGTTGCCACTCATAAGTATTTTGCACTATTTATAATACTAATAGCAATTATAATGAAATCAATTTCATAAGTAGTATTAGAGACGCTCATTTACGTGTGACTGCATTTTGGATTTACATTTTTATGTGAACCATAACTTTAAAGTGAAAGAGAAATATGTGCTTCTAAAGGTATATGTCTACTGTTTTATTAAATATTGGATAGTCTGTTAATAAAACACATACAGTATCAGACATTGGTAGAAATAATTATATTTTTAGACATTATTATATAGATTAATGAATAGATCATAATTGATGTTAGATCTATTTTTTTATTTATCATTTATATTAACCATAAATAAATAAAAACAAAATAATTATATTCATCATATGCAGTTTGTAATTTGAAAAGTTTTAAAATTTGCTGAATTATTCAGATAAAATGGGAAAAATAATTACATAAAAATTTAGTCCTAATTTAAGACAATAAATAAAACGATAAATAAACAATAAAAATGTGTCCCATCTATATATACACACACACACATATACATAAACACATATATATTCAGGTTTATAATACATACACTAACTGTAAAGTAAATCGGAGTAAATCTGAATATACAAATATGTGTGTGTGTGTGTGTGTGTTTATACAGTATACAGATATATAAACACATATTTATATATTCAGGTTTATAATACATACACTAACTGAATATATAGTAGTAAATCTGAATATATAAATGTAATACGTTTATACACTCTTCTTTCTTTTTACTTTACTTTTCTCTTTACTTCTCATCCACTCTCACTCACTGTCCTGCACCAGTCACGTTGTGTAGCATTGGACTGCTAACTACCTCATAAGACTCTTGTGTGTTACAAGGATGAACTCCATCACTTTATCATCCATATAAGCTCTATTTGCACTACTCTGTCTGGTTTGCACTCTCTGCCATGCGCCCTTACTTGTATATTGTATTGCTTTTATTTTATATGTATAATTGTATTTATTTAAATTTTTACTTGCATTTTTAAAACACTTTTTGTATTTAATGTTTATCTGCTATCCAGCAAAGGTTTGAGAGTAACACAATTTCAGTTCTCTGTATGTCCCGTACATGTGGCAGAATTGACAAATAAAGCTGACTTTGACTTGCATTAAACAAAACCCAAATCATTGTTCACAGCTGTAAAGTAAACCAAGACATATTTTTTTTAAAAGTGAAATATATATATTTTGATTATTATCAATTATAATATAATATATATTTTGATATATTCCAAACTTCCTGTTTCAAAAGGAAATAAGAAAAAAATAGGAGAGGAAAACTCCTGTCCATAGCACAAACCAGTCAGAGTTTACATATCAGATCAGAACCCTCCTGCTAACAAATCTCTGAGCAAAACATTGGCAGAGACACAGTGGCACAATGCTAACTGACTGATGATGAACGCCATAATATAAGCACACACAAATTAAAAAGCAGGCAGCTTTGAATCATAAAGCTGGATGTCAGCTTTAGGTTCACATGAGTGTAACAGGGTTTTGACTTCAAAACTGGTTTCTGAGCAACCTAAAGACTCTGTATTTGTGTATGTGCATACTAATCACTTAATATGGGGGGGGGGGGGGGGGTTGATCACAGTTGCAAATTGTACAAAAATAGTAAGCCTGTATGATTCACCAGTGTCTGATGACTCTTATACATAATAAGTTTGAAAATTAGCATGCATCCATATTCAAATCCTTAAAGGTCAAGCAAAGGTGTGCAGCACAGTGAAACTAGCATCCTTTCCCTTCCCAATCCAGACACAAAGAAGTTTCATAGCTTCTTTGTTTTCTTTCATAGTAGGTCAGCTTCACCTCTCCCAGCCACAACACAAGTTACCTGGCATTGTGAAATCGGACATACAACCTATTGTCCGGTTATGAAGCGGATCGAGGCATTTAACGGGAGGTATTGCATTCCTGGAGAGCAATACTGCAGTAACTGGAGAGGCAATCAATCAGATGCAACGCTTTAAGTGACTCTGAGTCTCACCGCCGTGATTCAGTTAGCGGTGTAGCGTAGGCTGTTGTTAACGCATTTGGAAACGACTCATTATCATCATCATTCTAATAATAGTCAAGACTTTTACTATACCAGCATTCGGATGTTTGCGCATTTCCAAAGTTATGAAGGGCCTGTGGATTTCGGCTAGAAATAAAAGCATGATTACAATATTTTTTTACAACGAAAACTGGGTTAGTTTGAGATGCTAAATCTTCAGCGCGCTTCTCACAGAAGCAATTTCATGCGTTTTTCGATGCCCCTCCCAGTTAAATACATAAAAACTAATTGAAAAAAGCTCTCGTACACTGGGATGTGTTTGTTTTGAGCTGAAGCTGTTATCTGCATGGCTTGATTAAATTTTTCATGAGCCTGACCCAGTGAGTAATACAGTCTGCTCTCTCTCGTTCTTTTCCTACTTCCTTCTTTTTCCTTTTTTCTTGCATGTGCTTGTCTCTATAATCTATAAATAAAAGGCACTGACATGACTGTAAAAACGATGAAACAAATCAAATGAGTGGCAAAGCTTTAAACTCGCAAGTGCATGCTTGCTTAGAGACCATCTCAATCATTATGCATATAATTTATTAGCATACTAACAAAAGTTGGTGTTTTAAGCAGATGCACAAATTGAACATTTACTACAAAATTTGAAACAACAGTTTTTAAAAAATTATCCAATTAAATAAGAATGTCCTTCGTCATTTATCACTACTGGGTACCTGAGAGCACTTTTTTTTAGTGAGACACGAAACGCGTACCAATAAGTACATATCACTAAAGTTTCCAAAAGAACACTAGTGGCAGTAAAAATAATGAAATAATGAAGCATAATTGTTATGACTTCAAAACTATACTAATATGCTGTGATACTTGAAAACTGATGCTTTTGAACCTTTAGCTTTGCACTTATCAATCTTCATATCTGTGGGTTTTCATAGACAGTAGGTTTGTTCTTTGTACAGAGAAGTACTTAAGAGCTGAGCAGCTTCGGTTTGAATCCCTGTGTAACTACGGTTCAACAAAACAGTTCAAATCTGCATATAAGGAAGCTGAAACGGCATGGTTTTTATATCAGTTTTGCATTTTCTAAACCTATCAGGTAGGTTTAGGTTTGATTTGGTGTAGGGCAACATGATAGAGCATTGACTTTTAACAGCCCATGGATATTTGAATTCTGAACTGCAGCAATATGTACCTATATCAACACATAGCAATAAAAACGTATATGAACTGTGTTCAGCTTCACTTAGTGGAAACTGCGATGAAACATGTAGTAAAAGCATGTAAAAACGGTGTTGCACAAAAAGTGCACAGAGGCCAGGTTGATTTATCATCTACTTTTGATACAAAAGCAATTCATCAATTCATTTACAGATGTGAAGATAAATAAAACAAAAAGATGATGGCTTTTTAAAAGAGGGTAGTGCCCTTTGACACCACAAGTTTTTGTTTTTAAAAGGAAATGTAAAAAAAAAATGATTTTATTGACTGCTTTTTCTAAACGAATAGAGACTTTATCAGTTTTCTGAAAAGATCATATACAAAATAAACCAGAAATTCAATTCTGAGTAATAAAAAGCACAAGTACAAAAGCACAAGTACTGTAGAATTACTAATAACCTGTACTTAAAGTGTGAGCTGTAGCATCTAGCATTTTCTAACCTCGCTGTGGTTCAGACAGAACAACTAGACCAGTTTTTTGCCACACTGGAATGAAATGTGGCTCTGGATTCAAATTGTACAAAGAACGTTTACATGATGAATTTTTGCAAGGCCACAGTTTCCATTAAGATCGAAACCACTGTATTTTTCTGCAAAATAATTAAACAAACACCATCAAATTACACTACGCAAGCAAATAAGTTGATCACCCCCCCCCCCAAAAAAAAAAACTTTTAGCTGAAGTTATTAAACCATCTGTTGCTTATGCTGACAGACATGGACTAGAAGAAAGAATATTTGAAGAACAAAAAACAAAGCACCTATATTTTGTCAGAAGCATTAATCAAAAGGCAAAGCACCAATAAATGGCATGTCCAGGCTGGAGGCGACGTCAGTAGAGTTCAAAGGGATATAAGATATTGACAGTCTTGTCACAGCAGAGGCGTTTGAAAGCCTCTACTTTCTCTTCTGTGTGAATGATGCCCAAAAACTGTTGACAGATCACTACAGATTTATCAAAACACACAGAATGGCACTATAGCTTGCACTGGTAATGCTAACATTACATGCTATACATACACCAACAACTATTGGTTAATAAGCATATCTGCACAACCAAATATAACTAAAGCTTTGACTTTCCAAGTAACATTGCATTACAGCAATTTTGCCACAGTAACGCAATGTTCTACATGAACCAGATGGAAAAATACTACTATTGATGCAACATACTGTAGGCTTTAAGTAAAAGGCAGCAACAGCAATATTATGATGAGGCACCACTGTTCAGTGCATGCCATCTCTCTACAAATACAAGCTGGAGTATATTTAAAAACAAACTTCTAGTATGTTTTGCCAGTATGTTATTACACAGTTTTGAGCCAGCATGAATTACACTAGGCAAAGCAGAGGGTTGAAGAGAGAGACATGAGAGAAGAAACTTGGCATCTAATGTCTGGAACCGGGAGACACTGGGAAAGGGAAAACTCATGATCAGGAGAGGCTTGAGGACGTGCGCCCATGTTGATGTTGACAGCCAGCCCTTCTGGCTCAGTGGGAGAAAGAACCATCTGTCCTAGCAAAGGGTTAATCCACAACACATATCCCCGATTCTAGCATTTTCCACCCCACATATTCCCATTATCAAAATGGATTTGGTTTCTAAAAGCATACCCTCCCAAAAAGACATCCACTTCAAAACAAAGCATGGTTTCGGCATTCATAGTCTCTATTAAATCCAATGACGTCCATGCCAAAACAAGACAAGACATGCCAAATAATGCTTTGCCAGATATATTAATGAGCTGATTAGATACACCAAAACTGAGCTCACAAGAGAAACGCCATGCAATACGAACACACACAGCAGGCCTATTCCTGTTTCAGATTCACTTGGCTCAAATCTTCATCAAATTATCTGCATAAAACACCAGTCTGTCATATACGAGCAAGTGAATGCAGCTATTTAACCTGTGAAGACCCTTCAAAACGGGCATCTTTTCTGAGCTTACATGAAAGGCTGAGAGAAAAGCGAGCATGAGAAACCCTTTCAGACACAGATACGGCTGGAGACAGCGGCTGCAGCGGAGAGACAGACATAGGGTTGGTGTGGATGGGAGGGGGGCTGGGAGAGAGAGACGCCTGCCACACTGCTCAACTCTAAACATAATGGCCTCCAACACGTCAAGTGACCACAGCTTAATTCAACCTCCATTCGCTCAAGCAGACGGGCACGCACGCTCCAGCGACTAACGCGGCATCTCTGGTGCAGCATTTTGCCATCCTCAACGAATCACATCCTCTCACATCCCTCAAGACGGTCACATACTCCGCTACATTCCCCGCGTTCCTGCTCCCTCGAGCTTTCTCTCACTCTTTTTGCATCCCTCATTCCCCACCCCCACCGCCAAACCCCGGAAGCCGAAGAGTCCAGGTGATATTTGGGGGTACAAAAAAAAAAAAAAATGGCTAAATTACCTCAGCGGAAAACCTCACAGCTGCTACCTCCAATGCATGCAATCCACTCAAGATCTTGCACAACAAGACGAAATCCAATGGATAAAAAGCAGAAAATCCCAGAATCCTGCTCCGGTGAGCATCAGACGCTTGTATCTCAGCTAGCGCTGCCCAGTCTGTCGTCCCTCCTCCTCCTCTTCCTCTCGATCTCTTTCTCTGTAAAGCAGTCGTCCAGCCCAGCATTGAAGCTCAGCCAATGTGAGGGGCTCGCACAGCAAACACCATCTGAGCTAAACGTCTTCAGGCTCACACTCATCCACCTCCGCCCGCCCACCTCTCTCTCTTCACCACATCCCCCCTCCTTCTCCAACACACACTTGCAGACAGATACACACATGGCTCCCCCTGCAAACAAGACATTCGCACACTCTCTCTCACTTGTACATACACACAAATACGACGTGACTAAGGCAATCAAATGGTGGGCTAGGATGGAGATTAGAGGTTGAATGAGATTTAGCAGATGAAAATCAGGCTGGTCAGGCCAGCCATGTGCATGCATACAATACTATTGTTTAACTCCAACAGGCCACTGGGGTATACGGCAGGGGTGGGGGGAGTGGGCTTCTGTGTGTGACCACATTTTGGCCAGATTCTTTTGCCTTCTTTTATTAAGCTGCCACAAAAAGCAGACAAAGTACTGACCCAATAGTGTCTTGATTCTTTAGTCTAAAAGTGCTTAAAAACTGATATTATTTATCCTTTCTAAATAAGTGTTTGTGATGTTAATGTGAATGATTTATTAGATAAATGTATAGGAAAAAGGTAAAAAAAAAAGGCAATTAAAATGCAAATGTAAAATTCCCCAAAATCCAGGGCACTTAACATTTCCAAAACTATTTATAATGATGTAATTATGTCCTTGTGGACAGAGAAACAATCTAAACCATGCTCCTATGAAAACCCAAAAGACAAAAAAAATCAAGTCACTACATATAATCCAATTTCTGAACTATGTCTCATTATGGAAGTTAAAGGGGATTTTTTTTTCTACGGAACACAAAATAAGATGTTAAGAATGTTTTAACGATTTTTGACTTTATTTAACTCCTGCAAAATGCATTAAGTGACAACCAATTTTACAGAGATGTTGTATAGCGTGTACAGAACCGAACTTAACAACTGGTTGTTGATGACGACGTCATGGGACTTCCGCCAATGGCTGTGTACCGCCAGGTGGCTAGCTTTATACCTCAGACTTTGCAGGATGGCGGAGAGAGGTTTTGGCTTATCCCTAAGTTTTGAATCCATTCTGTCTCCCTCCACCTTAGCTGCTCCCACCAGCTAATGGGTCTAGGGGCAACCCAAACACTACGGTCGAGTGAGAGAAGGTTGTTTAGTAGCAGGGTTTTAAATAGAAATAGAAATACATAACAAAATAGGTCCAGCCCAAAATCTTGCTAAACTGCGGGCTTCCACTGTTTTAGTAACTACCCCACATTGCTATGGTTTCGTCTGTGTCAATCATCACAGATGCGGGAGTCTTGTTCCGTTCACACATGGAACGATCATTTAGGGGATTCACTACGCATTTAAATGTGGTTGTCACTCCAGAAAATGTACAGTGTGTAAGTGACAACAATGGCGACACAATTTTTGTTTTTGAATGAATTGTCCCTTTAAACGTTTTGGTGGGTTTTGTATTGGTCTCATCACACTGCACAATCTGCACACTGTTTTCCATCTTTGATTTGCGTATGTGCTTGTGAACTTGAAATATTCAATTTCATAGAAGAAATCAAGTATTATGACGCTTTATTAATAACAGTTTCATTTTGGGAGAACTGTCTCTTTAAATGTTTTTGCTGACATATTAAACTTATCACTTCGGGATAAAATCCCCATGTAGTTCTGCATCTTTCAACATAAAGCCTAAAATGTGTGTGTGAACTCGAAATTAAATTCAATCAAAGGAATCTGGTTTTGAATAGCCGTTTGACCACTAATAGCCACTCAACCAAATTACTTCCCTCATCCATCAAACAAGTCCCATAATTCTCAAGCAAATCTTTAAGTCTTCCTATGTTGCCCTCAGAGTTAAATGATTGCAGTGGCAAAACGACAAACACGCATCTCCAGATGAAACCCCAAGGAAATAGGCCAGAGGTAATGACAGAAACACACTGTGTGGTGAAGCCTGTCTATGAGCTTCTATTTCTGGGTGGAGCTCAGCGTGAATCATCTTCTCAGCCCCGTGGAGCTGTGATTTGGATTTAAAGCTCACCTTTTACATAACATCAAATTTTCAACCGCTGTAGAAAAGCAGAATCTCTTTGTTGTGTGAAAAATGGAGGAGAAGGAGTTAGAGCTGCATCTTTATAGCTTTTCTGTGATGGGTACATGTGATGCCTAAATATGAAGGTTCTGTCACCCTCATGTATTTCCAAACCCTTTCTTTCTTCAGTAGCACATAAAAGATGATATTTTGATGAATTGAAAGTTACTCGAAGAAAGTAAGTCATGCAGATGTGGGTTGACTTGGGGCTGAGTAAATGATAACAGAACATTCATTTTTGGTGAACTATCACTTCAATTCAGAAGCGAACAGTTGGTGTGTTATGGAAGGAAAGCATGTGTAGATGCCATTCTGTGTGAGTGAACGACAAAAGAACACTGGGCTGAAGATACTTTAGTTTTCCTAGAGTAATTCCAACCTTTAATTCTGAAGGACATCTTAAAAAAAAAAAAAAAGGCCAACTGTCTGCAGATTCCTAATCCTGGTCTTTCTTGTTCTGACAGAGCTATGAATGGAGTGCTATCTGAAGAGGCATTCTTCTCCTTTTGTTTCTCAAACCTCTTTTTAAATCCGCCCATCCAAAGTAGTGCCCCCTGGACAGGCCTGATGCTGGTCCACTCTCACGGTGATCAACACTTTCTGAGGGCGCGTTTGACTTGCAAATGAATTCACAAAATGCCTTTGAATTCAGAATGTCAAGTGCTGTGAGTGAATGGGCATTTCAGGCCAAGAACAGCAGAAGACTCGTCCGTGCCGAACAAGGTGTTAGCCAAAACGCGGAATGGGATTCGGATGCTGAACATTTAGTTCAGTATGCCGCCCACATATGCTTCCTCTGTGATATCAAGCTTGAGCTGACATATCAAAATGGAGCCTGGAAACACAGGACGAACCCAAACAGAGAGGACCAGACCTTGGTTGGCAAAACCACATCCTGGATAAAACCATGTGACATAGCGCAAAAAGCACACCATCAAGACCTAGACTGTCGATGCTAAAACTCACCCGAATGTTTGTGCTCCCTGCAGGTATTATCTCTCTTCTGTCTGCTAATCGTAGCTGACTTGCGACTGAGGCGCTCTTCAGATCTACTGTCTCCAAGCCTGCGGTTGAAGCGCGATGCTTGTCGGCAGACAGAGTAGCACACAAGCTAAATGCTAATTAGCTAGCTCCCACAGACGAGGGTGGCTGTGAATGCTACGTTAACCCAATTAGCTAAAAAGAAGATGCAAATTTGCAGCTGCGTTGGTTTTCTTGAGTATTCGACACACAAACACCTGGTTTTTGTGGAAACAGCGAAAGCTACGACTCACGGAATAAACAGGCACATTCTCTCAGATGCAGAGATCTACCTAGCAACAATGTTTGTGATGTCTAACATCATAAGACAGCATATGACTGGGCAGTAACCTGTCAAAGACAGCATATGAGGGATCCGTAGCATGTACTGTGGTGCGAAGGGCAGTGAGAAATTGAATTTCACTGCACCGCTTCGATGCTGGATGCTTTTGTTCAGGTGGCGAGTTGATCGTTGCTCATTACATCAAAACTGATGGCCCTTCAGTGCACCGTACTCCCTCTGCCACATCATCATTCCATCACACACACACATATACATGTGTACACACGCATACACACGCTCGCCAAGCAAAAGTGAGATCCTCTAGACAATGGCTTGAAAATAAATCATACTGATGAGAAAGTTCCTCAGTCAGGGGCCATCTGTCCCTGTGAACGAGATGCAACTGAAGGGTTTGATTTTTCGCTCTTTTTTGGGATTCTTTCCCCTGACTCAACCCCACTACAACCCGACCCCACCCCCACAACAACCCCACCCCCAATCCAACCCTTTAGCCTATATATGAGGCATCCACCGCGCGCACTAAGCCCCATACATCACCCACAAACCCTCTAATCCGTTGCCCGCATCTCAGGAGATCGAGACCGAAAGCATGCAGAAAAACAAGACGGACTTGCCTCGCCGCGGTGCAGCCTCCAGGTGGTAATCCTTTCTTTCTTTCTGGCGAGAAAACACAGCGGCAACCTGTCTTCAGCTGCAATCCTGCTGTCTGCTACCGAGCAGAAAAACAAATGGAGGGATGGAGGGAGCGAGAGAGCCGAAGAGGGGGTGTGGAGGGGGGTGTGGGGATGTAGGAAAGAGGAGGGGAGCAAGAGAGGGCAAGCAGGGGCTGGCTAACCACAGGGAGGCTTAAATAGACTGATAGATGAAGACGAGAACAGAGGGACTGAGAAGGAAATGTGAAAACACTGAGGGAGGGAGCGCTGCTACAGTGGCATCTGTTATGGTGACGGTGTCTGCGATGTGAAAAGCTGGAGCGCGAAATGAGAAGAAGACAAGAATGAACAAAGGGCACAGCCTTTTGTTCCTCGTGATTACATCACAGGACAACAAACCGGAGAACTCAGATGTACTCAGGGCCACGAAAACATTTCATATGCACTTGTCTCTAGCCGCGAGAGTTGAGGTTTGGAAGTGTAATGGTCATTTTGCTTCCATCGGTCTCAGTTAAATACATATTTGTCTGCTTTCTCATGAAGACACATGTTTTATCACAATTACCATGAAATAATTTGGCTGGAATAATAATAATCATAACTCATAAATCATACATTATAAAATCATTTGGCAGAATATACATTTTCTAATACATACAACTAAATAATAACAACAACATTATTTTTAAAATAATAAAATTTTATTTCAAAATATGTTATGAATAACAATAATAATAATATAATAATATGAATATATTTATGTTAGCAATAATAATAAACAAATCATATTAATTCTAATAATAGTACTAACATTATTACTACTACATACATTTATCATATATTTAATATTTTCACAAATAATAATTGTAACCCATTATGTCAGCCCAGAATGTCATGTATTCCAGGAAACTATGGAGGGGAGGTTACATTGATTTATTTACTACAAAACAGTAGTTTTGTATTTCTTTATCAATAAAAACAATACAAAAGAAATCTCTGTAACTGATCTTCTGCCAATCTGACTCAGTTTTAAAAGCGCTAGCCAGGGCAGATGAACATAATAACAGCTGAATCTGCCTATGTATCTATAATTGTATTAGTGACATGCAGTCCTGTCTCAGGGTCACATGCCTTTGTTGTCACTCTTCTACAGCCGGTCATTATACCCCTAACACACACACACACATATTTATACACACAGTCCCAGCCACTGGCCACCTGGTGAGGCAACTAGCTGCTCGGGCTATCATTGCACAAAAGAGACAGCTGCACCCCTCCAAATTCCTCATGCATAAGCAGACTCTGACCATTACACATTCAAACAGCCAGACTCACATTCTCAAGCTCTGATCAATCTTGACTCATTGCTGTCATGTTCACCAGCATCACGTCATGTAAAATTACCAGGTAATTGACAGCAAGATACCAAATGCTCCATTAAACCAGATATTAAATGCACATACTTTCATCAAGACATGCTTGCATCTTGCTGGAACCAACCACTTTGTAAAGAATGCAAACGCAAAAACAGTGATTGTAATTGTAATAAATGTGAATAATGGTTTAAACATTTGTAGAATAATGTTTGACACATGCAAAAATGTTTGACTGTTATAGTCATCTTAATATAAGCTATTGTTTTGTTGCACTCATCAGTCTGTGGTCTATAAGATATTTAATTGTGTAATTATTTTATTGTTTTTTTGTTAATTAATTTTTTATGAATAAAATTGCTCAAAAGTGACAGTAAATAAATAATATTAGGGAAATAAATATTATATAATAAAAAACAAACTTATCAAAATATATCATGGTTTCAACAAAAATAATAAATGTTTCAGAATATTCAACTGATTTTTTAAGAGTTTTTTTCGGGCTTAGACAGAAAAATGCAGCCCAATCCACACTCTAATATATATATATACAGTATATATAAATATATAAATATAAAATTGTTTTAAATATTTTTTTATCAAATAAATGTAGACCTTGTGAAAATGAAAGATATAAAACAATATAATTAAAAACAGTGTAGAGTATTCAAATCTTTCAACAGTAAGTACATTGCCTTGAGACAAATCTGTGGAAAAACCATACAGTGTGCAACTGTCTTTAAACCGTTTTCCTATTAAAGTGGCTGACCAGATTCACATACATATCATGTAATGCAGATTAAGTATAGTGACCTAAAATCCTCTTGTTTATCAAGTTAAGACAGACAGATTTTGACCCCAGATCAGCATGAACTGCTGTTATATGAATAGTACCAAACGCCGAAGTTGCTTTAGAAGTTGATTCTGGAGCATCTGGACACATCCCCCCGCTCTAGTTTCACAAGAGATGGCCTCTTTCACATCTCATCTGTCCTCAATGTCCACGATCTAAATATCATGTCTTTAAAGGTAAAGCAAGCAATTGCAGTGAAAATAATTTCATAAACAAAATCCCCATCTCCTGTTCCAAACCAATTCTGTTTGCTAATATATTATCAGAAATGACTTGGCTTCATATTTAAATCAATGATTTTGGTCTTTCAAGTTGCACACATATGGATGACTTTGATTTCTGAGAGGCCGCGGCTATGTTTTTGTATCCACAAAACAGTGAAGTAGTTGAGAAGAGAGATGGAGCCCACTACTATCGGTCCATCCCTCCCATCTGTCCCTCCAGCTGTCTCATGTCTATCAATCATTCTCAAACACACACACAGAGCCACTCACTTTCTGTCACATCAACAGACTACAGCTATACAGCTCTATTAACCAGAGGAAGATGCAAAACTCACCATCCAAACAGTTTAAAGCTGAGTTGGGGTTTCCTTTCAATTAGACAACATTGGGAGTGCTGCTACAAATATTATGATTTATCAAAACTATTTTATACACAAAGCAGAATGTCAGCAAAGCTGTAGCCAAAAAATCCAGAAAGCTGCCTTGCTGTTTTTTTGCCTCATGGAAAGCTAGAGCTCTGCTTTGTTACATGCTAATGTCAAACTCTTTATACTCAAATAAAACATAAAAACCAAAAAAGTGTACAATTACAATCAATATTTCTCTCACTTTGTCTGTGATGTTTAATAATGTTTAAACTCTACAATAAAAGCTGATTTTGTTAAGATTTTTAAGATTAATTAGGTATGATGAACTAACAATGAACACACTATAAAGTCTTTTATTTGAATATATTTTAAAATGTCATTTAATTCTGTGATGGCCAGGCTTTTTAGAAGAAAAACTAAGATTTTCAGCAGCATTTGCGTAATCTAATCTTCATAAATCATTCTAATTCTCTGATTTTTGTTCAAGAAGCACTTCTTATTTATTTCATACAGAAAACAGTTGTGCTGCTTTCATTTTTTTTATTGAAACTATTATAAAAAGTTTTTTTTTTCCTTTGGGATTATTTAATGAATAGAACGTTTAAATAAAGATGAAAGCAAAATGTAAAATAATATATGTCTTTACTGTCACTCTTGATAAGTATGCATACTTGCTGAACAAAAATATTTACTTCTTTAAAAATGACTTTTACTTATTACTGTAAAAGTATTGTTCATGGTTATTTCATGTAAACATGATTTCTAGGTTTAATTATCACAGCTTAAAAATTAACATTAAAAAGTAATGTTAAGTAACGTATGTGTTTCGGGAAAACGTAAGTCTTCATGCCAGAATTTAAATGTAAAGGTTAGATAACATTTGTTAAACTTCGTTAAGTTGGATATTACAGATATATCATAATAAGTGCCCCTATAATGAATTTGTGAAAATAACATTTTGTGCTTTGCAAACATCCTGTTAAGTTTTAAATCTGAAAGTGTACCATATATGAAGCTAATGTTTATCAACATGCAACATTAGTATACTGCCCTCCCGCGCAACCTGGGAAAACTTGATTTTTGCGTTGGTCAAACAGTACAGCTTTGATGGCATCTATGACGCCTTAAAATGCTGTCTAGGTTTTGCAGCAGAGCTTTAGTCTCAAATCATTTCAGTTTAACAGGTGGCATGTGTAGCCTAGTCATGAAAAAGTCATTTTTTATACACACACAATTGTGTAAATCTACCAAGATACATCATCAGCGGTTTAAAATGCATCAAAATCTTTGCCATTTTCTACGGACGGACATGCACAAGGGAAAATCTCTGGACTTCTAGAAACGTCGGTCTTATAGAATCGAAGCACGTCCACTCAACTGCACACACGTCCAATACTCTCTTCCTCTACACAGACACAAAAACACAGACTATTTCATCACACCTCTCCAAGAACACGGCTGCCACCTACTCAATCGTGAATACTGACGGCGTCCTCCCTTCCACTGCCTCAGAACAAACAGTCCAGCCATCACTTTGACACGGCTTCTGCACATGAACTTCAGCAAAAGAATGAAGCAGAGCAACATACAGCAGAGTACAGTATAGAGGAAAGCAGAAACTATAAGTGTACTCACAAGGCACAGCGTGGCGGTAGAGGTTGTCACGTATGGTTTGCTGAAGCTCGTAGTCAGCAGAGGATTTTGGAAACCTTTGGCTCAGGTAGTGTTTCAGGTCTTTATTCAGTTTATTTCCTGCAAAAGCAAAAGGAACATGATATTGATTCTGAATCATGTACAGAATATCTGCAGTAGTGTAGTTTGGGATTTGGGATGTTCCTAAATAAACAATACCTTAAAACATATTAAAATAGAAAACACATTTTTAAACAGTTATAATATTTCACTATATTACAGTTTTTACTGCATTTTTTATCATATGAAAGCAGCCTTGGTAAGCATTAGGGACCTATGCTTAGACTGGTTTATAGTTGTGTTGTAACCGTTTCTCAAATTGCAAATCAATGACAAATAAAACACATTTGCAAACATTAATTATGGCACTTGGGTGTGAAAGCGTAATCCATGAGACATTAACACATAGTAGCACACCTCCATTCACACTCGTGGGGATACCTGGCTGCCACCTCAACCCAGTGCAAGCAATAGAGTGGGCCATGTGAAACATTTCCCACCCTCAGCTCCACCATCTGTTTAGAAGACACAGATCGCTTACCCAGCACCATTTCAAAGAGACGCCAATAGCCAAAAGCTGTTTATGTGTTAATGTGGTTCCGCTGGGTGCCCGCACCAATGCCAGATCAGTCGTCGGCACTGCCTTCCCACAAACTCTCCATTTCTCACATGTACAAGTGACTCAAGGGACTTCCCTTTACCGGATTAATGGGAATATTGCATTTCTAGAGAACTCTTTGAATGGATAGTCTCATTAAGGCCTAATGATGTAATCAGTTTCTCTCTCGCTCGCTCGGTAGTCTGTCGTTGATCAAATGAAACTGCATTTTAAAACTTTATGAACATACATAATTGGTTGCCTTGGCGATACTCAGTGCTCCAAGTCTCAAATGCCGCCCTCCGCCCACAAAATTATCCAACGAATGACATAAAACAGCACAGACGGTAATCTACTGTAAAGATTAGGCTCTTTAAGGGTGCACAGTAGATGCAAAATCTGATGATCCCCATTTTGTGTACTTAAAGAGTAACAGAGCTCAAAGTCTACAGTGTGTTCCCAGTTTAGAAACATTACCTTATTAATGCACTGGGATATCTAATATCGGTTTCTCCTTTGTTTTGTATAGAATCAGGTTTAGCTCTGTATAGAGCGCTAAAGAATTGGTCTACTAAATAAAATGGAACAAAAAGTCCAACTTAACCATCCAATGAGATCAAAACAGTTTACCAACTCAAAAGTCAGCAACACAGGATTTAAACAGCTCGTTCAAATGGACAAAGCAAACTCAACAAGCACTTGCATTTAAAAATGAGCAATTACAGCAATTTCCCCTGAAACAGATTTGCAGAAACGATAAAAACTATTTTCTTTCATGCTTGACGAGGATAAGTTTTAGGTTCTAAAGAGAATCTGAACGTCTTTGTTCTGTACTCCTTCATTTAATCTCATCATAGTGTGTCCAAACAAATACAAATAACAACCACCACAAAAACTTGCTACAGTTTTCATATTGTGGTCTATGAATCCAGAGCCAAGTCAGCATGAAATAAAAATTCACCAGATCAATTTCATAAATGCACATTATTAACTAGCCCAAACATGCTTCACTCAAATGCAGTTATTTATTCATTCAATCACTTTTTCATGCCATGCCAGTATTAAGACGATTCATGGCGATCTCAGAAAAAAAATATCCAAAATACATTCAAGTGACAGTCAGATGCAAGTTAAATATGAAATAATACATAAAGAGGCATGGAATAAAGCTGTTTCACTGCAATAAAAAAAAAAGTAGTTCAGAAGAGGCAACAATTATTTTAACTTAGTTAAATACGCATACCATTGTGATCTATGAATCCAGAAAATGTACAGATCTTCAAATGTTATATACAATGCAAGGTTTTTCACGTAATAAAAACATTCAAAACACACACATTGATTTGAGGTAAAGATGTACATTTAACACACAGTTTGTGTTACCGCCACCATGTTGAGCAGGCTGTACAATTAGCTGCAGAACAAGTAACAGCTCTGCCAGGCAATGTTCAAGCTAGAAGGTCAGATTCTAATTGAACCTCTGGAGGATTGTTTCTTAATCTAGCCACATCCAAGTCTAAAAATATACTTCGATGTGAAACCCATTAGACTGCTTTTTCAGAACTAAAACAGGAATAATATGCGAGTGTGAAATTCCTGTTGAGTTGGAGTGTGCAGTGTGGCGTTGATGTTAGCGCCGCGGCATACCGCTGTGATTTAATCCCTGCAACAGGTTGCAAGTCATTACTCAAACCTACAGCAGCCAGACTACACACACCCACCCCCATCCATCATTCCTCTCTCACTTTATTCCAATTAGCTGCTTACCAGTCAGACTCTACGGCAACAATCGACTCCTGGCCAAAAAAAACAAAAACCACATAAGATCTAAGATCCTGCTCTGCAGAGACGAGTCCAAGAGAGGGTTACAAAGACAAGAAGACAGTAGGAAGATGCTATGGGATAGACTTTATAAAACAAAGACTTGGATTATTTAAGGGTTTTTTTGGAGGTTTGTTTTTATTTTGTCCATAACTTGAACATAAAAGATGTTATGGCTATCTGAAGTTGGCTGATAATATGATTTTCAGGAATGGAATTATAAAAAACAAAAAGAACTTTAAAGTGAGACAGGTTTTATTTTATTTCTTTTTTTTAACCTAATCAAAATAACCCAACTGCAGCTTAAATTAGATTAACTGAAATGCACAATGAAAAAACATTTCATTATTAGTTATCTGAAATCTTTATATATATATATATATATATATATATATATATATATATAAATAAACACACA
This sequence comes from Enteromius trimaculatus, assembly GCA_032361065.1. NCBI lineage: Eukaryota > Metazoa > Chordata > Actinopteri > Cypriniformes > Cyprinidae > Enteromius > Enteromius trimaculatus. The sequence continues at coordinate 13,479,517 of JAUMHP010000060.1, forward strand.
CACACACACACAAAAGTGCTGTCTAACAATTAATCGCATCCAAAATAAAGTTTTTGCTTGAATTCTATATATGTGTACTGTGTATTTTTACTATGTACAGTATACATAAATACATACACATAAAGTATATATTGAAAATATTTACATTTCTATATTTATATTCTTTGTATATAAATACAAATATTTAATACATAAACAGCTTATTATTTCAAATATATACATGCATGTGTGTATATTTATTATATACATAACAAATATAAACAGCACAAATGCACATAATGTAAACAAATACTCTTTTTGACAGCACTACAGTAAATATAAATATACTACACTGTATGTGTGTGTGTGTTTCACTCTGTTACATTGCAGTCATTTGCTAAAAACATTTAAGTTCATTTTTTCCCTCATTAATGTACACACAGGACACCATATTGACAGAAAAACACAGAATTGTTGACATTTTTGCAGATTTAATAAAAAAAAAAAAAAAACCTGAAATATCCCATGGTCCTAAGTATTCAGACCCTTTGCTCAGTATTTAGTAGAAGCATTCTTTTGATCGAATACAGCCATGAGTCTTTTTGGGAA
>JAUMHP010000060.1:13480204-13492603 GCA_032361065.1 Enteromius trimaculatus
CAAGTCCAATCAGTATAATCAAACACAGCTGGACTCAAATGAAGGTGTAGAACCATCTCAAGGATGATCAGAAGAAGCAAAGCCCTTTGTGACAGCAAAGGGTTTGAAAAAAAATGTCAACAATTCTGTGTCTTTCTATCAATATGGGTGCTGTGTGTATATTATTGAGAATAAAAATTAACTTAAATGATTTTAGCAAATGGCTGCAAATAGGGCTGAGCGATATATATCGAACGATATATTATGCGCATCTTATCAGTAAAGCTGGTTCTTTGATTAGCGTTAAATCTTCGTCAGCTGTTTTTAAAAGGAACGCCAGCTTATAAACAGAGCAGTAGATTGCTGAGAGCTGCGCCATTGAATCACCCGCAAAACTCAATGCGTAGCTTGTCAGTGATGAACGGCTCTGTTCATAAACTGGCGCTGCATTTAAAAACAGCTGACGAAGATTTAGCACTCATCAAAGTACCGGCTTTACTGATGAGATAATATATTGTTCGATATATACCCAGCCCTAGCTGCAATATAACAAAGAGTAAAAAGAATGTTAATGATCAGCAAAGTGATCTAAAGAGCAAAAACATTACGTAAGCTAGACGGAATCCTTGAATAATGCCATGAATTACTGTGCATGATTTGTTCTGGTGAATAATAAAAAAAAAATAATAAAAAAAAATAGTACTGTACTAAAATGTTTAAGGTATCATTTTACACATACCATGCACTTTTTACACGCAGCGAGTAGATTAGACAAGACATAATCTTATTATGTGTGTTGCGAGTGATATGTAAATGGATTTAGTGCAGAGTAAAGAATGGCTCTAAAAGCACCTTTTCGAGAAACAAGTGTTTTGTAAAGAAAATACGATTACAAGATATTTTCACACAGGGGAAGCAGCATAACTTCCAACCAATAATAGCTATATTATTTAAACACCAGCATTTGGAGTGCCACAAAATACCAAACGCAGAAAAATGACTCCAGAACACAGAGGAATTATCAGTGTTTTTTTTTTTTAAAGTGGTTTATTTGTACTCAATATTTTTTGAGCACTTTACTCATCCTGCAGTTTTCAAACAGCAGTACGATATCTGTTGTGAGGACGGTTCTGTTTCGGTTCGGTTCTGACAGTTCTGCTTCGTTTTGCTGACTCTCTGCTGATTTATGCAGACCCTCCAGACAGAAATTACAACGGCCCAATGGTGCACATCTTATCTTACATAGTCGACTGCTTTCTTTTTGCTTAGTGTGTCTATAATCCCGTGTGAAGATGAAGTCTTCATTGGTATTTTACTTGACCACTCTCAAAAAAACGGCTAATAAACTGGCAGAGCAGAGCGAAGGATAAGTCCCTTTTTGAGTCTATGTATACTAGGGAACCCACCATTTGGTGTCCGAACCCCAAATCCCTCTTAAAATAGATAATTAGAAAACAAATTGCTACCGAATCAACTGCACCTGGCAGAGATACCGATAAGCTCCCAACTGCGAGCGCCCACTTAACACGACAGCCAAAGCATGCTGGATCAATTCCAGCATGTGTGTATCTGCATTTACACAAGTGTGCAAGACAACTGTCTCAGTAGCCAATTACCTGCTGGATCTCAATGCCTATCAGAATAAACTAAAGCACAGTGTGTTTAGTAGAGATTACTGGATCAGACGAAGCATCCGGCATTCAGGACGATGAGATGAGAGAGAAGTACAAGTGTGTGTGTGTGACCTGGTACCACTCAGAAACATCACTGCCAGCTGACGCTAGCCCTAAACTCTAGGAAAAATGAAATCCAGTAACTGAACGGAGGCTTGTTTTACCCACTTGGCTTTGTAGATGGAAAATGAAAGAACTGTCAGATTTGCAAATTTCTTTGGAGTCAAGCTACTTTCTGAACATTTTCCTCTGCCTGCGCATAAAAGCAGGAAATATAACTTTGTTCAGAAAGGCCTTTGGAAAAAACTGGAGCCTGACAGATAAGTAAAGAAAGTGTCTGACACACAAAGTCTAACCAGTGGCGTGCAGAAGACTTCTGAAATGAGGAAAGGTGTTTGAGTGTCTTATGTCCAGCAGAAATTCACAGTTTCAATTCCATCTGAACATATTTAAGGTTAAAGGAGCGTAGAGCAAGTTAACGTAGGGGACGCTTTTATCCAAAGCCACTGACAAATGAAGACAATAGAAGCAACTAAACATAACAGTAACAATACTTGTGCACTAAAGCTCCAGAGTCTAACACAGTGAGAATAGCCACAGTAATATTATCAGAAAAGAAACCAACTTTGTATGATCATATTAACATGTTTGTAATATTTGCTGTAGTGTTTTTGTAAGCAAGTAGTTAAATACTGACATAATATATAATTTGTGCAATCATTTTTTTACAACAATGTAATAAAATACATAAATCTAGACAAAAAAAAACATGTTCTGTCTGGAAAGGTTTTTAGTAAAAAAAAAGTACATCTACATAAAAAAATTACAAAATATGTTTTTATTTTACTGAATGTATATTACATACTACTAATATAATAGATAATATAACGTGTCTCTACTAATACATTTTAAATTCATTTTTATGTATAATATACATAATTTATATATATATATATATATATATAATTATAATGTAATATTATATTTAAAATATATTTTATTTATATTAATTATTTTTTATTTAAATTAAATATTTAGATAATAGATAGACAGAAAGATAGATGACAGACAGACAGATAGATAGATGGATGGATAGTAGAAAGACAGAGATAGACAGACAGATATAGAGAGTTATAGACAGATAGATGAAAGACAGACAGATATAAAGGTAATAGTTTTTAGTGTCCTGTGATAAGCTGCTCTGTAGATCCAAGAGTCTGTGTGAAAAACAGGTATGAGGTCTGTAAACAGGCTTCTGTTTGGTATTCTGCTCTCGTTTCTTGCTCAGCTCTACACTGCCCTCTCTGTTTCCCTCCATTACGCCTGGCCTGCATCACACTGAGCCTTGTCGCCATGGCAACGCTGGTCAGAGCAGCACTCACCTCGCTTTGAAGTTTAAGTGTGCCGCCCCCTACTGGTGCTTAATGGTAACAAGAACACACCATATATACATACACATAAAGCTGTCTGCCTGTTCAAACAGTAAACTATGCTCTCTATAAATCATTTCAGAAAATTGAAGATAAAAGAGTGTGGGAACACTTTAATCAACAACAGGATGATGCATTACCAATTTTTCGGTGTATGAATTTAGTCACTGTTTCATATATATATATATATATACACATATATCACACACATATATCACACACACACACACACATACATATATATGTATGTATTGAATTACTTATTGTCCAAACATACCATTAATTTTTCTAAATCATTTAAAAAATATATGAAATGAGAACCATTTAATGTGTTTATGTAGCAGAATATTTAATACACGTGCCGTACCAGTGTCTTGCCCTTCATTTATGAGGAGGAATATACCACTTTGTTCTGAAATTTATGACAATCTGAGCCTATAGGCGTTCATCCTGAGGATTTTAAATGACCATACAAGATAAAAAAGACAGAGACACTTTACAGCCGCATCTCTCTCCAGTAGCAAGTGAAACTGTTTACCACATTCCAGATTGCTTTTATTGATTCCCAGCACTCTGGGCAGAAAATATGCCTCCAATGATTCATCTCAGACATGCAGTGTTGATCAGATAGAGCTGTCGTTTATATTAGTCCTCTCTGACTGCAGGCATCAGACAGGCTTTTTAGCTGGCCTTTGTGTTTGTGTCTGACTGTTGGGGTTATCAGAGTGTTTTATGGGTGAGAGTGTTCAATGTGAATGCATTAACATCTTGGTGGATCTCAAAGAAGCACAAACTCAGAAATCTCACAATAGCCTTTTTAGGAGAAATAAAAGTGCATAAAGAAAAAATAAATACTTTTCAAAAGTTTGGGGACAGCAATATTTTTTTTAAAGAAACAATAGCCTTTTTAGAAGAAGTTCAACAAACAAGGCCACATTAAATTGATCAACAGTAACAGGAAGGAGAAATTAGAAAATATAACTAGAAAAATGATATATTTATTTACACACACTCAAACACGCGCACACACATACATACACACACACATATGTGTGTGTGTGTGTGTGTGTGTGTGCATGTGTCCCTTTCTCTCATACAATCTAGGGCATCAGACAACCAAATTAAATTTTTACGCCGCCAAACAAATCAGACCCTTCTGATAGGATTAACTGAGAAGCATTAAGACTCTGAACACCCGGTGTGAAGTAACACAATTAATTAGCACAGCCTATTAACACTGCTAGCTTGCATTCTATGCTTGATGGGAACGCATGTTAAAGCAGCTTAGCATCATTGTTTGTCTGCCTACAAATATTTCCTCATTAAGCCAAACCTTACATGTGTGTTAAGAGCTGCTTCAGGAGTCTGGCTCTTTCAGGACATTACAAAAGGAGATTTATAAGACAGCCAGTATAAACAGGTGGGAATGGATTGACCTGGGATGAATTTATCACCTACAGGGTCTTCAAATGTGCCCATCTGGGATCTTCATTAACCCCAATACTGAGCACAGAGTTCACACCATGCATTGTTTTGTTTTTTTTTGTCCAGCAAACACAAAGTGAAAAAAATAATTATATATATACATACATATATATATATATATATATATATATATGTGTGTGTGTGTGTGTGTGTATGTATGTCTGTATTTATGTTTGTTGATATATATAGGTTAAAGACAGAAAGGAAATGTAACAATAGATCATTCAAATAATTAACATTAATATTTTGAATCAGTTTTTATGTTGTTTTTATTTAAATTTAATTCATAGTTGAAATAGTTTTTGCTTCAGATATCCTTTTTTCATGTTTTTTTTCTTTTAAAAGGGCTTTTATATTATGTTAAATATTCATAATAATAATAGTACTTTGAACAAAGTATAAATAAATAAAAAATAATATTATATATATATATATAGTTATCCATAGTTTAATTAATGGTATTATCTTAAGAAGGAAATTACATTTATTTATCTGGAAACATTTTATTTTACACTTTATAAATCTACTACTGTAGCTGCTTTAGGTCAGAAATCAACAAAAAATAAATAAATGAAAAATATCCATCCATTTCCTCACTGGCCATTTAAATGAGCACCTGCCACATGGTACTAAATGTCTTGCACAGACTTGCACAGCACTTTAGGGGACAGAAAAGCAACTACAGATATTACATCTTCTCTACCCAAAGGCTTTCTCCAGCCCAACTACAGCACAAAGGACTATTGGACTTTTTAACGCACAGCCGACAGAAACAAAAGGACCAATTCCTAATAAAACAGCGAGTCAAGCTTGCACTGCTGAAGGCCATATCCTCACTCTCCTTCCTGCCTCTAAACTTCCTCTGCTTTTGTTCCATGGCATCTTTCTTTCTCCTCACATTAATTGTTCCCTCAATCCATTCCTGTGTCCTTCTCTTCCTTTTTTTAATCATCCTGATGCATGTGTCACTTTCTTTTACCCTCCGTCACACTATGTCTCTCTCGCTTCGCTGCAGTTTCGGTCTCGCCCCACCACTGGGTTTGATTAAAGTCTCTGTGATATAACCCACTCTCACCCCACGCAGGGACAACAGTCCCCCCGCCATGTATGTGGCAGCAGGGTGCGCTCAAAAGTCAATATGGCACCCCTCCACCCAACCAACACACACTTCAGAAGTGTGGCACCAAGCCAGCCATCCTAACAGGAACCCTACCAACCTGTCTCGCTCTCACTCAGCCGCAATGATTTTTCATTTTGCTGATGCAACACGATAACTAAATAAAGCATGTGCCTTCCTCACAGAGCCTCAAGGAGAACAGCTCTGTGACTAAGCAAATAGCAATCTGCTGAGCCAAGACCACCAACACCATCTTAAATCTTTCCAAGACCGTCACTAGGGGGCATATGTGAATATGGTCCAAAGTTGAAAGAGCAGATTTCTTTGCTAACAGGGCTAGTTGATATATTATCTTATAAATGGGAATAATACACGTATAACCCTCAATTTTAATTCAGTTAAAGCATCGAACTAATTTTATATTAAATGTATTCCATTCTGCTATTATTAAATAAGAGTAGTTACAAATGTCTTCAAGTTCAACACAAAGAGGCCTAAAAAATAATGAAATAAACAAATAACATTTTATGTCAAATTAAATAAATGTAAAAAAAAAACAAAAAAAAAACAGCATTATAAAATAAAATAAACCCAAAATAAAATTTTTATTAAATTATTTAATTTTTAATTTAAAACAATTTTGTATTTAATTAAAAAGCAGTTTAAATCTATATTAAAATAAAATAGGCAGCTAAATCAGAATAGATGAAAACAGCTATAATGAGTGATAAAGATTTCATCCACCTATTGACCTAACTCCACCACAAACCCAGAAGTAGCTGTTTGTAAAGCTCTATTACAAAAAAAATTTATAACATTTATAAACTTTAAACTTTTGCATATGATAAATGCTAGGCGGGTGCGTTGAGTCATTGTCAAAGGCAATGCCAACAATTAAGTCATAATTTAGCTTTTTTTTCTATGTAATACAAGTCAAAGTAATTTACAACCATTACAGTTCATCAGTAAATAACAGAAAAAGGTCTTCATAAAGGGTCATTTATTCAGAAAGTCCAGATAGGACTTCATACTGAGGAATAAGAATGAACCATCACCTGTAAGTCAAACACACTCCTTCACTCTTGTCATTCCCCACGGCTTCACCCAACACTGCCGCTATTTAAAGCTGGGATTTCACTCCCACAACCCTTTGCTATCTTTTCCTCCATCCATCCTTTGCTTTTCCGGTCATTCTCATATCCTCAGGCTGCCGTTGACCCTTGAGCTGATGGCCATGACCTAGTTTCTGTAGCGGTGATGCTGAGTCACGGGCCAGCAGGATGTTACATGTGACAGAGACGGGCAAGGTGATGTCCACATCAGGGCCTCCCTCCACACCCTACATCTGCCTCAGCCTATATTTAGTAACACTAGTGCATGCACACAACCGCCCCAGTCTACTACCTTCAACCGCACTCAGTGAGACTGAGAGGGAGAGATTGCATACATACACATACATCATAAACACAGGCTTAGGCACCTTCCCAAACAAGTCTTTGACACACTAATCTAACAGTGGCCCAAATCCACTCCTCTAGAGCAATGCATACTGTGGCACTTCACACAGCATACCAGAGCATGCATAACATTCATACCCTCATCACAGCGGGGTATGTGTGTTGTGTTATTGTGCTTTAAATGATATATATATATATATGACTTTATAAACAAACAAAATGACCCCGAAACAGATGAGAAAGAGCAAATACATCCCAAATCGCATGAGCTATAAAAGAAAGCTTTAAATCCTAGATCAGTCAAAAATCTAGCCCTAAGCCTCTCTCAGACTGTGGTACATGAATGTGTAATGAAAGTGTGCCTGAATATGGTAGCTCTTATTTGCATATTGTAGGGTGTCATACATACATAAACATTTGTAAACAATAAATTGTAGGCCAAAATATATATTTAAGATTTTATATTTGATTATTATATTTGATTTATATGATAAATTATGAATTATATTAGATATTATATTTGGTTTATAAAAATATTTTATACATTACAAAAATGTTATTTCTTTTTCCTGCAAATGATTTTCATAAAACATTTTATAATTAAAAATATTATTTTGTTACAGTTAAAAACATGTAAGGCCTGTTAAATACACCACCATTCAAAAGTCTATTTGCTGAAGGAAATTAATAATGATTTTTAAATTGATCATGGAGTAATGGCAGCTGAAATGCTTTTCCATTACAAGAGAAATGTTAATATATTAAAATAGAAAACAGTTATTGTCAACTGTAATATTGCTGTTTTTTTATTATATTTTTGATTTCATAAATGTAGCTTTGCCGAGTATAAGATACTCTTTGAAAAACATTAAAAATCATTCTTACCCCAAACTTTTAAACTGTAACGTTTTTTTTTTTTTTCATTTATAACTCATGAATATGTTTTTAGTGAATCACAAAGCATTACAATGTGAACCTAGCCTCGTCATAAAATCATCAAGACACCAGACATATGAGACTGAATGACTCTGAATGTGTTTATTTTTGTATGTATTGCATTTTGATCTATTTTCAAATAAATTAATAGATAGGAATAGCATCACAAAACTGTCTCTTTTCAAGGTTATATTATAGGGGGAAAGAAATACAAAAACATTCAAAACACACTCTTTGAGTAGCCAAGGGAATGTGAAGCACATGCAATTTTAATGCCTAGCCTTCCCAATTTAATTTTTCCCTAAATTTTCATGCTTAAAATATCAAGCGCCCATATGTGCAGAGTCTGTTAACAGCGCACACCCCGAGGGCCTTCACAATCTGTCACGCCAACCAACCTGCACTGATCCAAACAAAGGCAAGATGCATGGCTGCACTGATCACCTGCGTCACATCACAGAGACGCTCTGCATTTCAAGCGCATGCTTCTTTTTCACATCCAACATCATTACCACGCATATTCAAGGAAGTTTATGCAAACACGCTAAATGAAAATGCAGACGTTGAGAGGTTTCTCTATGCTGTATAGTGGCTGCAGACTCTCTTGTGCTCAGGAGGAATTAATCACGAAGCTGGTAGTGACAGCTTTCTGCAGCGCAGCCTCCATCATTCATTCCACTGCACTGTGACTAAACGCTTTCATGCTACATGTCATCAACCTCTTTACAAGACCAAGAACCACAACAATAGGCTCTTCATAATATCATCTCTGTTTCAAAAAGATCTCCCCTCATTATATGGGCCTCTGTGTTCATCTTTTCTTCTCTGGGAAATAGCACTTCCTCTTCTCCACCTGTCCTAAACAATGCGCACATGTTCAGAAAGGGCTATGGAAATAAAGCACAGAGTGGGAGATGATCCAGCGCAGGACATATTTTTACTGGGTAAAACCAATCAGCGACCTTCTCTAAAGGGGCCACTGGTTTGCATAGAGAGGGGACTGAATATTATGAGCCAACAGCGATGGAATTGAAATAGGAAGGATTCATTATATGACTAAATGCTTGTAAATGATCATGACTTTTTTCTGTCAATCTCACTCTGAGATATTCACACACCTTGCAACATCTCAATAATGCAAGTAAGCGTGGGAAGCAGCAGACTCCTGGTAAAAAATACAATGAAATTAAAAAATACAATTCAATTAAATTTAAATTAAACAAAGCTAACTAATAAAAAAATATTTGAATATGTAATGTGTTAACATTAGTTAACTTCTAAACTAACATGAACAAACATTGATAAATATTTATTACAGTATTAATTAATCTTTGTTAATGTTAGTTCATCAAAAATACAGTTTTTTTTAATTCAGAGTGCATTAACTAAAGTAAACAAGCACAACTTGATTTTAATAATGCATTAGTAAATGCAATATTAAGTATAAGCATTAAACATATTCTTAAACATATTCTTTATGTAAGAAGGACCCTAAAATGCTATAAGAATATTGATACAGTGCAGTATAGTAATGTTTTTTCCCCCAATCTCTAATAGCAACACTGACGTAGTGTTAGATTACACTGCCGCTGAAAGGTAACACATGTACAGAACACAAATAAAGCTATGATTAATTTCATTCTGCAGCTAATAGTGCTAAAGAGCACAAGCTTTGCCAAAGAAGCGTGCGCTGGGTCCATTGTACAGCCACTTTACTGCCGTCTAATGAGATGAAGGAGTTCACGCACAGAGAAGCAGAGATAATGATGCAATTATCCAACAACTCCACCTGGCAGCAGTCCAGATGATCCAGACTCCACCCCACGCTCGACCGTCCCTCCCACACACTAACAAAACATTTGAACTCTCCTCCATACCTTTAGTGTCCACACACTGGATAACGGAAACAAGACTAAACATTCAAATGAAAACAGCTTGGATTTCTACAGGATAAAGTGGAAAAAGATGACCATAAGTGCCGAGAGAAAACAAATAGAAGGAATAGCATTAATATACACATGCACACGTGAGGACCGTGTGTGATGAACCTTTTTAGCTGACTTCATCACTATTACTTCTGCTCATATTTAAGATCAGAAAAAAACCTGTAACCCTAAATATATCATTTTGGGAATGTTAAGCCATTAAGTCGTTTTAAGCTATTTGAAACCATTTTATCTCCTAAATTGTGAATAAAATTCACAAAAAATAATAATTAATTAAAACTAATTTCGCATTAATAATTTAGAATTTTCTTTTAAAACCCACTACAATAATCTTTGTATTATTTATTTTTTAAAAAATCGTATTTATATATTTTTACAACGTATGACACTGAAGACAGGAGTAATGATGCAAAAAAAAAAAAATACAAAAAAAAAAAAAACATTTAAAATAGCTATCTGAAATGGTAATAACATTTCATAATATTACCGCTTAAGTGTGTTTTCGATCAAATAAAAGCAGCCTTGGTGAGCACATAAGTCTTAAACATTTTTTTTTTATTAGACATATTGATATATTCATATGGCCTTAAACGAATAGTTTACTCAAAAATGAAAATACTGTCATCATAAGCATCCTGAATTGGCTCTGTACACATTATTTTTTAAAAATGAAATATTGATGGTTCCCATTGATTTCCATTGAATTTTTCCTTTTCATACTATGGACGTCAATGGTGTTCATCAGCTGTTTGGTTACCCATATTCCCAATTGGAGAAGAAACAGAAAAAAAAACCTCATACGGGTTTGGAATAACTTGAGGATGAGTAAATGATGACAGAATTTTCCTTTTGGGGTAAAATATCCCTTTAATTGTGAGAAACGGTTTCATAACTGCGAACATAGTACCTCAGTAACATCACGGCAACAACAGAGCACCTGATCCCACTTTTCCTCCAGAGAAAAGCTACAGTACAACCATCCTTCGCTTTAATGCCAGTCTTTTCTCTCTCTCCGCAGATAGAGAAAGACTAGATCCTAACTAAGCTGTAAGCTCTTTAGCTGAAGTGCTTTATGCCACATTAAGGCGCTGAATCTTCAACCTTCGCATACTACTATACCTCCTGCAGGACTTGTTGACATGCAAGCTCACACGCCGGCATGTGCCATCACATGCTATGTTAACATGTCACAGCAGATTAGCATTTCTCAGAGGCTTACACACTAAACACATCCAAGTACTTCCAAAGTGATTGAGTTTTCCAGATGCCAAAAAAGGAATCCAAGAAGGCAGACCTCTCCCTTTCTCCAGATGTGCACAGCAGCACAATTTTGCTGAATTGGTTAGAAAAATAAAACATAACTGTTCCACCCATTCACGCATACCCTGGACCACCTACAACCACCACACAATAACCAAACTGTGCCAAACGGCAGAGCTTTATACAAGGTTCCCAACACAAACGCTTGGGAATCAACGTCAAAAGTTGTTTTGGGGATTAAAAGGCATCTTAAGAACAGGTGCAGTTTTAATCTAGCTTTAAATCCAGAGCGATGGTTCAAATAAACCTCTCTTCCCAGAACAGATATTTTTCAGCACTCCATCTCAGTCAGCACCTCGGCCCTCTGTGTGTTTGTGGGTAATAATTGAGTTGGACCTCCCTAGTTGTGTGGCAAACTTACAGAAAGCTGAACTCCATTGAGAGCCATCGGAGGTGAACGCAGAAGAAATGGGTTGGTAAACCAGAAAAAGATCTAATTGGGAAGAATGCGATTTTTTACAGCATTGACACAGCTGCGATAGAGATTACAGGGAGATGGGGGTGGGACTGAGGGAAGGAAAGACAAACTTTCCAGGTCTCCCTCATTCCACACTGTCAGCACACTGACACACTTAAGATCTTCATAGCTCTTTTCAAGCTGCAGAACCGCAACCTTTCCTCACCACCAACACCCTTCAATATATATTTATTTATACCTTTCAATAAAACTAAATAAACGCTACCTCATGTTGTGTAAATCATGCATTCAAAAATTTTGTCCATATAAAAACATATCCGTAGGAAAAATTGTGATAGGAAATCAGATACCAAAAAAATGCATATGAAAACTTTGGACTTTTTGGACCTTAACTCTCTCTGCTTTTAAGAAAACGTCAAAAAAAAAAAAAAATTTCATTGATCTTTTAGGCCAGGGGTCACCAAGGTCGGTCCTGGAGGGCCGGCGTTCATGCAGAAGGCGTTTCTCAATGTCAAGGAAGGATCCTCGGAAGCCAGAATTTCGAGGATGCTACGTCATCGGCATCCGTCGAAGGACTGTTCCAATGTCGAGGATCCTCGGAATTTCAACCAAGGACTGAGTCCTTCGTTCGAAAAATA
>JAUMHP010000060.1:13497959-13511717 GCA_032361065.1 Enteromius trimaculatus
CATGTCATTATACAAATTTGTGTCCTCATAAACCACATAAACCCGTCCACACACACACACACACACACACACACATTTAAAGGTTTAAGATAAACCTTTTTTTTTCTCTTTTTAACAATTTTAATTACTAATAATTTATGTGTTTTGTGTTAAATTTATAAAAACAATAGTAAAGACATGTTGATTCTTTTTAACTTTTTATCAAAGTATAACAAAACAGAAAACTCTTATTTTAAAATGTAATAATTCCTTTTTAATTACTTCTTTCAAAATATTAAAAATCTTGCTGATCCGTAACTTTTGAACTGCAGTGTGTTTATTTATACAGAAGATTACAAAATCTACTGACCTCGTATTTTTTTATATTAAAAATATGTGTCCACTTGAAAACAATACTATATCAAATCAAAAAATGGATGACCAGCTAAAGTATAGGCTAAATAAGGTTTTGAAGGAAGGCATCTATGCTCTTCAAAATCTAAAAGTCAAGTGTCCGGTTGCAAAAATAAAAGCAAGCTTTGCCTGCATGCTGTTCTTTTTACCCTATGAGAAACAATCAACTCATCCGGTAAAGAGAGACACTGCAGATGTTTTTGTACAATAAATGGCAGTGTGCCACAGCCTGAGGGACATCCTTCAGTGCAAGCATTGTTTCCAGCTTGACCCACCTTAACCCATCCCATGAGAATGTGATCCAAATCCTTCTGAACACCAAATCTGTACTTTCTAATGGTCATATAATTAAACAAGAGGTCTATGACTCACTGACATGATCAAAGCTGTCATAATTAAGTAGCATAACATCAAAACCACATTTTCCGTTGAAGTGCCAGCACCCATAAACAATATTGCTTCATGGAAATGTATAATAATAATAACTAATTAATAATAAGGAGAAGGCCTACTAATAAGACATAATAATTTATACAATTGTTATATATTATTTATATTTTATTATCTTCAACAAATTAAATAGTTAAGTTATTATTATATTTATAATAAATTATTCTACCAATATTCTAATATTTATTAAAATTGTTGCAACATCAAATCTTTAAATAAATATTCAGTAAATAATTAAATACTTAAATAAGAATTATTATACAATACTACTACTACTACTAATACTAATTTTTTTATATAAATAAATTAAATTATATTTTTTAAATAAATTATTATTATTTATTTATTTTACTGTTCACTGATGCAATCATAATAATCTCATTCATAAAAAAACCCTCTGCTTTAGTCTTATTTCTGAAATTTCATATTTAATCTTCTGGTATGCTTGCAATTGATCTCTGTTTACATGTACCCATATCATGTCATGACACTGGCTTGATATTGATAAGAACTAATAAATAATAAAATAAGCGAGGATAATACATTTTGAAAGCTCCACATTATAGCAATCAGTGAATTAAATTAAACTCCTATCTCCCCAAGGGTCCGAGTGCAAGACCACTGAAAACACCCCACAGATGACAAGACCTCGGCTTTAACCCTGGCATGGCCCAGAGCCTGTGCATTCGTCTGCTTGACTGTGACAGAACTGCTGAAAGCGGTACAGAGTATTTTTTGTGACCTGCTGCAGCGAATTATTTTCAGGCACAGATACGAGTGTTTAAATATACTTGCCCCAGAGAGAAAGAGCAGAAACAGAAAGAGAGCAAGAGACGGTTCAAACGGTTAATAAAACACTGTACAGCCAAAAGTTCCTCCATTAAGAGAGAAAATTTCCATGGGCTGTCCTTCAGCGAAATGTCTGCGAACAGTCAGCTTGAGGAACGTCAGGGTGTGCCGATCTCTCTGGCACTGTTTGAACTCACAACAGCAAAGGTGTCAATGGAAACAAAAGCTCCAGTCTGGCCTGTTCCATCAGAGTCTCAGAAGGATGGTAAAATAAACTGCAGAGGCAAGCATTTTTATACAACGCTTTGTGTAATTGTGTCTCTTAAGGTGCTACGAGGGGAAAACTTGAGAATATTGTCCCTCCGCAGTCTCCTCTCTAACATTTCAAACCTTAGGAATCCTAATAAACGAAATGAACAATACTGTGAGCCAGACGGAGTCCCTATGCACCATTTCTACAGCTCACGGTTTCATGATCACTGGTGTTCTGCACTCTCTCTGGATGAAATTCATTAAAAACATAAAGTCATTAAAAACATATTTACCACTAATATAATCACACACAAATCTTAGAATGTAATATTATGTTAATTCATTTATTAAAAACCCATATGCATTTAGAGTATTATCAAGACAATGTACCAACAGTATGAAAAAAAACAGGTTAGAAACATTTAGAACTAGGGTTTGTATTTTTATTCTTAACGCAATTCTTATTTTCTATGTTTTTTGTATCCCCCAAAATTCTACAACTTTAGAATTAAGACAGAAAGAAGAAAAATTGAACTTCAAGATTCTGAATTTAAAGAAAAGCTCTTAAAACAAAATTTTTAGAATGTTTTTAAAACAAAAAGTAAGACGGTTCTTAAAAATCACTGTAAACAACCAGAAATATAAGAATAATTATTATATTAGGATAACCTCTTCTTAAATGCCTAAATTAATTAATTTAATTGAGGTTATTAATTGATTTAAATATAAAGCATTACAACCTGTGTCTCTTTGGGTATTTACAGGAGTGACAACTGTATTTGAAATCTTAATACAGTCCTGTAACAAATCAGCCATCGGTGCCAACAGTTTTTGCTTTACATATTTAATAGCTGAGTGTGAATGCAGTTGTGTTAATAACCAAACTCTTTAGGAAAGAGTGAGAGGCAGTGACAGATTGAGAGTAAACGACATGATGGTTGAGCAGATACTAGAGAAGAGCCGTGAGACTGTTTGTCAGCGTGTTACAGCATGCAGAGCAGATTATCAGTGAGAGTGCTAAAGCAGGCAGGTAACAGCACTGATCACTCCACAGGGAGCTGGACTCGAGTCAGATGTCTCAGGAATGGACTCAAGTACTACAACACACTGACTAATCCACTTTCTGCACTGCAAACACATCACCTTGCCAAATCCCTTTAAGATGCCCAGATGCTAAAAGCTACATTTAGAGACTGTAGGATTAATTTAATGAATGTAGCCTACATCTACACTACACTCGAAGAAATGTCCAGAAAAATACAGCCCACTGCACCAACGTACCAGACATTGTACTTTAAATACAATAAGCATCAGCTGTACGCCAAGTAACCAATATTTGTTTTTTAGCCACTAAAATAGGTCATATTCAACTATCTAGACATGGTGGCATATTGAGATCACCATATCTCCAGAACTGAACGATGCAGGGCCTCGAGGCCACACTGGGATTCCAATAAATCTGGTATTAAACCATATAGGGCCTTACAAATGAAGATACCAAAAGAAAAAACGGTGTGATGTTGCATCGCGCCTGGTAAACAACACCATTTCTGCATTTGTGATCGAAACGGCAAACAAGCAGCACTAATGTTACTCTTTACTGCTCAAAACTTGTGTTTGAATAGTAAGTGGCAGGTTCTTTTAATAAGAAAACGTAACTTATTTAAAAGGTTGTGAGTCAGAAGTGGCAGACTGTCCTTCAGAGGTAGAATTGCTCCACTTTATAAACTTTTTGCACAAAAATGCATACCTGGCCACATGTCACATCCTTTCCTTTTCTTTCCTTCCTTCCTTTAAGATTAATCAGAGCAAGTTTTTTTTTCTTCAGTTGAATAAGCTCAGACTTACATTTTAGTCTAGGACCAGGCCTGTGAATCCCGGGCAAGAGTTATAGCCATGCAAAATAAAAATAAAAAAAATAATAAAAAATGTTTTTCCCAATTTTGTTAAGGTCGCCATGGTATATAATGCAACTAAGATCGCTAAAGTCAACTGATTTTACTAATAAACCTATATTACCACACTGTAACTGGGCTTCTCCGATTAAATATATGTTCATGACTTTTAAAATATTGGCTTTGTTCACTATACATATTTATCCTTCTTCGGAAAAAAAAAAATAAATAAATAAGTCAAAACCCTGAGCAGAGGACCACTATTTGAGTTGACACAAAATGACCCAATGGTATTTCACACTGTTCCAACATTTAAATAAATAAATGTAGCATTAATGAGAGGCTTTCAAACTAATCAAAACAATCTTAAGTTCAAATAGCGTAAAAAGATGTATACATCTTTATGTATTGTTATGCTCTCTGTTATACAAAAAAAATTGTATCCACAACAACAAACCACACATTGACTCATAGGATTTTCCTATTTCCTTCTCCTGCTCATCGACTCAAACTCCATATTCTGAAGAATAAAAGTTCTTGATGAAGTATCAAACACCGGTATTAAGAGAACCGAGGGGCTCTGGCTTTGTGTAAAACTCTGGAACAGGAATTTTCCACTCAAGCTTTTGTGGAAGAAAGCGTCAAAGCTCCAGTTGCATCAAAGCTCCAGCTAAAAGCTCTGCTCCTGTGTCAGATTCTTAGCACTGAACCATGCACTACCCACAAGTGGATTAATTTAATACTAATCAGTGTTAAAAAAAACAGACTGGTTACTGTACATCTAATGCGTTTTCAAAAGAAAATCTGATAATCCTGTATATTTTTGTTCCATAATGTAGTCATTGGACATTTTGCATAAAAAGAAAAAATACATTGACCACCAACATGTGGGGCCTGATTTTTCTTCAATTTCTCATCTGCAGATTTATTTAAATGTAAAATATGCTTAAATATTTCTTAGATTATATAAAAAAACAAACAACAACTGATAAATAAATGAAATTATCAGTATCATCTGTCTTTCTAGTTCTTAATACCATTAAATGTGTAGGTCTCTCAAGCAATATATATATATATATATATATATATATATATATATATATATGGAAATTATATTCAAATGAGGTTATGCATAATCAGAGTGTTTAAGCTCAATAAATAGTACACAGATGTGAGAAAATACATTTCCCACAATCTAGGAGAACTCAGCACAGGTTCAGGCATGTGTGGATTGAAAACCAAAAGCTTTTCAGATGAAATCCACATCAAGTTTCATTCTAGGCCCCTGATGTGTATTCTGCATTTATAAATCATTAACATCGACAAGCTGAATGAGAAACAGTACAGTACAGTCAAGATAAGATATCTTGAGTCAACAGGAAGATTTCCAGACTTGGCACAGGTGCCCAGAGTCTGACCTTCTGCTGTATCCAAACCAAACATTAATGGCTTGAAAAATGCTTTTTCCTCCTACGCGACTCATAATTCAGGTCATATGCTGGACAGATTTCAATCAGCGAGTCCTCTCTATCATCTATCAAACCTTTAAATCAAGAGCATGTTGCCTGTAGGGAATCGACATCGCTTCAACATCGTGGTTTAACTGGATATTGAGTTGTACAAACTGTGCAGCTTAAACTTGCACTGCATTCAAGAGGTCAAGGGAATTCATAAGGGGGGATTTTGTGGGTGTATGAATAACAAAATACCACAGATAGTGCGCTGTCTACTCAGAACGATCTTATTTCAATCTGTGATAGTCAACGTTAACCCCAGCCATGTGTGCTGGAGATAAAGCATCCCACCAGCTACAATTAGCGCCTGGTGCGGCTCGCGCAGGATACAGAAGGCCAACCGTTGGTCACGCAGCTGGCATGTGGAGCCTGGAGCCTCAACTTGTTCCTGAGTCCGAGTAATTAATGATAGATGCATGGAGAGACGTCCCAAAGGTAAGACAGCTGGAGTGGCATTAGCTTAATGCCATGACGCTGGTCAAGAGCTGATAAGGCTGGCCAGTCCTCCATGTACTCTCTCCATTAGCGGCGCTGACTAAGCCGCGTGGCTTTAAACTCTCAAAACGCCAATGTTGGACGCAAACACTGACTGGGGAGTGGACAGACAGAATTTCCAACAAAGAGAGAAGAGCCTTAGCTGTGTCGGGAAACAAAAGCCAAACCAAAAACGCAATCCTGATCATGGGAGATGGATTTAAAGAACGAATGAAAGTTTAGAAATGAATCGAATCATTAGGGATGGTCTAAAGACACAGTTTAAGTTTAGTTAGAGATATAAAGCGAAGTAGTTCGTTTCTACGCCTCTAGCATCACAAAAAGATGCATCTCGAAAATTCTTCTCTGCTATTGGTTGAACAAACAAACAGCCCCGCCCCAAATTCACGCTACTGGTTGAGACAGTGATGCTTACATCTACAAATAACAATATAATTAATAAACACATTCAGTTTTTTGTTCTGTGCGAAGTTATTCTCATATAATTAGGATGAAACAAAGGCAAACATGGTTTTATTTTTATATTTCAATCTAAGAGCACTAATTAGAGTTAAGGATTTAACTATTAATTAGAGCTGGTGCATGCTGACTAAAAACTGTTTAGTCAAGTAATCAAACAAATAGTTCATTACAAATCTTCCTACTAAACATGCGCCTCGGACTATTTGATGCAGTCTGCAATTAAAGATTAAACAATCACACTTCTAAAAGGATTTGACAGATTGATGCACAAAGTCACAAGTACGTTATTCATAAGCCCTTGTTACTAACAAAAACATAAATCACTCATAACACATTACATGCTTCAGTTTCTGCGCAAATACACAGAATGAGCATTTGCATGAGCAAAATAAAGTGCTAATGTGTGTCACTGCCTTCAGTGCAAACCCACACTGCTCTGCTGTCCATGTCTGTTCCAGCGAGCATATCACTGTGCAGATTCGTGTCACTTGATGTGAAATAAGGGGGCAAACAAATGGAGAAAGAAGTCAAGCATGAATCTCCCTCCATCTCAGCTGCTCTCAGTTCATTTGAGTCCCGCTAACAGTCCTCTTCTCTGCTACAAGCCTAATCCTGGCACAAAAGATGGAGTTTCTTTGTGCATGTTCAAGCAAGAGTGAGAGAAGACCTTGTGATGGACATTCTTTGGAATACCTCAGCCGGTCACATTCCACATGTCCAACAAAGTCATCTGCTGTGTGTTTACCAGCCGACTCCACAGCCAAATACAAATACAGATGGACCATTTCTTGATAAACAGCATCTCTTGACAAACAGATACATTTGTTTCTGCCGAACAAGGAATTATATTGTATATGTTTGCCAGTTATGCAACCATAAGATTACAAATCTGTTTATTTAATAAATGGATCCTATATATATTATCCTTATAGTAAAGTTCTTCGCTATTAGAAAAACTTGGCAAATAAAACATTACAATAACTGTTTAAAATGTCTTCAGCTGTAGTGCCAATTCCTGGAAGTGTCTGAAATGTCTTAATAAACAACCTGATCTAAATCTGAAATCACACACACATAAACAATAGGCATCATGGGATAGGAGGTTAAAAAGTAAGCTGAAATTTGAGAGAATGCGAGTACTTAAAGGGGTCATTCAATGCCAATCTTCCACAAGCTGATATGATTCTTTAGGGTCTTGAAAAGTCTGTATAGTTTGTTTAAATTTTCTCAATGAGAAAAACTTATTCATAGTGAAACTTGCTAATTAGCACATTATTAGGAAAGCAGATTTGCAAAGATTCATTACAAGACTGCTTCTGTAGGTGAGGCCGGATCATGAATGAATCGTACGAACATAAACGCATTTCGGTTGATCAAGGGCGCGTTTCCCTTCAGAACCAAACATAACGTTAATCCTCTGCGTCATCAGTCACTCAGATGTCTGGGGTAAATCACTACTGCTATGTTCATTAATACATTCAACAACAAAACACCTCGAGTCTTGCTTGTCTCTGCGTCTCGGTCTGATGACGGTTCACTCAGGGCGGGTCTGAGGTAAGACACCAGTTCAGTCTGTGTGACACGCTGCTGTCAATCAACAATCGCGGGAGGGACATTAATTGTGAATTGAGAAAGGGGAAAACATTTAAGGAGATGACAAAAAAAAAACAATGGGTGTTTTTTTTTTTTTATTATTATAGGGTGGTTGTGTGCACAAACTGCCAACACACATTTAATTTCAAACAGCAAAGTGCATCTGGCATTATATGACCCCTTTAAAATTAGTTTCAGAATAAATGCATGTCATGAAAAAAGAAAGTAAAAGAGACTGAGGTGATTTCTGGTATTTTCCAAAAACCAGCATTTGTGGAAAACATGATCTGGTGTTTGTTTGTTTTTTTAAGTACTACAATGTTGTAGCCTCCTACACCACCTACATACACAGTAGTCAACATTTTCAAATGCTACATTCATATATCCTTACATCATGGACAGACTAGACAACAAAAATATAATGGCTCTCATAAAATTTTGTATGACCTTCTAGTGTTTAGGCACCTTTTTAAAGTGTTTATTAAACAGTGTTTTAACCCTTTAAGGTCTTTTTTTCCTAAATAACAAGTCACTCATTTCATACTATTTAGTGCAAAGGCGTTAACTTCAGGGGGAGATAGAGGAGCACATTTAACTTTCCACACTCAAAACACACACATGGCATTAGTGATTGCAACTGTAATGACTTACAATGGGACAGATGTCCACAGTCCATCCTAAAGACACACACTTAATGCTAAAAACTGTCTCATTAATTGCCAATGTAATATCCAGGATGGTTGATGCAGGTTGTTCAGTGCTGGTCTATTAGTTGGCTTGACATTTGCAGACTTAATTTGTCACTAATTGCTTTTTGGGGTTTCAGGAGCCATTACAAAATGCAAATAACTCTGCCCACAAATCAAGACTCCGTCCCTCAAAGATGACAGAGGGGGTCTGAGTGCAAATTGATTTGCTGTGCTCACAATGCATGGTGACATCAAAATTCAGAGATGTCTTTTGTCTGTACCTTGCATGTGCAGATACCAACTGTCAGCCATACAAATGCTGTCACGGTGATCAGTTAGGTGCCTTGACATCTTTAAGATCATTAACATTAATTTTGGTCCCTGTGAAGCGTATCATAATGATGGCAGACCTCTGGGGGTGGGGCTGCAGGACGAGACGGGACGCCGCTCGGACTGAGACCCCCAGGAGGATTTACAGAAATGAGCGCACTGGTCCGCCTCCTCATCTCTCAAATTCAAACAAACAGCCAATCAGAGAACACCACAACCTGAACCTATCCACCTACGATCATTTATACCACTAAATCATTTCTACAACACACAAATAAACCATTCAGAGAAGCTTCATCAGTCTTTCTCCACAGGCCACTTACCCCTGTCTACACCTCTTTGGGGCAGGAGTCAGTTCAGCTGCTTTAAATTACTCTCACTATTAAGGTTGACCATTCATTTCTTAAGTTAAGCCCAAAGAATTACATTACATGATGCAGTCAAAATAGGAATGGAAATCATATGGTTTAATAACTTTTCAAACCATATGGATGCATGTACTATAAAAGCATCAAAAGCTTTTCCAAAAAAAAACCCAACAGTTTAAGAGAATAACAGATAGCAATTATTCTAGGTAATTATACTATATATTTGCACCAAATCAAATCAGCTTTGCATAAGAGAGATAAATGAATTTTATTTTCTAAAGTAAAACGAGTGCATTGCATAGCCAGAAAACTGTACGCCTCGCTCAAAACTGTTCTCTGCAATGCCACAGTAACTTTTTCCATTAGGATTTTCACTCAAATGGGAGAATAAAAAGTTCACTGACTATCTTATATTGGTAGCATGTTTGGTTGCAAATATCATGAAATGTCAAAGTCCTGAAATATGCAAATTCAACATCAATATTAATAACTATTTTAATTAGGGACGCCAATCTAACATTTGAATATAGTGTGTGATTCATTACTTTATATAAAAAATATCATGCCCCTTAACCCATGTGCAAATATGGTAATGAGGAATTTTGTCAACATGACTGACAGAATGACAGACTGAAATGTAAAAGATCTTCTATAGACTGCAGTTCAATAATATGCTTATTGTCAAACGATATAAATACATTATAAACCACTTCTATTCAGCACTTTGCTTGTCTGCCACAATGTCATGTCTTAAATAATCTTCTTATAGTGCTTTTCTCAGCACTATTGCTATACATATGCAATTAACTTGATCAATATCACTATTGATTTTTTACTGTATAAACCAAAGCTACTCTAACATCACATCGAATGATAACACCACGTATAAACAGTATTATATAGATAGGATATAGATCTTCAATCAGCATTTCTCAAATCTTTTTTACCATCCTAATAAAACTTCATGTTAAAGCCCCAGAGTTAAAGAGAAGGATTTTTTTATGTTGCCATGCCTTTAGGACGCCCTTTATGTGACCCTCCAAAAGCCATTAGGAATATGTTTTGTGTTTACCACCAGCTACAGTCCATGGACAACGGCATGATTATGAATTCTGACTTAAACCCCTAAATCCACACAGAGGCAAAGCAAAGCACAATAATGAAGCTTGTCAGCTCTGTCCACTATCCTCAAGCTAACTTTGAACTATGAATCCTATTTTGCATAAGCTTTATCGACATCTGTCCGCACAAGTCACCATACTGATAGTAAGCTCACCATATGCTTTGAATGGCTGACATGGTGTCATTTTTAAAATTCAGAGCTGTGTGCGCACGCTCAATGTTTGTTTTTTATGTTTTTGTTTTGCTTTCTTTTGAGAAAAGAAATCTCTTTTGAGATTTTACATTTACTGAACTGCAAATGATAATACAGGGTTATGTCACCACTCCTCCAAACTGTCAGAGCAATATCAACAAACAACGTTCACTAAACTCCGGCGGAGTGGTTTTAGTCATTTCGTAAGGATTGTTAGTACACACGCATTTCTGCACGACCATCGACAACAAAGAAAACATGAACAAAAGAAAGTCAAATCTGCTGAACCACAATGGAAAATTTCAAAGAAGTTGAAAATAAAACAGGACAGAGAGTTATTATTAGGATAGAAGTGTGATGTAATGATAAGAGTCAGTCGAAATTGAAGGCTGATGTATCGTAACTGTAGAAACTGGAGCGCAGACAGAAACCAGCTGTAGTTGAGGAGTCTGACAGACCAGAAACCGACAGAACGAATTTGTGAATCATGACATCAGACCACACACACATTCCCCTGAAGCAGGTTCATCGACATGTGTGGCATTCTTTCGCGTTTCTCTTTCCCTCCACTCACTTTGCCTTTAGTTCCCGCACACTGTAGCACTAAAGCAAAGCTGGCAAACAACTTCTATGGTTTAGTCCCTCTCCACTCATTCTTCATTACGCCTCCTCCAAAATTCGGTCCTGTTTTGAGAGCAAAACTGACCCAATTTACTTTCTTTACGAACGTTCCCGGTCTTATTGTCCATGATTTATTAAGGCACATTATTTATCAACCTCTACTTCTAAAACAACATTCCTTTTCAGCTTATGTCACCAATCTCTCCTTTCATTTCCATTTCATTTCACTTTTTCCCCCCTTATTGCATATCTCATTTTAATTATAAATACATAGGACCACGGAAGTAAAAATGCGCAAATGACTTTTCCTGATGATTTCTGTCTTTTTTATTGATTATTTAAGATTTAGTTCCTCCAAAAACGAAAACAGCCGGAACTGAGGCCTTCATTCATTTTTTTATTATGTTTGTGTGCACTTTATTTAATTTGTTTTGAACTGTTAAAGGGTAACACCCACCCACTACAATGATAGAGCTTAGAAGTACCAAGACTACTTTTATTATAAATCAGACTGGATTTGTCTGAATGAGAAAGGCATGTACAGGCTTGAGAGTGAATAAAATACGCGCTCATTTTAACTTTTAGGTGAACTAACCCTTTAACACTAAACAACTAGAACACCGATGGTTTACTAGAATCAAGCTCTTTATAGTTTATTTGGCTTAGGACTTACAAAGGGCTTCCCCCTAAAATCTTAGAGCTTTCCAACCCTAAGAGCTATCCAACTTCACTACCATTGACCTGAAATACCAACAAAGCAGTAACTTCCCATAAATGGAAGTTAAACCCATTTCTTCACAAAGGAAAAGCTTTTAGGCCACTAAAAGCCAGACACTACACTCTTAATAACAAGGAATGATGGAAAAAAGGGAAAAATACCTAGACAATTTTAAAGGGAAATATCTACCCCGCCTGGTCAGCAGAATTGACAGAGGAAAGAGAAACGCAGTGTAAGAAGAAAAAAAGTCATACATAATCTATCGGTTCACGTAAATTCATTATCATCAGTTGCCATAGTCCTACTTTTCTGTTTATTCTGAAAGCGAGATTCTGGACTGAATCTGCATAAAACAAAAAGAACGGAGAGGAAGGAGCAAGATTACAATGACTAGGTATAACACTTTCTCTTAACTTTTATGACGCAACACACTGAAAGTGAAATACTGCAGGAAGCAACTAATTTCACAGTGAATCAGAACGCATGGATACAAACAGAGGAGATAAGTATGATCTAGAACTTCTGCTGAAAAATTTGGGTTCAGTAAGATTTTGGTATGCTTTTTCTATCAACACTGACTGCATGGACTACAGAAGATCATTAGCTCTGAAAACACACTGGCATAACTTCAGCAACATTATTCACTGTCTTCCATTCTTCTGTCTCTAACTTGTTATTCCTTCTGAGCGATTGTTTTTCCGCTCGCTTTTTTATTCTTTCACCATCAGACAGGAATGAGACAATACACAGATGATCAAAGAACGGAAAAAATGCTCACAGTTCTTTGTCTAGAAGTATTACCATATAAAGCATTTTTGTTATTGCTGTTAATTGGATGCATTCTACATCTGAGGAACCAGAGCGAGCAGGACATGCACATTTGTGTGTCATTCAAGGGGATGATGCACATGGAGGCTTACAAGGTTGTATGATCTATAGAATCTAGCTCTGATTACATTCAATACAGCATTTTTCAAAAGTAGAAGAAACTGAAAATACAAGAGGCCTCATTTACATTGAGCTTGTTGTTGGAAAAAAAACAACTAAATTTGATTTGATTTCAGGTTTTAACCTAACACTGCTGTTGGAAGCACAGGTGTGCGGGTAAGAATCCCCCAGTGGGTGGTGCCCGGCTCAAACACACCATCCTGACTGCAGGGGTGTATGTGCCCATCTGGTACAAGCAGGTTCTGATGCCAGTTTGTGTCCACTAATGAGTTGTTTATAACCCACATTTGGAAATTACATCCTTGAAAAAATTCACTTTGTCCTGTTTTGCAGTTTCCATGTGTTCTTGTACTGGCCATTTGAGAGAAAAACTGAGCAAGACAAAAAAAACAAAGCAGAAAAAAGAGATAAAGACAAAGTTCAAATGTAAATGTACTCTACTTAACGCATGTGGCTATGTTGTATTGTAGGAAATGTCTGGAAACTTAATGCAAAATGTAGCTAGTGTACTATTGGAATCACAATGAATAGTACGAAAAATAAAAGGAAAAAAATTCTGCCGTTAGCAAAAAAAATAAAAAAATGAATAGATGAAATGTTGAAGAACCACAGAAATAAACTGCACAAATGTGTTCAATCCAAAACAAGAAAAACAGAAACGATTTTGCCCCACACATAACATTATCAGCTGTAAATTATTATATTGAGTAAAACTATAGGGCTAGATTTACTAACAGCTTACTCCAGCTCAAACCCTCATTTGGAGTTTAAAAAAAACTTCTGTCAGGATTTACTAAATTAGCACTGAAAAGAGATGGACAGTTATTTTTGTGAATATGCATTTTCATATATATATATATATATGAATATGCATTTTCATATATATATATATATATATATATATATATATATATATATATAACAAA
>JAUMHP010000060.1:13521638-13535914 GCA_032361065.1 Enteromius trimaculatus
TAATTAGCACATACAATACATGACAAATTGGTCCAATAAGCATGTAAATAAATAACAATGAAGAGAAAAAAAATAATCCTGCGGACTTACTGCAGGCAGAATATGATGGATCTCAGCAGACAATGTGTGCGTGTGTGTGTGTGAGCTTTTGACCCTGTCAGCTGGGACGGGTCTGTGCTCACACAGTCACATAAACACCACAGCACCATGACTTGAGTAACCATGGCGAGAAAGACAGCCAGAGACACAACAGAGAACCATGTGAAGACTAATTAATGAAGATAAACAGTGAAAGCAAGCAATTAAAAAGGTGTTGATGAGAGGTATGACTCTTTCTCAAACACACACTGCATTATAAGACAAAAAAAAACCTGCACAGAATCCAACATTAGTACAAGTTCGCACACGTCCCTCATTTCACAGACGATGAAAACGGGAAACAATGACAGCAGACGTCACGTACAGTGGCCCTCGCTGTCAAGATTAATCATACTGTAAACATATGGCAGCTTCACCTCCACAGCTGCATACTGTCAAACCCACCCCCGTCCCAACATAAACATGCTAACAAAAGGCATCGGGATGGTTTAGACATCAACACACTTAAGTCATTACATTCAGCACCACAAGTGTTTCGAATCACGCCAGTTATTTTGCAGATGGAGCTTTTCGCAATTCAAACTGAAGATTTGATTTGTTTAGAAAGCAAGAGCAGCACATTAGTATGGGAGAAATGAATTAAAACTAGAATAACTGACAAGCAGGGAACGAGGAGATCAGAGCGCTGGATTTCTTTGATTTAATAACTCAAATGTGCAGAAAAAGTTATTTATATCAGAGGCTGATCGTTCCGGGAGGGTTTGTTGTGGGAGAGATTCTGACTTCCTTCTGTAAATACTAACACATGGTTATTAAATTTAATTGCTTGATTCGTTTTCGCTTCCGAAAGTGGGGTGCATCCTTCCACGGGTGGGTGTACATGTGGTTGGGTGGGTGTTTAACTACCTCCTGCTGAAACATTAGGCTCTCTCTGAACCAAATTCCTTTTCAAGCAAGGCCCGTGCCAAAATATTTAGACACCAATGGTTCTTTGTATTCCTTACATCCTGTCCTCCAAATTTTAAATTCACTTTTCTTTTTTTTTTCTTTTTTTTTTTACAGTTTTAGTAAATATTTTTTAGTTTATTTTTATTTAAATGTTAGTAATATTAGTACTTAAACATATTTTAGTTACACAGGAAAAACACTGCTGAAATTGATAGCACATTTCACAGTTAATTCAAAAAGAAAGTGATAGTAGAATGTAGAAATGTTAACTGTCTACAAAAATCAGAGAGCAAAACTTAATGCAGACATGCAGGCTGCATGAATTTACATTTTAAATCTCTGGAATAATGCATTGCATTTTGGAAAGAAAAGTACCAGGAGCATGGTGATTAGCTCATGCATGGTTTTCTTGGATAAAAAGCGCAAAAAAGAAGGCACCAAAGGACGATGCAAGGCCAGTTGCCGACCATATCGGACACAGGGGTGGCAGTGTGTGTAGTCTGTCTGCTATTGTTGACAATAAAAGCCCTTCTAAATCCTCTTGAACTAGTCTGACCCCCTCCAAACTCTCTGCGAGACACCCCATACTTCTTTCTCTTTCCGTAATAAGGCCATACGAGCAGAGGCAGAAAAAGAAAAGGCCTCTTCTTTAATGAGATCTGTGTATTCAGACCCTTGGGCTTCAGCTGAACAGAACTGTGCTGGAAAAACACATCGCGCTGGACACACAGCAACATCTCCAGAGACCCTGGGATGATGAAGCATAATCCAACCGAATATAACAGGGGTATTCAATTAGGAGTTCCATAGGTCCAGTCTGGACATTGCTTTCCCAGCATAATCCGGACAATCAAATCTAACACAGTTTCAGTACAACATGAAACACACAACGTGTACTACACGAACATTTACTGTAAATGTCAAGCAACAGAATTTTCCCCAATAGTCCCAGCAATAGAAAACATAATTAATAAATCATTTATTAAACCTCTCAGCCAGACGAAAAAAAACGAAGTGTTTGTATATTAACCACAAACTGCTAATTGGTGTCTTGTATAAAATAGAGAACCGCTAACGATTCGGGAAAAGGCCAGGATTATCCTGAGGTTAAGTTCAATTTAGTGCTTGTGTGAGAGACTGCTCTGAAAACCATCGGGAAAAGAGGGCAACGACAGCAAAGCTGAGGATATGCATGGCTGATCAGAACATCTGATGCGTGCAAGTATTTCTCCCGGCAGGAGGAACTATCAAATCCTGTTTTTTCTGTGCTAACCGTAGTCTCTCTCCACAGATGTCACTTGGTTTAATATTATCTACAGGAGATATTCTCCAGGTTTTTTCCAACTTCCATCAATGTCAAAGTTTGTGACCCAGAGCAAAGCTGGGAATCAAGATGTTGGGAATGCTATAAAAAAATGATTAAGCTTTCCTTTTTTCTTTCGGATCTGAAAAACAACCATTCACTGAATCTGTATTGTAATCATTATATTTGTCATTATATTGTCGTGTGTCATTATGACAGCGATAAAGGCCAGATTTCCAGTCTGCCTAAAATAAACTGACGAAACCCATGCACCACTTTTGAAACTGATTCACGAATTCACAACTGACAGATGCGGATTTATTCAGCCATCCAGCAGAAGCACAATGTTCAATCACTCACCACGGCCTTGTTTGCCTTTCAAAGCATCTGCTGATTCAGAAGTCACAAATCTTTCAGTACTTGTGTGACTGCTTGACACTCAACAGACAGACTGTGCCTATTAAACAACGTACTAATGGAAAACTGGACCAGAGAATCTTTCGTAAGCTCTAACCAAACTTGTATGGCTCGCTGATCGACTTGACTGTGATGTTGTGAAATGTGGGGCAGCATCACTAACCGAAAAGTGACAGAAGCATGACGATTAGGATTGCAATGATTATTTTACCAATAAACGAAAGTCATGCTCATATTAAACTGAAAGAAACAGCTGAACATGGAGAAAGAGACAATGAGATATCAGATTGCACAGGCTTTTGTTTCAGTATTTAAATGTGAGATCTTGAGAAATGTGACCGGCAAAACAAAGGCAAAGGAGTTTTATCTAAGGGCAACCCATTGAGACAGGTGAGCTGTTGACACATCACTAAACACACACCAGCCCTGAGTATCTGACACTCAGATGAATGTTTGCTCATCTCTTTGGCAACCTGGGCTTGAATGGAAGCGATCACTATAAATCTCAAACACTTACACACTCTTGCAGGAAAAAACCCCCACAAAAGCACATTTCCACCGAACAGCAATTGATATTACTTGAAATTTCTCTATGACAGTTTCTAACATCCAGTTTGATTTGCAAATTAGAAATTTTGTATGACATCCCCTACAGGTCAGTTGTGTCACACCAGCAGCAGTAAGTCACAAGACCCCATTAGCCCAGTTGGACAGAAGCTGTCCCTGTGGATACACATACTGTAGCTTGAGGGGGAAAAGTGCTTTTGCCCTGGAACGGTCATACTGTACAAACACTAGAGTAACCAATTCCCTTTACTTACCACCTATATTAATAAAAATGTCAATGTCCGAGTGAGTAGAAGGCCAAGACCCTGTTGATTTATATAAAGACCTCTATTACACTTTGGTGATACCGACAACATTATCACAAACCATTTGACTTTTCAAATGCATTCTGTGTCAAGTTTAAGCTTATAAATAAAAGGTTAAAAGTTTTAACATTCGGTTAGGTTTGTCAGTGATGATAACGGCATCCAGTGAGCTTAACTGAACACATCACAAAAAGAAAAGAAAAAAACAGAGACTGGTGGCATTGGTTATAAATGAATAAACCCCTGCTTATTTTGTGACTTCAGAACAGTGTGTTTAATAAAAATAGTAACTGAGGGAAGCTAAAAGAAATATGCTTTTACTTCACATCTTGATTTGAGCCTTTTTAGCCTTTAGATAATTTCATTTTATATATTAATTTACTTAAATACTACAGAGTCATTCTGTGACCTTTTGATTGCGAACCACAATACTAAATAAAACCTGCAATAAAAAAATAATGACCAACAGAACTGAACTTATACTTAAAGGGCCGGTTTCCCGGATAGGAATTAGATTAAGCCAGGACTAGACCTTTGCTAATTTAGGACATTTAAGATTTTTTAGAAACATGTCTTACAAAAATGCATTATCTGTGAGCATTTTAAGACCAAACAATGGCAATAATGTATTTTAAGATATCTCAGTGCAAGCTTTTTCCAGTTTAGGCAGCTCTTAGCATTTATTTTAA
Organism: Enteromius trimaculatus; assembly: GCA_032361065.1. Lineage (NCBI taxonomy): Eukaryota > Metazoa > Chordata > Actinopteri > Cypriniformes > Cyprinidae > Enteromius > Enteromius trimaculatus. Next base: position 13,525,967 of record JAUMHP010000060.1, read on the forward strand.
TCTAGGACTAGTCTTAAACCCTGTTCGGGAAACTGACCCATTATGTTTATTTAAATGTTTATTCATAATGTTATTTTTACAATTTAAAAAAAACTCATATACCTTAAACGTATTATGTGCTACATCTTAAAAAGCTACACCTTAGTGTACGCAAAATTCTCTTGCATAACCATAGGTGGATGCACAAACATGCGGTTGAGAGGATTTGTTTATTCATTCACTCCTTAACTGGTCTTCCCTTTCTTCGAGCACTAAAAGAATGGGTAGCTTGCCTCATTGTTTTAAGTTGCCCTGACTCACTGAGCATGATAGGAAGCAGAGTGTGTTCCTCTCTTTCTCCTGAACAACACAGATGTTTAAACTGAACTCAGGAAAAGGAAATAAACACTTCCACATGAAATCTACCCACTGAGGCCTCCACCCCTCCCGTCAACTAATTTACACCACAGTAAATCCATCAGCCGGCCATATAAAAACCTACAATATGTATATATGAAATGGAATGGTGTTTGGACTGAAATTTGATTATGCAAACAAGAGAAAGCAAGGGCACAGCCTCGACAGCCTGATGTGATTCAGACACTAAATACCTTCATGGTAACCCCTGACCACTGGCTTAATGGCATTTCACAGTCCCCTTTTTATTGGTTTAGGATAGATTAACATTATCCCTGTGCAAACCGAGGCTGTGGACATGCAAAATAGACAAATGCATATTCTCCCCAGGCATAGCCTAATCCAGCCCGATGTCAAATCCCACACAGAAGCTCCCAGACAGAGAGATGTAGAGCAGTGTGTCATTCCACCCCTTTCAGAAAGCAGCTCAGAGTGGGAAACTGATCCAGGATCAGCATTTGTTTGGAGTAATCTGATACAGGATAAATTGTCCTACTGTGAAATGCATCATGATAACAAGTCAACACCCAGTCTGGTTTGTTTGTTCACCAGAAGAGTATTACATCACTTGTTCACCTCTGCAGTGAATGGGTGCCGTCAGTATAACAGTCCAAAAGGCTGCTAAAAACATCCAAAAGACTTTAAATCTCTCACTTTTGGACAAAATATGCATCTAATAAAGCTTCCTCCAGTAAAGGAGTCTAGCCTCAATTGCCCTCTCACATCAAAACCAACTGACATATTTCTTTAAACTGATAAAATAACTGTAAAATGTGCTTGTGTGTATATTTCAAGATTATGGAGAAAACAAATAAAAAATGTATTGATTAATTTGTTTATTACAAACACACAGCTCCCCACTTCAGTACATTAACTAATGGACAAGATTACCTGAGAATGTTTTATCAGATGTTTCGTTCTGACGGCACCCATTCAATGCACAGGATCTAAAAGTGATGTACTGTAACATTACACATGGCTCGAACACTCTTCATATGCATTTTGTATATGTATGCATTTTTGAGTAAATTAAACAAAATAATGAGTATCATGTCATTGACCCATGAATTTCTCTCACTTTAAGACCGAAACTGCCATACCATGAAACTTTTCTTTTTAAGTGCCACAACTCTGCTGATAACACTGTTTTCTCAGCTGATGAGTAAGAGGCTTATTCCATCAATCAATACAACAGCATTGAAATGTATTCCTATTACATATTACCTCCAGAGAGAGCTGCCAGGGCACAGACTGTTAGTAAGGTCACCACAGGACTGAGGGTCTTAATGTAAAAATCAATGAAGATTAATGAGTGAATTTGTTGTGAGCTGTATTAACCGTGCCGAAGGTTATGGACCGGCTGTGTGCTCATTATTAGACAATGTATATAATAATGGCCCGCACAAATGAAAAACCGGCCATATGACCGGTGTGAAGGCCCGCAGGTGCTTGTGTGAACAAGAACGTACAGAGTCTTGAACCAAAAGAAATGCACTTCAAGCTCAGCTTAATGCATTTCATATAAATAATTCATCCTACAAGTCTAAAGCATGGGGAGTTTGAGATCATCGGCTTGTTCAACACACTTTGTTCACAAACTCAGAAACACAGATGGCATTTGTTGCCAAAAACATTTTCATAATTAAGGCTGGTTACAACAACAAAAAAATCCCAGACAGCATGATAGATTATAAACGGTGAAACTCAACACCAGAATGTATATGAAGAGTGTATGAGTGTGAGAGAGAGCTGGAGCTGGGCCCAGTAGTGCTCTGGGAATGCAGTCCGAGTTGATTGGCTGGTTTCCTGATATTGTCTGAAGTCATTTGGTGAAATAGGCAGAAGCATACAGAGCGGAGAGAGCAGCATAACTCAAACCATGTGATGAGGCAGAGCCCTGTGGGGAGTCACCACAGATTCAGCACAATGGATAGTCTGTGGTGCCTTTACCTGGGAATTACGGCTCACTCATCAACTCCTCATAAAGGAATCAAGTGAAATAAATGACGAATGCACTTAGAAATGTGACCAACGGTATCACATGTGATTTTATTTAGAGATTGAGAGTCATGCTTTAAACTTATCAAAGAGTGTATCTGACCTTCCGTGAAATGGATTTTGTCAAGTTGCCCTTATTTCAACTTGACTAAACCCGGGGGGGAAATAAGTTTCACAATGCTTAAGAACAGAGATTTATTCACTCATAACTGAGAAACGCATTACATGATGTCCAAAACGAAAAAGACAATAAATGTGCAAAAGCTAATGCAAAAAAGACAAACTCAAGTCCTGCGAATTCTATAAATATTATGTATGCATGTGTGTGTGTGTGTTTGTGTGTGCGTGTGTTTATGTTTATACAAAACGTTGCCTATTATTTTTTTAGGTCTAATGATTTTAATATCACATAAAACACATAGGCTAAATAAGCTGATAGGCCTCTCTCTACTCCTCCAAGTCACCACATTTTTTAAATATTTACAGGCATAGCTGTTTCGATGGAAACTATTGCTTAATATTTTGTTTACAGGAAATACATCACATGGGGAAAAGAAAAGTGAGATTAGAGCACTCTTCTTACCTTGTCTCACAGTTTTCAACCTAATAGGTCCCTTGCAGTTCTTGATCACTGTCAGCACATCATACAGCGGCAATCCAGAGACAGAGAGCGTCTCCACTTCCAGCAGTAATTCCCCCTCGGACACTTTCCCATGTCTGTACTGTACGACATTCCCGTTAACGGGTCCGATACAGGCGAACTCCCCATTCTCCGCTCCGCCGAGCAGCTTCACGTTCAGCTCGCCGCGGGCGTCCTTAGAGATCGTGCACTCGTTAACTTTAGTGGTCCAGTGATTCTTTTTCTGTACCACTTTGGACATGGTGAATCAATAAAATCCGTCCAGAAACAGGTGGTTCCGCTGACAGGCAAGACAACGCAATAGTTTCATAGAATGAAATATCCCACGCACACGCGGTAAAGTTTCTTTTCCGTCTCCTCGGTCATGAATGCAGCTTCTTCGCAGCCCAAAAAAAGAAGGAAAAAACAAACTCAAGCCATTGTTCGGCTGTTCACCAAATGAAATCCCCACTCCGGCCGCTTCTCTAATTAGCCTGTATTGTTTTCCTCATCTTCTTAACATGTTTGCCTTTAATCCTCTTGGTTGCGCTCATCTGCTTGTGTTTTAATTTCATAAACCTCTTTAACTACACTTCGTCAAGTCTTAAGCCGTTTCCGAAATAGTTTTTTTTTTCTAAAACACTTCTAAGAAGAATTCCTGAATTTTCGGTGAACGTTTCCTCCTGGTTCACGGCTCCTTTAAACAGGTACAGCGTTGACGTGTGTTTTGATACATTTCATCCTGTTCTGCCTGCTCTCAACTAGGGATGGAGCGAATGTAACGTGCGCGCATGCGCACTATTTCCATTTGGACTCATGAAGGGAATCCTCAGTGCGTCCGTCACCAGGTCCTAAAGTCCGTCATTTACCGAATAATAATATTTACAAACCTGAGCTGATTTTAATTAAACTCCTCTCATCTTATATATCCTCCAAATGCTGCAGTAAATAAATGCCAACATAGACATGTTTAATCGCGCCTAGACTTTATAAGTGGCTTCAATCATCATGTAGCTGTAACTAGTTAGCCTTATTGTAATGCAATTTATTGAAAACACTTTTAGAAGCACTGTACTGGGCCTGAACCATAAATCATTAGCCTAAAAGATTTTCAGAGTAGTTTTGTCTTTGTTAGCCTATGTTTAAGACTTGCCTTTTAAAAAGATAGGAATTTGTTTCCTACACTCTTGCACAACCAGTTTTATCTGTTTTCCAGGAGTGTTGGTTTTGTAGAAATTTAGCCTAGCATAAGAGTTCATTCCAGATGAATCCTTGTTTTTCAGGTTCAACCTGCCTTTCATGTCTGTTGTCCTGAAAATAATTGTGCCATACTTTCCAAAACACTGTTTATAGTGTCTATGGCCCGGTTTCACAGACAGGGCTTAGCCAAACCAATATTAGGCCATAGTTCAATTAGGACAATTAAGTCATTTTTATAAACATGCCTTAGAAAAAAAGCATTATTGGTGTGCATCTTAAGACCAAACAAAGGCACTGACGTGTTTTAAGATTGGTCATTCCAAGTTCCTTTAATTTAAAACAGCTCAGATTTACATTTTAGTCTAAGATCAGGCTTAAGGCTCGTCTGTGAAACCGGGGGTATATATATTTATAAAGGAATAGCTAACAATGTACTGTTCACAACACATTTGCAGATGTAACATGCAGAAACAACATTATTTTTTTACACAATTATTTTAAGATTTTCAACATTATACTATTATGTGTAATACACAATGTACATATTTCATGTCATATCTTTTATGTTAGTTTTTCTGTATCTGTATCAGACATGAAATCGATGATTTTTTACCAACGTCAGTACTGTCACGATCAACCATTCCATCAATATTTCTTTGTAAATGTGTGTGTTTTTAAATAAGCAAGTCCCATTTCAATTACACTTTTCTTCACCTCTGTCACTTACGCCCATATTGTTGCACAATATTTTTTCTGCATGTGTTGGTCTGACAGCATGTTAGAGCCTGACACGTGAAGGGCCGTCGTCGGGATCAGATGGGCTTCGCTGTTCACCTTGGGAAAAGCAAATGAGCTCTCTGATCCTAAAAATAACATTCAAAGTACTCCTTCTCCCTGGAGACTCCAACCATTGGCCTGGATGGGACAGGAAACAGAGTGCTTTTAAGCTTAAACCATGCAACTTCTCCTCCAATCGTCAGCGGAGCTATCAGACGCTCGCTGCGTTCACGCCATGCCAGCCTGCTGCATCTGGGATCTTTGAATGATGATGTAACGTGTCTAACCCGATTTCACTCCTGAAATAATCATGAGCAAATTTGAAGTGGTAACTAAATGCTGTTTGGCTCCAGCGAAAATCTGATGTCCCTCTCGTTGGCCTGTGCCAGCTGAGACCTAAAGCCCAATGCAACTGCGTGACAAAAATGCTTCAATTCAGCATTGTGCCTTCGTGTTTTAGAAAGGAAGTAAGGAAGGCATACAGCTGATGTGGAAGTAGAGTTGTATATGTGGGTGTGCAACTTACAACAACATGTCTCTCTCTCTTTCTTTCTCTCTCTCTCTCTCTCGTTTTGCCAGTCAAATCCTCTCTGACCTGATAGTGGGCAGGACTTTCTCACTGCTGGCCTTCTACCACAAACCTCCCTGCCAGAACACGTCATTTAAGTCTGTGTGGCTAATGCACAGTGACTGCGACCCCTGTTTCTCCTTTTCATTTGATTCCATCTGCCTTCCCATGCCTTCCCGCAAGCACCCCCGATTGCAGAGGGCGAACTATCTACATTTTTCTCTCCCAGCCCCCTTCCTCGCTCTCAGCTGATGAACACATGATAAACACATTGGCACATCATGCAGTATGTCAGTCAAATTATTATTTTGGATTCTATTTGAATTTATCTATTATGTAATTCATATGCTGACCTATAGCATTACAAGTTCACCACACAATCACTTTTTGAACTTTTAGATCAGGTTTATAGTTTATAGCTAGATTTTACATCTAAATGCAATATTTAAAAGTCTGCACTGAATGTATCTATATTGGAAAAATCACTATCAGCATTAGACTTTGCTGTATAATATTGAGTATTAATAGTTTATGAGTTTCTGAAATTAAATCTTGTCTGACTGGAACAGATGACATATACCTCTCAAATAATATATTTTCATTACATTATTAGGAAAAGACGTGACGTGTGGCCAGGTATGGTTTCTCATACTAGGAATTTGTGCTCCGCATTTAACCCATCTATGTGCACACACACAGCAGTGAGAAGTGAACAACAACACGGTTCCTTGCTCAAGGGTCTCTCCTCAGTCGTGGTATTGAAGGTGGAGAGAGCGCTGGTTATTCACTCACCCCACCCACAACCCCTGCGGTATAAAGCATGTGTAAGTAAAAATATCAGCAAGCTAAACAAATACAATAATAAAAGCTAAACTAATAAATACCGATTGCATATTTGAATCATATTTGGGGTTAGTTCACCCCAAAATGAAAATTCTGGCCCATAAGACCTTTGTTCATCTTCTGAACACAAATTAAGATATTTCTGATGATATCAGAGAGCCATCTGTCCCTCCATAGACAGCAATACAACTGAAACGATCCCAGATCCAGAAACGTAGTAAAACATTGATAAAAGAGTCCATGTGACATCAGTGGATCAACTTCAGTTTTGCACCGCTATGAGAATATTTATTTTTGCACAAAAACAAAAAATAACATAATTTACCATTCTTCTCCCCCGAGTTTCGTCTTCCGCCATAGAGAGTGTCGCAATGCAACACATACACAAGCTTTACTGTATTAGTCGTAATCTGCCTTGTTCACATCCGGGTGAAAGCATGTGCATGTACGTGGTCTGCAGCTGCTTACGTCTAGCGGAAACCGTATGCATGCGTTGTGATACTCTTTGAAATGACGTAAGACTTAAGTCACAGGAGAAGAATGGTTGAGTAAATTGCGTTATTCCTGTTATCTTCGCGCAAAAACAAAAGTATTCTCATAGCGTCGCAAAACTGAAGTTGACCACCGATGTCACATGGACTGTTTTACTGATGTTTTTACCTCGTATCTGGACCTGGGATCATTTCACTTGTATTGATAGCTCTCTGATATCAACAAAAATATCTTAATTTGTGTTCAGAAGATGAAATAAAGAATTTTAACAACAATGCATATGTGTTGTAAATCAGTATTACCAGAAACAGGGGAAAAAAGTTATTATTATTAGTTATGGTTAGTATCAACACAAGATTGAAACCGAGTAGACAGCTTTTTCACTAAGTTCAATATGGTCAATATAAATCATATATAATATGATGTTATGTAGGGTGATGCTTATTTAGGGTGTCCAGGTAAGCACATTAATTCAGTAAAGTCACACTCACTATTGCTGCATAATCTTTATCTACTAAATGTAACCAGCTGACCAGATGCACAATTTGAAGCCCAAATCTCTCCATCTTTGCTCGTCATCTGTCTTATTCTTTCAGTCTCTCTTTCTCTGTGGCTGTAATCCTGTTCATTAGCTTAAAATGAATGCACTCTGAGTGCTATCCAATTGCTGGAAAGTACCATAAAACCCTTTAAACATCCTTTGGTCAGAATATGATCCCCTAAAGCTCTTCAGTGGATGGATTAAAAGAATTAGCTTTAAAAAAAACAAAAAAACAAAAAAAACAAAACTTCAGTTTGATTTCTGGATTAGTTTGAAATGTCTCACTGAAAAATCTGAAAATATATCCTTCTTTGAAAGTCATTTTCAAAGCATAGTATAAAAAAAAATCCTATTGGAATGCATTGGCGACTAGATGAAAAGAGGTGCATGCAAAACTTTTCTATTAAACCCAAATGGTCCCTCCACAGTGATGTGTGCGGTATTATAAATAAAGGTTCACTCAAAGCATGGATGAACGTTAGAATCAGCCTTGATGGGCTACACTCAACAAACAAGATGAATAAAAGCCTTTGGTTCTGTTTTAATTTAACTGCTGTCCTTGACTATGCTTGATCTTAGTGTTTAAAGAGGAACGGTAAATGCCTAGATGGGAAATTTGCGACCTTGCTTAACCTTGGCAGTGTGTGTGTGTGCACAAAAAACAAGATATTTTTCTTCTGAAAAAAAATAAAAAATACACTGAAGCGATACACTGAAACCAAAGAGCTGATCTTTTTAACTTCCAGGAATGTACATACTCGTAAGTGTTTATACCATATCAAAAGGCAGTTTATGTAATCATGTGACGTTCTCTATTCAGCATATTTCTTTGATAATAAACTCTTTCATGTTATTCATGTATTCATTTATTCAAACTCTCATTCTGATGTTTTGCTTTGTACTTCTTGTCATCAGTATCAATGAAAAATTCAATGTAACGTGAAATTTGTTCATGCACTACGTGTAAATGTTGACAGAATGATCATTTCTCAGGGTAAACAGTCCCTTTGAATCTGCTTATATCAATTCAGCTTTGGCTTTAGGGCTCCTCACCACCCACTTTGTGGGGCTTCCTGTACAGATTCAGTAAACCGCAGCTTTATAAGAGCACCTCCTGCTCTCTCTCTCTGTGTGTAGTATGTCTATATGTGTGTTTCTGTGTAACCAGCAAGCTCCTGAAGAACCTGGAACAGCTCCAGAACATACCATGCAGCGTGGCCCCAGTATCTCTTTATATGGCTCCAGTGTCGGCTTCCACTGAGACTGCAGGAATGCTTTGAAAGTGATGAGCTCCATTCTGGTGTGATCAGTTTCAATAACAACATTACTGACAAATTACACTGCATATTTTGATCCTTTCCTCCTGTTTTGGGGCATGAGTGGGTGAATGAATTACAGTAAGCGCACAAGCTTGACTAGTCTGTGGGTTAGGCACAACGTGCTGAATTTGATTATGGAAGACGAGGACTTTGTACCCTTTAAATGCAAATTTTGCAATGGTAGGGGAGTTCTTGGTGTGACACACACATATAGGCCACACTGAAGGAAATGTTTCTGTAATGAAGCAGGTTTGTGAAAAAGAAACCTGGGATCACTCCGATCAAGGGCCACACTTCTGCCCGCTAGTGGCAGATCTCTTAATCTATCATTATTAAATAATAATGGTGATTCCATAAAAAAAAGAAATCTGTTTAGATAGAATAATATTAAAGGATGAATAATCTTCAAAGAGCGGCCCTGTGTTCATTCTTTAATGCTCTCCAAAGGTTTCTGCTTGTGCTCATTGTATCTGGGCTTTATCATTTGAAAATGATAATATTGTTCCTGACATACTGTATATAGCAACTAAAAGTCAACAAATAGTTTTTACTGGCTATGGCGCAGTAATATAAAAACAAGACATTTAATGTTTGATAGCTTATATATAGTTGAGTGAAGGAAAGAGAAAGATATCCACAGATTTACACACTGCATGCTGAATACACTGTAAAAGAAAAATCCGAACTATTTACGGTAAAAAAAAAAAAAGGCAGCTGTGGTTGCCAGAATAAAACCATGAAAAATACAGTAATAATATTTAGTTTTACGGTTTTATGTTAAATATGTAATTTATTATAATAAACCGCAATAACTGATATAATGTTAATATACCAACCTATTAAAGCAGTGAAATCTATTTTGTACCTCTGAAATACACTGATAACTACCAAATGCAGGTGGTGATGAGAAGGTCATATGATGAACCAAAGCTCATCACAAGTAGCTTTTAAATAGTAACATATATAGAAGGTGCTCATTCACACAAAAACTAAACACCATCATGGTAAGAATTATTAAACTGAAATGTGCAATAAATTTTCATTTAACAACATTACATGTAACAGACAACCCTAATGAACATAACTGATACAAAAAAAGAAGAAATAGTTATTTCAAAGTGTAATGAAGCACTTGAATCGTCCGAATCCATTTGCAGGCTTTATTTCAAAGACAGGTCAAACAGGCTTAGGTCAA
>JAUMHP010000060.1:13542395-13571428 GCA_032361065.1 Enteromius trimaculatus
ACACAGCATAAACACATATATAATGTAAAGAAAAACTTTTATTTTGGATGCGATTAATCGCGATTAATCGTTTGACACCACTAATATATATATATATATATATATATATATATATATATTTACCAGACTTCCAGTTGTATGTCCGACAAGACAATGCTATGCTAACATGCCATATGCTACATCAATTGCAAGCATTTATTAGCTTTCAGATGATGTACAGACCACAATTAAAAAAAAATTGTTCCTCATGGCTGGTTTTGTGGTGGAGTTTCACATTTATCCTATAATGAAATACCTACAGTGTGATTACATGCTACATTTTATTATTTGACTTTACGCGATTTTTTTCTTAAAATTTTTATAACTCATTATTATTTTTCTATTTTTATTACATTTATTTTATTTTATTTATGGTATGGTATTTATGTACTAAAGTTTATTTTGCACAACATGTAGTTCCGCCACTTCCGGTGAGTCATTGTGGTCGCTTGCTTCACGCGCTTGTCGTTTCTGGCAGAAGGCGCTGATGAGAGTGGGAACTTTAACAATCACTTCTCCTTTATAAGAAGATCGTTTTGTCGTCGATCAGATTTAACCGAATTAATGCCAGGGTGCTTTGACAGTAAATGTAGTTATCTCGCAACTTTAGGCGGTTGTTTTAACATCCTAATGAGATGTTTATGACGTAGCGTCAGATAGTTTTGCTGAAAGGGGGCGAGGTTTGTGTAAACATCTGAAAATGTTGACCAGACTCAACAACACGAATTACTGAGCAACAGCCACATGTCGTTTTCTGGGCTCCAGGTATGTTTAATATTGTATTGTTTTCCGATAACTAAAAGCAAGCGATTTTACCTGTAGCGGTCTTTATCAAATGCTGTCTAGGTAGGCAGCTCCCTAGGTTTTGACACACGGCCGCTGTCCTTATTTGAGTCGCTTCCCATGTTACCTAGTGTTTAAGAACAGGCGTCTCCTTTTCAGTGTAGGCGATGACATGACCTGTCTTTCTGACTCTTTCGAGGAATTAAATATTCTGTGATTTACACCTGAGATGACCTGACCTAATGTGTTTAAAAAAATGGCAGGGATAGCATGGTATCAGAAAAAGGTAAGCCTCGACTATATCTGTCATGCATGTCATAATACAGATTATTGTGATTTAGAAAGAGATTGAGAGTTCTCTTCTGTCAAAGATAGGAGCCTATGATCAGCAGATCTGGGAAAAGTCACTGGAACAAACTGAGCTGAAGGTAAAGTGACGAAAGTGGCAGTTTGTGTTTGCAACATTGTGTAAAATGTATGCAGTCAGACCTGTGAAACATTGTTGCATGTGAACAGGGCTTCGGAAGCAAACCTAAGAAGACTGGCCATATCAAGCCAGACCTCATAGATGTTGACCTAGTTAGAGGTGAGTCAACGTTGAAGTTTACCACCTGGGGCCTGTTCCATAAAACAAGTTTACCAAATAAGCAAGGCTTATTTAATTTAGTCTGGCTTATTGCCAGTTAATTTGTATTAATATAAGTCAGACTATCTGCCGTAAGCCTGGCTTATTTGGTAAACTTGTTTTATGGAACAGGCCCCTGAATCTCTTGTGTGTGTGTGTGTGTGTATAATAGTTATATGTTTTCAGATCAGATATCATACTTAAAATGGGAAAATGTGACCGCTAAAAAAGCTGTAGTTTATGAAAAGTATATGTAGTGTCAAGTGTATATATATCTATAAATCTGTATTGATCAAAAAGTCATTTTAAAGCATCTAAAGCATTCCATTTCTAATAACAAGCATTCTAAAAATACATTATTTTCATCTATCTATCAACGAATCATAAAATCACAAAAAAAGGCTAAATAATATTCAGTTGATTAATTTTTAACAGTGATCAGAATTGTTTCTTGAGCAGCAAATTGAGCGTATTATATTGATTTCTGTTATTGTACTATATTTATTTTTTCTTTTTACGTTGATGTATTTTTTTTATTGTTATGATGCTCTTTTAAACAATTGAAATAGTATCTGTACGTCTGCAGGTTCTACATTTAGCAAGGCCAAACCCGAGAGCCCTTGGACCGCTCTGACTCGTAAAGGCTTGGTCAGGGTCCTCTTATTTCCTTTCTTCTTTCAGTGGTGGATCCAGGTTACTTCTAAAATCCTTTCTACCCTCATCTTAGTTCTGTACTTTCTTCAAGGTATGCAGTTTTTCTTCTTTTCAGGAAAGTACAGTCACATTAATGTAAACAATGCATTCAAGTTTCAGCCTAGTTTCGTTTGTTCATTTTTTGAATATCTCAGATTTTTTCAAGAGATAACACTCGTAGTTGAGTGATAATACTTTTGATTCTCAGTATGGTATCACGGTTCTGAGGGTTTTTTGTTTGCAGTGGCCGGAGCTGTGTTGTATTTTGAGGTGCCTGCAGCCTGTGCCAGTGAGGTTGTGGGTCCGTTGTGTCTCATGCTGTTGCTGGGTACAGTACACTGCCAAATAGTATCCACAGAATCCTCCAGAAGCCCGGAGAACAGCCCAGTCCCCAGCCGGACTGCCAGCCCTGTCCGCAGGAAAAGGTTAAGCTGCTGCTGTGTCAGATTTGTGAGAGACAGACTTATCACTTAAGTGTTTTTTCTCTCATCCAATGGTCAATACATCTAATGTTCTGCAAGGCTTGCAGTTTAAGTAGTGCCAGTGTTCAGCTGACACTAATGAATTGGTGACAAACAAGAGTCCGCAATAAAGAGAAGGAAATGATGTTTGCTATTAAACAAGCATGCCAAGTTCTTAGAATGGTACTGATTGTATTCATGTAACCTTATACCATGCGGCTTAATATGCGGTAGTAATGTTGTCCTGCACCTTAAATATATATGTGTGTGTGTGTGTGAACTTAACTATATTTTAAAAAAGCTTTTATTTGAAGAAGAATAATTTTAAATTATATTATTCAAGGTTTAAATTTAGTTTTAAGTATTATTTCATTAAAAACTATTATGTTTTACCTACATGATATGTGTATTTATTTAGTGCTGTCAAATGATTCATCGCACATTAATCACATTCAAAGTATGTTTTTGTTCACATAATATATGTGTGTTTACCATGTATATTTATTATGTGTATGTAAATACAAACACTTGTATATATTTAATATATATATATATATATATATATTTAATAATGTGTGTGTGTGTATGTATATATATATTTAAATTATATAAACATATACGTGTAAATATTTTCAAAATATAAGCTGTAATAAATTTACACATTACACATCCATATATTATGTAAACAAAAAATATATATTTTCAATGTAACTAATTACTTGACAGCACAAATATATATAGTTTTGAATAAATTATTTATTTCATCAAGACAAAAAATGCATAATGTTATTGAACCTAGTGTCAAAACAGACACCTAATTTAATTGGATGTATTATTCTTATATATTATAGCACGTATAAATGTTTAGGTCCTGGCTTTTTATTAGTTAGTACCTCATCTTTTCATGTAATTCTGTTTTTGTCACAATTTAAATAATTCTGGTGTTTATTTCTAGACAGAGGAAGAGTAGAAAATCAAAGAGGTCCGAGGATGAGAGCAGCAGAGGGGGAGGAATAGTAGAACTCAAACTTGAAGACAGCCGGCTCAGATCAGAAAAGAGACTGGTAAAACCCTTTTCTTAGAACTGTACTTTTAGAATTGTCGTGAACATTCATGGTTGCGTTATTGATCGAGCGCCTGTGGGCTTTGCAGATTTCCCTGAGGAGGCCTCTGTATGGGGCTTCTGAAGATCTCTCCAGTGAGGAAGAAGCAGAGGAAGCAGAGCTTCAAAAAGAGAGACTCTTCTCATCAGCACCTCCCAAATACGCCCGAGCGCTTAGGAATAGACTTCACAACCTCCCCATGAACAGTCTGCAACCCCAGACTCAGGTGAGTGTCTTTGTAAAACCGAGCAAAACTTCTGTTGAATCAGAAGTTAATATCAATTTTGCTTGACGCACATAGGGAGAGACTAACGGCAGGCCGACAGACGGCCCAGTGCTGCCACGTGAAGTCGAGCTTCTGCGACCCGCAGAGGGCTCACATCCAGCCTCGGACACAGATGATATGTTATGGGAGGAGCTTCTGCACGATCCTGACTCTGCCTCCACAGGAAGCAGCGAAAGTGGGGAGGAGGAGCCTCACAGTCATAACCACTCCCTCCCTATGCCCACCATCGCTCTGACGAGTGATGAGGATGAAGCCTTACCGCAGGTGGGTTGCGGTTTTGTTGTAATAAGTTTAAAGACCGTGCAAAGTCATTTTGAGAATTATTTGTAAAACCGTTAGAAATGCATTTCTGAAACATGTTACTAGGACTGTGAACTATATGATACTTAATGGGGGAATTGTACCGTTAAACAGTTTTTCGTCATTTTCTTGACCAGGATTTATTGGGCGGGTCTAAATGTTAAGCTTGGTGGTGCAATGGAGCCACTGAGCACTGCCCCGCCGCGAAACTATAAGAGCTGTGTTGGATTTGAAGCAGCACTGACTGCACAGACTGATCACTGTGTGACATCAGTCCAGTGAGAGCTATAGAGAGGAGATGCTCATTATTGCTCTCGCAGTACTTTGATGTGAAACACTGATCGCTCTGCACAGTGCCGCTTCAAGTTGCATAACACGCATAATAAATAGAGTGCATAAGCATCAGTGGTTCATCTGTTCAATCATGAGTTACTGTTAGATACTACACCCTACAGTTTGCTTTGTCTCATTATTTAAATCAAGCTGCTTGATTAAAACGGTTGAGAGAGATGGCAGCTTTGCTGTGAGTGGGCGTGGTTTCAGCGCAGTGAGGGGACACACACTCAGCGTTTGAGAGCAAAGAGGACGGCGCTTTTTTTCAAGATTTTGATACCTTATTTTATTTACCTTTTATTTACCTTGCGTTTTTTTAACATTCAAAATTGGCTGGGTGGTTAAGAACACATTTTTCTGTGGTGTGACAATATAATGTAATATTGATTTCACACAGACTTTAAAGTGACTCTTAAAGGAACAGTTCACCCAAAAATTAAAATGTGCTGAACATTTACTCATCCCCATCCAAGACGTAGATTATATTGTTTCATCATCAAAACAGATTTGGAGAAATCCTTTGCAGTGAATGGGTACTGTCGGATTGAGAGTCCAAACAGCGGATAAAAACATCACAGTAATCCACACGACTCAAGACAGTAATCTTGAACATCTTGTGAAACAAAAAGCGGTTTTAAATTAATATTAATAAATTCATCTCTTTTTTTTTTAAACTATACCTAGATAAAATCCAAATTCTCTACCCATAATATTGCTTTTTCCAGTGAAGAAGTAGTCTCTTCTGAATCAGTAGAGAATATTCAAAATCTTGCCTAAAACAAGAGTTAAATATTAAAACTTATTTATGGTAAGTTTGTTTGTTTTTTACAAACATGGATCTTTTCTCTTTACAAGAGTTTACTTGATGGACTGAAGTTATTTGGATTGCTAGTTATTGTGATGTTTTTATCAGCCATTTGGACTGTCAATCTGACGGCACCCATTCACTGCAGTGAATCCATTGGTGAGGAAGTGATGTAATACTAAATTTACCAAACCTTTAAGCAGCAAACTCATCTATGTCTAAGATGGCCTGATGATGAGTAAACTTTAATTTTTGGGTTAAATATTCTTTTAATTTTGTGAGAAAGTCTTTTTAAACCCTTGTAAAACCTCTTTACCTCTAAGAACAAATTAAGATTGCATTGTTGAATTAAACAGCAGTGGCACAGGCAATCAATCATACTAAGCAATAATTACCATTTAAATATTAATGTGCTATCCACAGTTTGTAAAGTTCTGTGTTTAAAAAAGACTTGTCGAACCGCAACAGCAATCACATTATTTAATTTCTGTGGGGTCATTTCTATAGATGACTAAGCACCTATAACAAGTTGTGGGCTCTTTGCATGTTGTGCTCAAATGATCTGATATTTTAGAAAACTTATTGAACTTGACACACAGTTGTGAGGGTCTGCGGATCTGGTATCAATTCCTTTCTATCTTTATTTTTGGTCTAACCACGTGACTTTGGTTGCCTGACATTTACTGAACATTAGTTCAAAGTTAAAAAGTGTCGCAAGACTTTATCTATGCACTTTGAATGACGCAAATGATTTCTTTATCCTTTCAGCACCAGTTTTCGTGGCTGCAGGCTTGTCACCCCTCCAAAGATCGAGTCAGTGCCATTATCTGGGAGCAAGGAGAGTGTAAGAAAGCTGACATGTCCGTGCTGGAGATCAGTGGTATCATTCTCACAAGAGTAAAGTCCTTCTTTATTTCTACACTAGCGGTTTTCATTGCTTAAAAAGAGAAGAGAACTGTTGACTTCCTCCTTAAACACAAATTATATTCAAATTGAATGTAAACTCCTCTGTTAGCATTCGAACACCGACTGTTGTAGAGTTTTGCATTGGAATTTGCCTTGGACACATTTTTAACTGACCGGAAAGCAACAGGTCAGTGATGTTGCTGTACAATTAAGCTGAAGGATTTCTGTTTCCAGGTGAAGGTGGTTGAACAAGGGATGGGTTATCTGATCTTCGGCAGCCTGGTCACCGCCTCACTGGCTCTGCTTCCCTACTGCTTCAGACTGGCACAGAAACTGGATGTTGCCAATCTCAGTTCTGTCTCTTTAGAGGAACTTCCCAAAGTGGCCATTGGGCCGCCTTGTGCCTTGTCCTATGCATTCTTCATCATCACCATGACAGAAAGAGTTTTCCTCTCTGGACTCTTCTTTTTCATGATGTGTGTGGCTGAGAGAACATATAGACAGGTAAATATGAAAATGCCTTAGCGTCTGTGTACTTCCCCTTTAAATCTTCACAAGCTCTGCTGACCCCGCCCCTCTTTTCCAAGGCGTTCTCAGAGGATCTTTGTTTAACCGAATTCATAGTGAAACTTGCCAATTAGCACATTATTATGAAAGGCGATTTGCAAAGATTAATTAAAAGACTGCTTCTCTAGGTGAGGCTGGATCATGAATGACTGGTGTGAACACAAACTATTTATACAGATTAGAGGCACATTCCCTTCAGAACCAAACCTAACGTTAATCATCTGCAACTTCAGTCACTCAGATGTTGGGGGTAAATGACTACTGCTATGTTCATTAAGTCTACGTCTACACTAATCCGGATAAATTTGAAAACGGCATTTTCGTCTAAAAACGCTCCGCATCCACACTATCGTTTTCAGTCCTTTCTGAAGAGCTGATCATCCACGCTGAAATGACTGAAAACGCTTGCGTCATGCGTGAAACATAAGACGATTCGATCTGCGTCATTTCCATGCCGTCTGTCAAAATTGAGAGCAAACAAAACAACTGCTGTACAATACAGTCCGCCATCAGTTCAATTGGTCACATGACTGCATCATATGAATGAAATGCGTCACCGTTTTCAAAAGCCTCCGTTTTCGCAGTCCACACTGCGTCGCGAAAATGCCATTTTCAAATTTATCCACTTTGGAGAGCGTTTTCAAAAAGCTCTGTTTTACTTGAAAACAACGGAGAGGTCAAAAAAAGGCCAAAATGGAGAGAAAAAGATGCGTTTTCAGACGAAAACTTATTAGTCTGGACATAGACCTAATACATCCAACAACAAAACACCTCAGCCGCTTAGGAGTTTTGCTTGTCTCTGCATTCGGTCTGATGACGGTTCACTCAGGGCGGGTCTGAGGTAAGACACCAGTTCAGTCTGTGTGACACGCTGCTGTCAATCATCAATCGTGGGAGGCGCCTCCGACCATGTGATGTCACACGGTTGGATAGCTCAATTGAGAAAGGGGGAAATATTTAAAGAGAAACAACCACTGGTTGGATTTTTATCGTTATAGGATGGTTCTGTACAGACACTGATAACATTTCAGTTTAGACAAACAGTGGTTGAACCTCTAAACGACCCCTTTAATAATGTTTTTACATTTAACAATGTATAAAAAAAAACAGTTATTGTTTAATGAAGTAACATGTCAAAAAAAAATTGCTTCAACTACAGCGCCTTTTGTTTGCGAAACTCTTCAGCCATCTCACATCTGCACGCAAAGCCAAGAAATCAGAGATTCCTCACTTTCGACTGAAGAAAGTGCAAAATATCAAGATGTGGCTTTCACTTCGATCATTCCTAAAGGTATCTTCCCACTACAGCTGACATGTAGGATGCATATCATTTTTATTGTAATTATTTGATTACTTTTACATTTAGATTCGCTTTGCTGCTATCTAGTGCTCACATGAAGTAGGACTGTCAAAAAACGATTCTAATTTCGAATATTCGTCGAATTTAGAAATAATTTTCAAATTCAAATGCAAAAATGTTACATATCTATCACATTTTCTGGAGGGACGTCTGTCCCGGTTGCACTCAGTTGTATTGAAAGCCATGTAAAATTAATGCAAGTTCAACTTAAAAAAACAACAACCCATATCTCAGTACTTAATGGTGGTTTTTCCCCACCCCCTGCATGTCAGGTTTTTAAATGAAGTAGCCTACTTCAGTCCTTTATTGAACTATACATACGTGCACAGTGTTGTTTAAGCAAATGTATTAATTATATGTGATCTATAAATATTATTTAAACATTATGCACTTTTTTCAAAGATATTCAAAGAATTCATATATAATTTTTTCAGTCATTTTGACAGCCCTAACATGTCAATTATAAATTTACTCTAACTAATAATAACTTAATAGCAATATTGAATGTATCCTTTAGGACATCTCTAAATTGAACAGTTCTATATTGTAATCTTACAATTTTGTAATGCCTAATTTCAGCATACTTAAACTTTGTTTTGGTTATAACTAAAACTATATCTAATATATTATTCTTGTATTAACTAAACTATAAATTTGATTTTAGCCAGAACATATTTTGTTTAATTTAACCTTTAAAGCATTTCCAAAGCCAAAGGTTGCTGTTATTTGTTGTTAATCCAACTTGTTTAACCAGGCTGTTTATATAATCACTAAAGACAGGGTGTTTCTGCAGGCAGGAGACATTTGTACAGTTCTGTTTAAAAATATATGTACATGGTTGACGCAGTATGAATTATATCAATTTAATAATTTGTTTTCCTCTGTTTAACAGAGACGAGGCCCTCAGAGGTCTGTCGATGTCATTGTATCATCGATTTTCCTCCTGGCTTTGTCTATTGCCTTCATCGTCTGTGCCCAGGTCAGATATTGTCCTATCATGCAATGTTTTTAACACATCCATTAGACGTATCTTTTCAAGGTTTGCCCTAACAAAAATTTTATACCAGTAGACTGGTGCAGGTTTTCGTTAATACAGTAACATGTATGATGGTAATGAACATCCATTATGTTGTAAAAAAAATACAGTGCATAATGATTTATTTGAAATTATTATGATTCTTGAATGCATTGCAAGAATACCTCTCGTCAACTGGTTAAAATACACAACACTGCAATAATGCTGCTGTTACCCAGTGAATGAAACTGCTGTCAATCTAAAGTAAATGTGGCAAATAACATTAACAGCACATTAATTTCTGCTTCAGTTTTATCTAGCGTTGATATTCTTTGTGGCAACTGTAGGTTCAATCATGAAACTCATATACTTTGCTGTCTGCAGTGCCGTTATTGTTCACAAAAACCTATATAAATAATACTAAAGTAACACATCACATTTAGTAAGAATAGCCATGGGTATAAATGTGCTTCTGACTGGTAGTATGTGCCATAAAGTCATCTGTAAAGACAATTAAAGTGACATCAGTTGTTATATTAGGTATCATTTTTCGGCACATTAACAGTTAGAAGATATGACTTAGTAATAGAGTGAAGGCTACTGGTATTGTGTTTCAGCTTTTGCACAGTCATCACACATTTCTGGATTCAGAGACCAACTGGGAGCTGATGGTCTGGTGTGCTGCTCTAATGGTTTTCCTCTTACGCCTCGCTACCCTCGGAGCTGAGACCAACCGAAAGTACAGCAACGCTTCTGTGCTTCTGACCGAACAGGTGAGATGATAATCTCAGCCGCACAGAACAAAGAGGCAGTATTATTCAGAAGTGCAGACTGCACAGGCGCTAATAAATAGCCAGCAACTGGGTTGTGTGCGGTTACATTATCTGGAAGCACTTTGCAATATGAGCTCTTTATTTAATGTTTGTGAATGTATTGACTACCATTAACTAATAAGAAGCATTATGTTTGTAATATTACTTATAAATCTTTGGTAATGTTAGTTAATAAAAATACAACTTTTTTTAAGATATAAAGTCAAAATTGAAAGAGAAAATGTCAGAATTTTGAATCCTGTTTTGTTTGTTTTTTTGCCACAAAATATAAAAGGTAGTTGCAACTTTTTTATCAGAATTATTAGAAATAAAGTGAATTGTGAGATGGAAATGTGAAAATACCTTTCATAAAATATGATTTAATGTTGAAATGAATGAAAGTGCGTTGAAGGTGTTTTTCATCGTTAGCTGATGTTATTGTAATTAACTAATGTTAGCAGATGGAAACTTACTGCAAAGTGTTATCCACTTTCTGCTTCAGATTAACTTGTATCTTAAGATGGAGAAGAAACCCAACAAAAAAGATCAGCTGAACATAGTGAACAATGTGCTGAGGCTGGCCACAAAATTACTGAAAGTAAGACTTCAGAAAAGCACCATTTATTGGAAAATAATAGAATGTGCCTTGCTTGCATTGAGTATCATTTGCTGCTTTCAGGAACTGGACACTCCATTTCGTCTGCTAGGTCTGACGGTGAACCCGCTCATCTACAACATCACGAGAGTGGTCATCCTGTCAGCCATCTCAGCTGCCGTCAGCGATTTACTAGGGTTCAACATCCGGGTGAGGGAAACATTTTGGGCTCTAAGTACAGTGGTTATCTCCACCTGTATCCTGGGTCTGTTTTATTGTCCCACTGAAATGCAGATGTCTGGAGTTATTGATGATCTGTTTTTATGACTCTAAAGTCATAACCGCTTTTGTACTTCTTCCTGTTATCAGGATAGTGGGGGTTGCTCATTCTTTGTTGTATATGACTGCTGTCATCCAGCAATACATGCAATCTTTAACTAACAATGTCCATCGTATGTTTTTTTTTTAACAGCTCTGGAAGATCAAACCGTGATGTGTTCCCTTTACACTGTCAGCGTCTTAACACTTGGGCCAGAGAGACTCTTTTAAGTGTGCTTGTGCACAACCTACTAGATGACCAAGTTATATTTTAAAAACTGTGCAAATCTACTGACCAAACTTATTCACAACCCTGTGCCTTCGGCCAGTCCGAGCAAACCTGTGTTTTGTCGTTGAGATTTCCTCATTGAAATTTGAAGTGTAGAACTGTAAAGCACACTCTGTAGCTTTTCTTGATGCACTTGCTTACTGTAACTACTTAACAGCTTGCTGTTATATTCCAACCACTGACCACTGTTTTCATAAATGCATACTCTGCACATTTATTATCTGGTCTGGAAGCAACCACTTTAAACAGAACCACTATGTGCCTTGTGAATAATTGCATATAACAGTACTTGTAGATAAGCTATGTATGAGACATGGATTTGTCAACTGCTGAATGGGTGAAGAAAATAAAGTTTAGAGGTTTTAGAAAAGGGTACTGAAAAACCTGCACACTGAAGCTCTTGGAGTGAGCACTTTTTACTGGCATTGTATTAAAATAAAAAAAGCTTTCTTTATGAAACTTCTGTAAGCGTCTATCCTTAACCAAATATTTGAGTTTTGAAGTTTGACAAATAAACTTTTTATAGCATTTAAGTAATGTTTCTGATGACTCAAAAATACTGTTAAATGTTACTTTAATTTTAATTGATTTATCACAATCAAAAATGTGGGTTTGTAATTTCGTTAGCGAACAAATCATCAAAGTGTGTTAAAATTACGTATGGACTTTATTGAAACCTTTTTTATACCTTTAGGATGTTACAGTCTTTTTCTATAGCTTTATAAAAGTCATTTATGATTTTATGATGTGCCACTGAATGAATCCGTTCGTGAATCGAATGAATGGACGATTCAAAAGAGTCGAGTCACGGATGATTCAAAGTCTAGTACGAAGTGTCACTCTTTCGCAGGTATTACGGTAAGTTAACAGTGACGTGGAGACACACCTTCACTCACGCGCTTGGCGCTAGTTGCCATGGAAGGTCATCAAGTGCAAAATCGGCTGAGGCAACAACACCCTGCGCAAAGACATTAAACCTACCGGCGGGGCAGGTGGGTACGAAATTAAATACGGACCCCTGAGGTTCTAGAGACTATTTAGAAAACCGTAAGGTCTCTGCTTTACGTATCTATATTTATGGTGATTTAATGTTTCGATGCAGTAATAGACCGTCAGTGACTGATTGCTGTTTACGGGTATGACGTAACATCCTCAGCATCCTCTTCTCTGTTGTGATGTAGCGCGACGTGTTTATTAATATGCTGCGGGTGGTTAAGAAAAACGACGATTTGGCAAAAAAATAGAAGCCGCATTGTTACTGAGTAAAGCATATTGTGGTTAGTTATCTGCAACAAACCAATAACGTTGTTTCCAGTGGCATATGCTGCGTATTTTGTCTTCATTCCGCCTCTTTCTTCCCGCAGGTGCACTATGTTTTTACAGCAGGACGTGTGAGAGGGTGATAAGGTCTGTCAGATTCAGTATGTCTGCATGGGTGCAGCAGGAGGCTGGTCCAACCAGTTCTGCTGAAACCAAGAAATCAGAGCCCAGAGGCCAGGAGAAGAAATGCTGTAAGTACACATTTTTTCACATCCAACAGATGAAGAAGTTGGTAGGCATTCCCATTTAAACCAGCCTTAGGTGGTCAGCTGGTTATGTCTTCAAGGACGTTAGAGAGATTTGAGGCCGTTTTCTGCTGATGTAAATGTTTCCCACATAACAGTTTTGTCCCTGACCCAGTGAATTTTAACAACGACCCTGAGTCGTATCACAGTTGCCCTTCTTGTAGTGTCAGCTGTCACAGAGACTGCTACACAAAAGTTCACTGTCACTACAGCGCTGTTTTCAATTAATATTTTATGCAATATTCCAGTAATGCACACAAGTTAAATTCACATCGTTGGATGGAAACATAACTAATGATACAAAATGTTTCTTAAGCAGCAAACTAGATATTAGAATGATTTCTGAAGGATCATGTGACAGTCCTATTTTTGTAGTCCATTTGTTTGAAAGTACCATAAAGTATCTGTGTCCCAGATTAATTGTTAGTACTACAGATTTTAACTTTTTTTTTTTTTTTTTCTCTCTATGTGTCTGATCACAGCATGGGCGTCTTATATGACAAACTCCCCCACCGTGATTGTCATGATCGGCCTCCCTGCCAGAGGCAAGACGTACATGTCAAAGAAACTCACACGCTACCTCAATTGGATAGGAGTTCCAACAAAGGGTGAGTGGGCAGCTGAATTTAGACAGTTGCATCGTATCAAATGACACTCACTATAAATAGCATCTGCCTTCAATTTGAAATGAATCGTTTAGCTCTCAGCTGACCATTTTGACATTGTGGTCTATCAAGAGGCTAAATTTGAACTTGCATTATTTAAATGTGTAGGCAGTCAACACATTGAGTACATCATGACCCACAAAGCAAGTGTTTAATCACTGTAAGCAAGTTAAAGGTTCCTTACACACTGGGAATTAAACTGCAGAGTGATGTCACCTTGATGCATTATGCTGGTGCCAAAACTGATAAAGTATGTGAAGAATAACCATAAGATCTTGTTTTTCGGTTTATCATGCAGTGTTTAACCTGGGGGTGTACAGAAGGGAAGCAGTTAAAGCCTACAAGTCTTATGACTTCTTCAGACATGACAATGAGGAAGCCATGAAGATACGAAAGTAGGATTATATCTATTTTGCATTTTATGGCATGATCATTTTGTCATCATAAACTCACCCTTACGTCGTCCCAAACCTTATGACATTCTTTCTTGCATGGGACATGAAAGGAAATGTTTTGCAGAATGTCCAAGCTGCTCACTTTCGCAGTAGCCGGTTTAGAGCGGATCACTTTAGATATTTTACAATGTTAATAACGATTAAAACAGTACGTCTTGCCAGTAAACCAAGAAACAAATGTAATTATAAAAAGCCAGTTAGACAACACATTTTTTTAACAGGATGGTTCATGTTTTTCCTGTGGACTGACTTTCTTTGAATTAGGTACATGTGTCTCTTGTTGCATATTTCATTTTTACAAATAGACAGTGTGCCCTGGTTGCCCTGGAAGATGTAAAGACCTACCTTAATATGGAAGGTGGACAAATAGCTGTAAGGATTTACATTTTCTCTGCTCACTTTAATTAAATCTAATAGGATGCATATAATGCATATAAGGTTTAAAACTTCCTTCTGTATATTTGTTATAATCTGTTTTTGTCCTTTCAAGGTATTTGATGCCACAAACACAACTCGGGAGAGGCGGGATCTTATATTAAATTTTGCACAGGAGAATGCTTACAAGGTATAACTTCCATACACTGAATTATCTTTTTGCAGAAGTGATGTGCGGTCATCATTTTCCTATTTCTGTGTGTTTACTTTTACAGGTGTTTTTTGTGGAGTCTGTATGTGATGATCCAGAGGTTATTGCAGCTAACATCCTGGTATGTTGTGATGTTAGGGGCTTCTTAGACTAATGGTATACTAAAGTACAGCAACATACCAGTATTTTTTCTCAACAGCTGTCTCCTATGTGCTCTTATATCTCCAGGAGGTAAAGGTTTCAAGTCCTGATTATCCAGAGACGCACAGAGAGCGGGTCATGGATGATTTCCTGAAACGCATAGAATGTTATAAAGTCACTTACCAGCCACTAGATCCTGATAACTATGACAAGTAAGGATGTTTAGAAAATAGACACGTGATCTTTAAGTTTTGTAAGCGAAGTACATATTTAAGAGCACCCTCTTTCTGACCCTTATAATTAAGCAAAAGTTGCTACTTCCATGTAAATGACTTCAGTTTTGATTCACTTTTATTTGTTGCACAAAAGATGTGGGACAGGTTACTAATACAGAAGCCTGTCCTAATCATAGCATTCTCTTATTTTTCCCCAGGGATTTGTCCTTCATTAAGGTGATAAACGTGGGTCGTCGGTTTTTGGTGAATCGTGTTCAGGACTACATCCAGAGCAAGATCGTCTACTACCTCATGAACATCCACGTGCACTCGCACTCCATCTACCTGTGCAGGCACGGAGAGAGCGAACACAACATCCAGGGATGCATTGGAGGAGATTCGGAACTCTCTGCTCGAGGGAGACAGGTCTGGACTCATTTAGTGCTGCCTTTATAGCATTTACTCATCATAAGATGATTGTATTTCTCTTTCTCTTGCGGGTAGTTTGCAAGCACCCTGCGTGATTTCGTCGAGGAGCATAAGCTGTCCGACTTGAAGGTTTGGACCAGCCAGTTAAGAAGAACCATCCAGACGGCTGAAGAGCTGGGAGTTCCGTATGAACAATGGAAAATCCTCAATGAGATAGATGCTGTTAGTATACCGACATCCCATCAGAGATTATATGCATTATGCTGTATGTACATTCATCAGCGTATATTGCTCTGGCACAGGGTGTATGTGAAGAGATGTCCTACGAAATGATCCAGAACGCATTCCCAGAAGAGTTTGCTTTAAGAGATCAGGATAAATACCACTACAGATACCCTGGAGGAGAGGTACAACACGTCATGAACGTATCACTTTGTTGCAGTTCTTCAGAGTATGTCCCTTCTCACTCTTTACAGTTGTGAAGGTTGTCTGGTTTTTGTTGGTTTCTGGTCTAACTGTTTTAAAAGGCTCTGTTTTCTCGCAGTCGTATCAGGACCTGGTTCAGCGACTAGAGCCTGTGATTATGGAGCTTGAGAGACAAGGCAATGTACTAGTCATCTGCCACCAGGCAGTTATGCGCTGCTTACTAGCCTATTTCTTGGACAAGAGTGCAGGCAAGGTTCATTTTCACTTGTGAAATGTAATTAAAACGACTTGTTTTGTCACTTTTAATCAATTCTAAGGAAAACGCCACAATTTTCCGTATTCAACTATGTTCTTCCCTCAGCCAGTCGATGCATATCTTTCCCGTCTAAGTGCATGCACTTAATCGCTCTAATGCGCCGTGCCACTATGTTAGCATTCAAGCTTAGCTCAATTCATTCCTTAGGATCCAAACATGGATGAACCACCAAACACTTCCACGTTTTCTAGTTACACAAGTAAAGTATGGTGACACAAAATAAAATTTGGCGAATGCATGGCGGAAGAGCACTTCGAAGCACTTTGAACTTGGCGCAGGAATATATTTCTCACCCATGCTTGCTAATCATTATCACAAATAGACCTCATCTATATCAGTCTATATTGTTAACTGAGCTGAATATGCAACAATGATCAATACATTACAGAAATGATTAAGGCTGTCAACTGAAACTTGTTTTTGTCATCTTTTCTCTCATAGACGATCTCCCTTATCTGAAATGTCCCCTTCATGATGTCATGAAGCTCACTCCTGTTGCTTATGGTATGTTGGACAGTTGTTTCCTCACTTTTGTTTATCGCCAAACATCTGCTCACAGATGATTCTGGTTCATGTTTTAGGCTGCAAAGTGGAGAGGTTTCATCTGCATGTGGAGGCAGTGAATACACATCGGGACAGACCGCTGGTGAGTCCACATCTGTCTCTGTGGTGTTCTCTCTTTTTAATGGAGAACATTAAATATTCACTTTTAAATAATTGGTGCCGCATTTATCTCTTAGATTCGTGTCCTTTTTCAGTAATGTTTTTAAAAGCTTGCTGTGCTTTCCTTTTGGTATTTTATAGCTTTTATTTTGATCTGGATTGATGATTTAATCACTGCATGTTGGTGTCTGTGACGCTTGAATTCTTTTGATTAAAGCAGCTTTTTGGGTTCATTGCAACTTGAGCTCTATCACCAGCATTTTTAATATGCCAACAGTTACCACAGAAAATAATTTTGACTCTGACCTTAAAGGGGTCATGTGATGTTGCTAAAAAGAACATTATTTTTGGGTATTTGGTGTAATGTAATGTGTTTATGCGGTTTAAGGTTATTTTCCACATGCTGTACATTATTGTTTCTCCTCTAAGCCCTGCTTTCTAAAACAGGTCGATTTGTACAAAGTTCATTGTTCTAAAGAAAAGCGAGGTGCCGCAAGCATGTGGCGGAAAAGTTAAGCCCCTTACTATAACGTGACCCCATGTCCTGGAGCTACAACAAAACAATAAAACACATTTCAAATAAGGCATTTGTTACATCCAGTGGAGACATACTTACTGATTATCATGACTTTTACAAAGACAGTATCCCGAACATGACGCCGCGGTATATAATAGTTCTGAGAATAATAGTTCTGCCTTCTTTCTTTGCATAATCATTTGGGTGGCGTTTGAAAATAAACCCACTCTGTGGTGTAAAACAATGGTGGCGTGTTTAAATGAGCTGTTTTAGGAGGATGTGTACAAGCCATAACTTTTATAAAGAATATCTCTTTGGTTTTGAAACTTCAATCGTTGCCACTTCAGGGATCTTATCTATGCACTTACAGCTTGTAATACTCCAAAGAGAAAAGAAAACTTGAAATCTCATCATATGACCCCTTTAACAAAATAGAATTAAAAAGTAATTTTTATTTTTTTTATAATGGGGACACTGCATAATGTTACATGCACACACGTGACAATATGACACCAGCTACATGGAAACTCTTCAAAATGCAAATCTGGAAAGATAGTAACTTTTACAATTGGTTATCAGGGATAACTCAGTGATGGGTCAAACATTTTGTCTGTGGTAACAGTTTAACTTCTAAACCAATGACATTTAAGCTATGTTCTTTGTAGTTTAATCAAACTGTCAGTCAAGCGGTTTGATTAAACAAGCCTTCTTCCTTTTGTGCTTATTCACCTCATCAGAGTGAGGTCCAGCGCCTCCCCTCGAATAATATTTATACGTTTGTGAAATACAGGTTTGTGTGTTAATTACAGCTGTGACGTGTCAGCAGCTTGTGTTGTATTCTGTGGGTTTGTGTTGTGAGTTATGCTTATTCGTGAGTTGAGCGCTTCTTTGAATGACATTGTGTTTTAGCGATGTGTGTTTCATCACTGCATTGAGACGTGTGATGTTTTGTAATGTCAACCTAGAGTGATTTATCATATTTTTTAGTCCTTATATGGATAAATGTGGATTATCTTCGGGACTACCTGTAGTTTAGAGGAGGCTGAAGTGTCTTGTTTGTTACCGAGATGTGTGCTAAAGGTCTTTGAAGATGAGCTATGTGTGTAGGCAGTCTCTCTTTTAACCCACCCAGTCTCTCTCATCTCAAACCAGGGGAAAGTCAGACGAGACTCTGCCCCGCTGCTAAGGCGGAATAGTTACACCCCCCTCTCCAGTCATGACCAGGTTAAGCGGCCCCGCCTCTACAGCGCTGGCAACCGGCCCTGGTTGCCCCTCACCCCCTCCCCCGCCACCCTGCACATCCCCGACTCGCCAGACGGGGCGCTGCTGCTTCAGCAAAGCCAAGTTAGTGTCAGAGTCGATTGACCCAGTGATGTCCTGACACTAACCCACCCTCACCCTGGTGTTCTGAATCACCCCTGAATGTCACACCAAGTACTGATTGTGCTAACTGGCATGAGTGATTTCAGTTTGGCAGTGTCATTCTTTTTTTTTGGTGCATGTTCTTTGCTAACTCTTTGTTCAGGTTGGGATCATTTTTTTGTTGTTTTATTTGGGTTTACCACAAATCATACAATAATCTTAACTTACCAGCTAACAGCTAACTAATTGCCATTATCTTACTTAACATCGACGTCTAATTGCCTTCTTTCTTGATTCTGTGTTAGACTTTTTAGTATTTTCCTCTCTATAATACCAGATCAAAATCAGTGAAATATTTTCTCATTGCCAGAATGTTTCATGTGCACTCAAAAATTAATATTGTGTCATCATTTACTCGACCTCATGGTTGTTTGATGTACTTCCTTCCATGCAACATAAAAGAAAAAACTGCTCTTTTCTATACAATGAAAATGAATGCTTTTCTAGCTTGGATTTTTTTTTACTTGTTTCCAGCCAAATATCGAGAAATTCTTAAATTGGGAAATTCTTAAAGTAAAAAATATAGTCTTGTTTAAAAAAAAAAAAAAAAGGAAAAAAAAGTGGTTTTGGTTAGAATAAGCAAACTAATCTGCAAATGGGGTAATCTTATTTCAAACAGAAAACAACATTATTTTGCTTGTTTTGAGTAAAAACTTGCTTATGACTTGTTTTTTATGAAAACAAACTACAATGTTTAGATATTTTGACTGAAAACAAGACGAAGAAAATCTAACCTTGAAAAGCATTTTTTGCAGTGTGGTGACCAAAAATGGTTAGTAGAATTTAGCTTATATCCCTTGCTCACCAATTGATCCATTGCAGTGAATGGGTGCCGTCAGCATGAGAGTTCAAACCGTTGATAAAAACACAGCTATAATCTACACGAGTCTGTCAATTAATCTTGAGTGAAACAATAAGCTGCATGTTTTAATGAACAAACGCATCAAGATTTTTTTTCACTTCTGGCTCAAATATAAGTTCTCAATCAACAATATTGCCTTCTCTCTTGGTTATTGTGCAAGCATATAGTGCAACTGAGCTCTTTTTTGTGCTTTCCTGTCTGCCTCCGTCAAATAAAGGCAGAAAAGCCTTTAAAAAATAATAATGATCTAGTCTGAATCGGGAGAGAAATATCCACAGCTGATCCATGTCAGCATTAACTTTCATTGTATAGAAACCAGCCGCATTTCTCCAGTTGTGTGCTGCAGAAGAACAAAAGTCATGCTTTGTAATGACACAAGGGTAAGTAAATGATGACAGAATCTTCAAAGTGATGTGCTTCAGTAATGTCCATGTTTTATACTGAGTCTGAACATGCCAATTTGTCCATATTTGTCTCCTTTTTCTTCCTCCCCTCCCCTTCATCCTCCTCTCTCTATTTTCACAGTCTCATGTGGTTGGCAGTCATCTGTGAGTATCCCATGATTTTTCACCCCATTGCATTTTTCAAAGAATGTTGTTCTTTTGTGTATGCGTGATGTTGTGACTGTGTAATGATTCTCGATCATCTTGCATTTACATTAGAGGTTTATATCACATGTGTAGATTGCGTCTTGATTGTGATGAGTGACCAAATTGTGCTCTGAAGCAGAACTCTGTAGATGTAGTTTTCCTGTTGTCATAGGGTCGTTACATTATATCAGATAAATCTATTTACACCAAGCATTCCACCAAGTTGAAAGCATTATTTTTGTACTGTGAGCATAAGGGATCATTTAAGTTTTGAAAATGTGAAGTAGTCAAGATAGTCAAATAATTCTGGTAATTAAAGATGCTAAAACTTGATCTTTTTTTCTGTTTTTTTTTTTTTTTGAGGACTCCTTGTGTGAAGGAATCAACTTTGACTGCCCAGACGAAGCTAATGACTGTTTCCGCTTCTGAATGAGATGGGCTAAATCCTGCATGAAAGTCAAACTTTGCTTTTAGATTCTTCCACTCCCCACCCTCCGCTTGCTTTTTCGGTAACAGAACTACATTTCCCATCAGCCCCTTGCATGACAAATTACCACTGCTGTGACAACAATGAATCCTACAATTAACCATCAAAAGATATAATTTCTGACTTAAATATTCTCCGTTATTTTAAGTGATGATGCCTTATCATAGACTCCGCAGAGGAGATCCTCTCCACGTGATCTGTTGTAATTTGAACACAGCGTCGGTTGTGCAAATTATGTTAACCTCAGAATAGAGTTTGTGTTGCAATACAGTGTTGTTTGCAACAAAGTATTTTCACAATCGTAATTATTACAACACAGACTGTAGTCAGTCATCAGAATGAAGAAAAGCTTTTCAGGGAATCAGTGGGACAGAGATTAGAGGAAGTGTTTATATACGTACTATAACAAGTAGGTTTGTGCACATCGTGGCTTAAAAGGAGAGAGATTTTTAATGACAATGAAATGTTTTTTGTCTTGCACATTTTCTTAATAAGAATGGTAGTCCTATGGGATATTGTACAAAGTTAAAGCTTGTGATGTAATATTTTTATAGAAACGTATTTGTGTCGCATCAGGACAAAATGACAAGGATTTGTAGGTTGCTGTATTTAAATGAAGTATATTTTATAGGTCAGGTCACTGCTGGAGAGGCTACAAATATTGTTGTCTTAGTAAGGTTTTGAATGTAGTATGTGCTCTTTAAGCAAGAAATGTTTCCTCTGGATACATGTTTGTTATAGAACTGAAATGACTAGCTTTACAAGTATCTGTGTGAGGAGCTGCACTACTCAAACACAGTTTACATCTCAATCAACAGCACGTCCTCAAGCAATCTCACTGCAAAAGAAATTTCAATAATGTGCCCTATGACTATCTTATGGTTGAATGTTTGAAGAAAAAAATTGTCTCCAATTCTGTTTACTAATTCTGTCCATTTACATTTTTAATTATGTTTTGCCTTACTTTTTCATTTGAAATGACATTCATTTTTAAAAACGCAAATTTTTCACATACTGTCTGAATTAAATGCTGCATGCATAATACTAAATTATAAATAAATTAACAAAAAGCTGCAGACTTATGCTGCTGTGATCGGTGTCCAGTTGTCACCACAATCAAAGCTGCGGTTGAGATACCCAAGCATGCGTTGCCTTTAAGTAGTGACTAGTGTGAATTTAAGGCAGTGCCACAGAATAGAAAATATATGATTCAATATCAGACCTCAGAAAACTGCAATAATGTTTTGCAATATTGCTTTCTCCAAATACAATTAAACATCTGTTATGTCAGACTCACATTAATGTGTCATTTTTACTGTGTAAATGTTTTCATGTATGTGGTCAAAAGAATTTTACTCACCCTCTAGTAGTTTCAAATCTGTATGAATGTCTTTGTTCTACCGAACACAAAAGAAGGTATTTTGAAAAACGTTTGTATCCAGGCTGTTTTGGTCACCTTTAAAAAAATACCTTTGAAGTCAATACTGACCCAAAACAGCCTGGTTGTGTTCAGAAGTGTAAAGAAATGCAGATTTGGAACTACTTGAGGGTGAGGAAATTATGACCGATGATTTATTTTTAACAGGCGAAACAGTAGCACCACGATCACCAGATGGCGCCAAAAGACTTTTATTTTGTGACTACAGACGCGTTGGGAAGTCTCGTGTTGCAACAACAGTTTTTGTCACCGGTTTGTTGCACTATATGCAAGCAATGATATAGTAGAGACAGCAAAACCCCCCAAAAGTTTTTACTTTACCACATAATCAAATATTTAGAACACGTTTACATTAAAATGCTATAGCCAATATGATGCCAATAATTGCCACCCGTCCTATAGATTTTAAAAAACAACAACAAATGAATATTGCTACGCTAAAATAAATAACAATGAACAAATGATGTCAGTAGGCATATGGAGTATTAGAGTATTTGGGGTAAAATTGTCTTATTATAGTTCTTTTAATTCAATGCTGTTCCATTGTACTCAAGTAGCACTAAACTTTATTTATCATCACAATAGCTTGAAATATTCTGCAAGATTTATACTAAAACAAATGCATCACAACTGAAGTCTTATCAGTGTCCTAAATAACATTTGCACGTAATATCCAGCCTGTGCACTTCTTCTTTATCGTATCACAACAGTGTGACTGACAGAAATGAATGGCTGCACCTGGATCACACCCACACTGCCCTCTTGGTGTTACATAACCCTGATGGAGAAGTATTAACCTCTGCAGGTGGAGGCAATGCATGCTCTGATATCTAAAACTGTCATGTTTACAAAGACAACCCATAAATAGGTGCAAAACAGGATTTCACCCTACTCTTCCTGTTTGTCTGCTTAGATGCTAAATGTATTGTCTTCTGACGACAAATCCTTCTCGTCTGTCTTCAAAATGAAAGTGTCAACATTTCACGGATCAGCAAGAGATGAAAAGCGCAGGTGCTTTCTCACTGATTGTTGTGAGAGCATATTAAAGAGCCCTTGAAAACTTTTTGAAGTGTTCCAGCTTGACCACAATACCACAGCTGACCTATCTAGGGATGATTACATAAATATCAGATTTCTGTTATTAATTTCCCCCCTCCAATTACGCTTTCTCTGATTTCCTTCAGGTGTGTTTTGCCATCACTAAGTTAAGCTGCTGTTGTGTTTTGAGTTTGTGGTTGGTACAGACAGGTAATTAGGTCTCTCTTTCTTGAGGAGCACACTGGAAACGTTTGTTGATCTTCTGTGAATAGTAGGCCTCTGACTGTCTTTACCCACCAAGATCCTAGCAGGACTGGTTTTCCTCTATATGTCTTTTAGATGAATGCGATATAAAACTAATATTATTATATCAGTACCGCTTGTGCAGATTACATTGGCTCACAATGAAGCTAATATCAAATTCCTGCATTTCTGGAGTGATATTGTTAGTGAAAATATTTAATATTACTGATCAAAATATTTTCAACATGAGGCGTTTGAGTTATATATCAATATGGTATCAAAATGTACACGGTTCAGCACACATGATTTAACAAAAGTTTAACCATCATAGAGTTTAAATGTATCACTTGCATGTGTTTCTTTGCCAGTTTTAAAATTCAAGCTATTTTAACCAATCAAACGCCAGAAGTGAAAGAGGTTCAGTAGTTGACTTGCACGTTTTTGTGTATGTGAGGACACAGAGCACAAACTATGGAAAGGCAGTAAGCTCAAAAACGTAAATTTTGTCTGTATATATGCATGTCGTTTATACAGTGTTCACGCAGTGATTTTTTTTTCATGCGTAAACAATGCCTTAATAACGTAATCTATATGTAAACAACACATCCTCATCATGTTCACGTAAAAAAATTGAGCTTTATAGCTTTCCGTAGCCAAACGCCATTTTTTTGACAGCTCATGAACACTGAAATCTTTATCTTTTTAGCGTCTTCTTGCGCTTGAACCAACATATATACACACAAAATTATGTCTAAATACCCATCTTGTTAAGTATTAAAGTTAATTTAATTCGTGTCTCAATACCTGTTGCTCTTGACTTGTCATTTGATGGAAAAATGTACAATTTCCGCATTTCAGCCAGTGCTTTTTATTCAAAATCTGAGAGGGGCTGCCTGAAGCGCTAGGGATTTTGAAAATTTTGCTAACCGCGATAAATATAATGCAGTGTAATCTAAAACTCTTGGCTTTATTGATGTATGATACTCATTGACAAGTGAAACAGAATGATGTGTAAGGATCACACCTGTGTGTGTGCAGGCATACGTGTGTAATCGAGAACAGCAGGGAGTTGCAGTTTAGCACCGTAATGTGAGAGATCGAGGTCACCCAGAGCAGCGCTCACCTGTCCGAGAGCTTTCAGGGGAATTTGATATCCTTCACTCACAGTGTGTCAGGCAGAAAGAAAGAGAAAAGAAAGAGAAAGCAAGCAGGGTGGGAAAGAACCTGAATTGCCGCGGCCCTCAGAGAAGTCGCTGTAATTATTATTATTATTGCGTGGCTCTCTAGAATTCTCTATTCTGATTGGTTTGTGACTGGTTTAATATGTGTTTGTCTCCCACTGCACAAGCTTAACCTAAAAATAAACACATGCTGAAATGTACTCATCATTAGGCCATCCAAGAGGTAGATGAGTTTGTTTCTTTATCATTTAGCATTATATCACTTGCTCACTAATGAATCCCATGATTTTTTTTTAATCGTGACTCTGTTATGGGTCATACGGGTTATTTTAGATGCCTACGCAACATGCAAATAGGTAAACCCAGCTGTCTCAGACCGCATCACGCTGGGATCAGGAGCCGTGTAGTTGCATCTGTGTGACTCAAGCGGTTGTGTGGC
Source organism: Enteromius trimaculatus (assembly GCA_032361065.1). Taxonomy (NCBI): domain Eukaryota; kingdom Metazoa; phylum Chordata; class Actinopteri; order Cypriniformes; family Cyprinidae; genus Enteromius; species Enteromius trimaculatus. The sequence goes on from JAUMHP010000060.1 coordinate 13,567,364, forward strand.
CAGGTTTTATGAGCTGTTTAATAGCAGTGAGCTGAACGAGGCCATTTAGTGCCGACTCAGTGCTGCAGTGTGAATAGGGTTTGGTCTGGTACTCTCGTAAAAACACCGTGTCCATTATTATGGGCAGAGAAAGGAGAGAAGGGGTGAACATGGAAAAAGGAGGGGCTGTACCTAAAGACGGGCTGTAAATCAGAGGTTCATTTATACCTTCTCTCTCACTCCCTCTTTCACTCACAAACACACAAAGATCATTTCAACCAGATTTTCCATCATTTTAGAGTTCGAATGCAGAACTACCTCTCTGTGAGGGCCATTTGGAAAAATAAACCAATGTAAAAACTTGTATATACCAAAAAAAAAACCTTGATATTCCTGCATATTAATTTACTTTTATTTTTTTAAGCATTTCTTACATAAAGTTTTCCAAAAATGTAAAATTTTAATTAAAAAATAACAAAACGTTTAATATTGTATCATATTATATTACATAATTATTGTGTCTGTGTTTGTATTTCTGTATATTATATATGTATATATTAGTACTGTCAAATTATTAATCTTGATTAATCACATCCAGAATAAACGTTTTGGTAACATATGTGTGCATGCTGTGTTTGTTTATTACGTATATATAAATACAAACACATGCATTTATATATTTAAGAGTATTGTGTTATTTTGTATATATATTATTATGTATATATGTTATATTAAAACTATGTATATCTAATACAAACTATCAATATATATATATATATATATATATATGACAGCACAAATAAATGCTGTATATTTGTTACTATTAACTTTTATTAACTTACTAATTAATAAAAAATGCTAATTTAAAATATGAATACTTCTTTTTAATGTATTTTTGATCAAATAAAAACCAGTATAAATCAGTATAAGACAATTATATACATAAAAACCTACCTCAAACAATTAAATGCTACATAAATAATTCAAAACTTCTTATTTTTTTATTATATATATTTATTTTTTTATGAACTGACAACTTTAAACCCAATTTTATGACTATTTAATTATATTTTAAAAATATAAAAATTAAAAATAAAATAAAAGCTCACATAAAATAAAAAATGAAATAAAAGATTCAAATAAATCATTTATTTACATGATATTTGCTTTTTCTTTTTGGTGAATAAAGTGCTTGACTCCATTATATTCTTGATACTGATGCTGTCCGAGCATGATGACTTCAGCAGTTCAACACAAATTCAAAAGCGCCTGTAAAATAAACTACTGTCAAGTTTCGAGCTCTCAGTATATGAGCTATAGAGCGAGAGGGAGGGGATAAAGAGATTAACAGGTAAAACAGACGTCCTCGTAACCACACGGGCATTCGTCATTACACCGCAGCTAACAAGAGCCTTTGTGTGAGTGTTTTTGTAAACACAAGGATGCATTAAGGAAAATATATGGCTCCTCTCAGTCCAGCAATTCCACCGATAATCATATTGTTTCTCTCACACAAACACAGATGCTCACGGGCTGGTTTGCGTAAGTCTTCATAGTAATATTTCTCCCGGTGTGTTTTGAGGACACTCGGCTTCAGTTACTTTGTCCTTCATCGCAAGAATCAATTAACCACTTGAAGGGGGCAACTTTAATTTAAATTAAACACAAGCAGCTATGCAAACAGTGGACAGCGGCGAGAGAGGGGAAGAGAGCGAGGGAGTCTCAGTCCTGTAGAGCCGCTGAGTCTAGACTCCAGATGTGCGGAGCGGCCCCTGAGGTCTTCAGTAAATATAAGCAGCACATGTCATCACAGTTACAGCACGACCAATCATGACTGCAGAAGAACAACAGGCCTATCATTTCTAGAGATCTCAGCAGCACAACATGCGATGGACTGGAGAACACACGCCAATGTCTCATTTGTTTTGTACTGGAAAGACTTAAGTATCTTTTACAGCTTTGCCTTTAGACTCTGTGTGCATTGACAGGCATATAAGGACAGTTATTGGTTAGCTTCACAAGTTCCTCAAACAGAAACTAAATGACATGTGGACATCTGAGCAGTATGTTAGTATGTTGCAGACTCAAACATCATGCCCATGGACCACTAACGCATACGGCAAATAAAATTAGAAACACTTGAACAATGAGCGCTTATCAGGTTCAACTAAACACTGGATTTTCACGTTTTTCCAGTTCCATATCATCCAAGAGTTTTACACTAGACATGATGTGGCACGAAACTAAACATGATTGGTTGTTTTACCTGTCAGTCATATGGCCTCTTGGGCGGGTTTTGGCCATTCAAAGCAGCCAGGGTTCCCAGACCTTCTGCCGTCAGTCTGAAGGTCTGGTTTACGTGAGACTACGCACCTGACAACCCTGTTGTCTATGCCATTATGGTGTTTTTGTGTGTGTGAAGATGGTTTGCTATGGTGTTATGTAGGGTATTCTGTGTCATCCTTAATATAATGCTTTTAGAGGTGTGCAATATTTATCATCTACAATTTGTAGAATTGCTGTTTTAATTTTTACTTTGCAAAAAAAACGAACACTAATATGTATTGAGACTTCGAAAGCATTCATTGTGTGATAAAGCCTATCAGAATATAGTGCCACTATAATCTAAGTTAAGATAATATTCCCGTATGGCTTTTTTAAAATATTAGCATCCGAGCGCACCAGCAAATTTGACACTAACTATAGGCATACAATTTCAAAAAACAAGAAGTTAATATTGAGGGAGTTATATCTGAGGCAGTGATCCATTCATGAAAACAAAATTATACTTGCTTCCTTTTAAAAATAATCAGCTGTTTTGAACAAATTGTTTGAATCAATGATTCAATTAATCACTAAAAGGGACTTACCACCACCTAATTGTTGTCATATTTATTAACCATGACAGGCCTTAATCAGCTAAGATACAAGCACAAATCACACTAGCTAAAATCTTGCTTAATTATTGAAAAATCAGATTATTTCTGACAATATCACACCCCTAATAATGTCTTATGGATGGTTTTAGCATTTGAAGTATATTGCTATGTGGTTTCTTATTGGTAAATAGTAAAAGTGTCCATTCCCAAAATCTTGGTAATATTATGGTTTGACTCAAATCACTCCTTCATTGTAAGACTATGGGGTTCATTTCTATATCTTATTGTTTTTATTTTTATCAGTATTACTTGTGTTAACAATGAAATATGTATTTGAAAGACATTAGGGGCCCACCTTATTGTGATATATTATCCAATGACATCCCTTACTTTTTTTGTATTCCTAGCTGTGTTTGATTTGCAGAATATAGCCTAGTAAGTACACACACCTGAAGCACGCGGAAATGTGGCGTCCAATATTCGTTCAGTAAACAGGGCTGGAGGAGGAAATATTCAGCTGTTTAAACTGTGAGACACAAGCAGTACATGAGAACTGTGTGTGAGGGATGTTTGAGCGGACCAGGGTGAGAATATGTACTGAGCAAACAGGAGTATGGGACCCGAGTATTGTACCAATACAGTTGTGAGAGACAGCTGCTTCCGATGCCTGGCTTTTGTTAGTTTGTGTGAACAGGTGAGCAACAATTCATTCCCCAGGTACAATAAGGAGCGCATGCTCACAAGAGAGAATAAATATGCAGCTAACACACACTATAACGAGCACAAGCTCACACACACTGCCTCGCTGTCTTTTTTTTCAAACACACACATGTGCTGTGGAGATTTTGACATCTCTTGGGTATTTCCCAGGCCAAGCAACCTCAAGCAGAACAATTCTCACCCTATTATTTAGGGTTATGCTTGAATTATGAGGAATTTTTCAGCTCTTTCTCTCCTCACCTGTTGCAATATTGGCCAGAATCACAATAAAACATGCACAAAGTATCATGAAGATAACCAGGTTCGATTTTTAAAAACGTATTTATCCAATACAGTTGTGAATATTTGGGAAGATGATTGACTGGATATAAGCCTGCATGGTTTTTGACACAATATCAAGGAAATACCATTATGATTAATATTAATAATAGTATTAATATGGGTATCATTCACTACCATAGTATATTTAAATATACTGTACTTTACA
>JAUMHP010000060.1:13584820-13596133 GCA_032361065.1 Enteromius trimaculatus
CGGCGGTCCCCTCCGGCCTGGTTGCCAAGCGAACACCATATGGGCTGCCTGTTAGGGTGCAGCTGAGGTCTCTAGGCCGTTCCCAGAATTGAGATGGTAATGAGAGTGGCTCTCTTTAACTGGACACTGGACTCAAGCTGGAGCTGAGAGGAGACGCTGCCTTTCAGTGCCTCCAACAGGCTGCGGGACAGCCCACCTCCGCAAGACGCAGCCCCTCCAACAGGGCCAAACCACCTGTTTGATTTTCTCATGAAGGGAGGGGAGGGGGCGGCAAGAAAGAATAAAGAGAGCGGGAGAAAGCAGAGGAATGTGCTCGGTTAATTCTGTTCATGAGTGTCTCCTTCTCTTCATTCAACTTTCTACAGAAACCCCCTCAGCAGCGCACACATACACACACCAGAGTAATTTAGAGTCTATGCTCACAGATGAACAGGCAGTAGAGGACGATGGTGAGAACGTACCACACACACAATGTTCGCCCGTTCTCCTTTTGTTACTGTAACCCCCCGAAACAATGCAAAGAAGAAAAGAAGAATGTCAAAGAACTGGGGCACCTTCTGCTGCCGGTTGCACACAATTGGATTCCTGCAAGTCAAGCCTGGTAGATACATGTGTGTGTGTGTGTGTCCAAGTGTATGGCGCTGTGCGGGTCTGGGTGTGGGAAAGGAGATAGCGTCACTGTATGTGAGTGTGTGTGTGTGCAGGGGACACATTCTTGTACCGTGAGAATGCCCAGGGGAGATGGGATCCATCCTTTGCATCCAGATTGCAGCCTCATACATTTCCATTCCCGTGGTCATTCCTATAGACTCTCCTATAAAAAACTCTTCCGATTGTGCTGAAAGTTGTTGTGTTTACATGTTTGGCTCACACGTTATATTAGGTGCCCTTAACTACCGTGCAAAAATAAGTGCAATGTAATTATTGTGTTTCTATTGTATTATATTGAGATGGAATACAGGTAAGGTTAGGGATAGGTGTGCTTTAAGAGTGGGTTAAGGTGTAAGGGATGAATTAACAGTGTAAATAGATATGTAATTAGAAATTAAGTACCGATTACATAGGTATTTTTAAAAATATAAGTACAATGTAAGAATGTAATAAGTGCATTGTACCAAATGACTGAAATGTAAGTACACAGTAGTTAAGGCCTCCTAATATAGAGTGGGACACTTGTTTGTGTGTTTATAACTGGGTTTGCCTGACATTTTATATTATGTGTCTCAATAAAGGCAAACACACTGCGGACAAACAAGTTTATATGGCCAAATGTAAAATCAGGTGTTTCAATTCCATTTATGCTAAAAAAAAAAAAGCAGATGCTCCAATATGCTTTTTTTTTTAAGTTTGAACAATTTTGTGTTTAATAAGCAGAAGTAGTGCTGAAGTATATTTGATTGTGCTAAAATGTCTTAAATAAAACTGGTGCTATACAGACATCTTGTTACTTTAAAACAAACTTTAGGTATGAGAATAAGAAATGTGCATTGTGCAATAAATAAATAATCTAAATAAACATTAATTACAATTGTATGTCAATAAGTGACATGTCAATAAATGTGTTAATTAATTACTTTGTATAAAATAAATGTATTCAAAATCAATTAAAGGATAGGGTTTTTTTACTAGGATGAGATTGACAGATTACTCCCCTCTTGTGGGAGTTGGCTTTACATTTTGTACCTACATAAAACAGGTGAGAGGTTGAAATTTAGCTGTATTATATTTAACAGCCCAGCCCTGCCATATGGCAGATGGGCAGCTGAAGTGATCCAGCTTTAGGCAGTGAGTGTACACTTTTAAACTTATAGGCAAAATGGCTGATGAGCTTCACTTGTATTAAAGCTGCAGGCTAAACACCTGTGCTGAGGGTGTATGTGTGTGTGTGTGTGAGAAACACAGGGTGAGTGTGTGTATTTTAGGGTGTGGCTAACTGCCTCGGCTCTGTGGACAAACAGCCTCACAGCAGCACCTGATACATGTGAGTCTCTGGTTACCTCTTTCTGATGTGATTTCAAACCTATTTACGCTTTAATAAAGGAATGAAACCAATGAGTCAAAACCAAACAATTCTAGCCTGCAGACTCAATTGCCTCACTGCCTTCTGCCATTCCTCGCACCTGTTGATCCCGAGGCTTACGAGGCGGTTGCAAACATTTCTTAACGCATGACGTCGTCCCCACAGTCGAGCAAGTCAGCTTTTATATGCAATAACAAAACATGATGGTTACCAACATAATTCACAAACAATCACTAATTGCGTCTTAAAGGAATATTTTGGGTTTAGCAAGGTTAAACTTAATCGACAAGCTTGTAGCGTAATGGTGACAACCACAAAAACACCACAGAAAAAAAGTCAAAACCTAGGTTAGGGTGAGGCACTTACGAAAACATTTTAAAGTCTCCAAGAAGTATAACTTTTAAAAAGTTAAAAAAAATTAAAAAAAATATTATTTTGAGCTGTAATGGTGTTAATGGTGTCATAATTTTTATGGTCATTTTAGTCATGTAAACTTCTCATCAAAAGTTTTAGTTAACATTTAAATCATTGTAACACATATTGTTTACACAGATTGAAATGGTGTTTTAAGACTTTCCGATTAGCCTGACTCACTTTTATTTTTGTGGTAATCAACATTATCCCACAAGTGCCTGGAATATTCATTTAATGGCCATACAAGTCAAATCAAAGTATCTTAAGAGTGCCATACCACCCAAAGAGGAACGATCTTCAATCCACAATAATCCAGATTACATAGATGCAATACTGAAAACAAAAGAGCTGGAAAGGTCTGTTCAGTGTCAACGCCGGCGGCCATTTATCAGAACCATCAACGGGTTTCATTCTCAGGCGACTGACACAATACGCTCTGACAAACAGGAGGGCTTCCCATTCTTTGAGACTGCCACTGGGAAAACGGATTTGAGGAATTAATCTTAGTGTGAAGCTGAAGAGGAGAGAGCAACCAGGCTTCAGTATTGTCCCCTCTTCTCTGAATAGGGCTTTGTGAGAGAAGCACAGCTGCCACCATCATCACACCCATCTTTGGTGCCGTACTTTCGTCAAGTATCCAGATGGGCTCAGAGGTATTTTCGCAAGTGGAGGTATGTGGAGGAAGTCAGGTGATTTGAGCACACAAAGATCTATTAGGTGCAACCCGACCATACCATAAGCAACAAGTTGCAACAAGCTGCGGGACCGTGAATAGTTGCTGACGGCACCTTTTTTGACAGCTCCGTACGGTAACGGAAATAGCACTGCACTTGACACATAGAGAGCTCTGGGTTTAGAATAGAACGAGCAGAAGCTCTCCAGAGGGTCTCTGGCTAAATGGCCTCTGTCCCTCTCCCCTGCTGGTGGTGACAGCTGCCCGGTAGTAAGGGTCTTCCCTCCAAAACTTGGCCATTATACCCCAGCTGTGAGCAGCTGGTCTCCCATAAACACACACACACACATCCTCTGGATCAGCCTATTCAATGGCAATGTGATGTAAATGAGGGCAAGGCGAGAACATCATTCAGCTTCTCTTGTTTTGAGGTGGGACCAGAGTCATCTGAAAACATCTTTAACAATCAACTTCTATCCACCTGGAGTGAATTTAAGACTTTTGAATGAACATTAAAAAAAAAGTGTGTGAAATTTAATTTAATGTCAATAGTGTAGCTTAGGGTGACCATACACTTTCTTTTTCCAGGACATTTGCTAAAAGATTTGTTTTCAGATATTTTTTCATATTATTTTACTGTTTCCCAGTACAATTTAAAGTGTTGCATTCGCACCGACAGTGGAATGTTAACATACACCTCAAGTGATGGAAAGAAGGGAACGGAGAGCTAAGAATCTCCAATATCAACTGGCAGTGCTACATGCCAACTTATGAGGCTGACAGAAGCAAAAAACACCATAGATGAAGTCTTCGGGTAAATGGCGTTTATGAAAGAAATAAGTTGATACAATGTTTACACAGTATATGTTTAGACTGCGTTTTAATTAGGGCAGTTTCGTATGCATTTAGCCAATCAGCTTACACCTACGTCACTGATCGTTCCTAGAACTTTTTTAGACCCAACTCTGAAGTAGGAGCTAATTTCGTTCCTTAAAACTGAGTTCCTAAAACTAAAATCGCTCCTGTGGTGCAAACATGCCAAAAAGTGAGAAGTTCCACAATTAGTTTGGGTAGTATGAAAAAGTTCCTGCAGTGCAAAAGGCCCTGCTGACATGCACTTTACAGTCCGTGTACATTATATGTACAGTTGCCCTTCTCCCGCACTGTGATTGGTTAATTATGTACAATGCCTGGTTGTTATTGGTGAACCTACTTTTAAGTCATTACGTCCAGCAACTGAAGCAGCTTCTTTTCTTTTAGAACTTGATCAAGGAACTTGAAACAGCAGTCATTTAATTCCTATTAAAATGACTGGATTCAGCGGAAATTCACCAAACAGTGGCAAACGTGACCGCAGCTTTAGTGTCCACTTTGTATACGCTTTGTTACAATGCACAGAGCGGATGTTACCACCACTTGGGTTCTAGCTCTGTCTTCTGTCACTTTTCGAGGATGTTAATATGATGCTGTCTGGTTGCATTTATTACCCCACTAACAGCACAAAACAAACGTCTGTTCCCAGAAGATGACACAGTCACAGATTAACTCGAAGAAGGAGAGCTGTCGCCAATGAGCATGAGAAAAAAGGAGGAGGAAAACAAAATGTGTTTGTGTGCGCGGGGGGTGGCGGGGGGCATCCAGGGGACAGAAAGAGCTCCGACATTATTAGATTTGCAACAAGCCGCAACACTGCCGCCCTTTGTGTACCGGCCTCCTCCCCCATCCCATCCCATACGCCTCACGAAGTCCAGAGCTTGTCTCCTCCTTCTCTGTAACCCTGGCTCTCCTGTCCCTTCCCAGAGGTCCAAGTCCTCTCCAGGCAATCTCCAATGGAGTGGAAACGATCCCGGGACACAATGCCCACTTTCTGAATGGGGCTTCAGCATACCACCGGTGCTCTGTCACCAGCAGATGGGGAGCTAATTAGGAGCCATTAAGGCACTTTGATAGTGTGTGTGGTAGCCAGGCGGAGAGTGTGGAGTGTAAAAGTGTGTGGCGAGCAGGGAGACCGGCATTCACAAGCTGCTACAGCAGGACCAATATGTAGAAAGGAGTGGTATGTGTCAGGACCGTTGACATATCATCAGGGTTGAGATATTATGATGTCAGAGTATGTCTGACAATATCTGAAAGAAATGCAAAGTGGAATTGGAAATTGCATTTTCAAAGTAAAGTAGCAGTAGATATTTTTTTCTGTAGGGTGAACAAATGATTGAATATTAAAATGTAAAGCAGGGCCTCCGTTCCGGCAAAATTTATGCAAACGAAATGATTGATCTAGTTATGATATTTTGATGATCCAAAATACCATCCAATCAATTCCCAAAGGATAAAATCAGTCTAAAATCACTATTTCAGAGATACATCATCCTACGGCAGTCAAATGTGTTGTGAAAGGCTATTGACTTTATGTCGTAGTATGACTCACGGAGGCTAATTAGGTCATTTTATGTCTGTTCCGAGTGAACTGTATTGTCTTATTGCACTTTGCATTGAACACTTCCTTTCTCTGTCTACTGCTTTGTGTAGCGGTGATGTTGTGAATTAAAGAGTCCATAGCCAGCTGATGACACAGCACAGAACACTACAGCCTTGTCAGACAAGGATCACATGACTTCTGACAGGATGTGATTCCCTCGAGGACAATTATCTGAGGCCACTCTTCCCATGAGAGGGAGAAGTCAAAGATGCATGCAGATGCTACAACAAGAAGAAGAGCATTCACCCTCTTCCCACACCAGATTTTTCTGCTGTATAACATATTGTGAGAAACAACCAGCCATAAATCAGATCAGTAAAATCAGGACATGTAGTCTTTCACAGAAAAACTAAAACTATAGGCACACTAGATGCTAATAAAAACTGATGCAAATAAAAATAAAGGACTGCTGTCTGGTGGTCAGCATATGAGGTCATCCAACAATAAAGCATGCAACTTGCAACTTTTTCCTTGAACTTCCTTTCTCCGCTTCTAAGAATATGTTTTGTATTTTACCAAGAGTTCATAAGGGTGTGCGACTGTGTGTCAGGGGGATGTTACACTCTTTGCCTCTCTTTGCCTTGATGTGCAGTAAACAGGCTTTGGAGAGCCCAGCTGTGAGGGCTTATTGTTGGAGTCGGTAGGAAGTGCTGATAGCTTGCGCAGCTGAACAAAAGCGGGATGAGCGAGTGGAGGGGCGCTCCAGACTCGTCGGCTCCAGCCGAGATTCTCTCTCACAGTCCCGATACTGCACTCCCATTGTTCAGCTCCTCCTCCGCCTCCCCTCAACCCCGCTCAGCTGTGACCGAGCCAGAAACGCTCCAGTCCCTCAAACTCCTGCAGGATGTACAGCTATGTGTACGAACCATCCGTAAAAAAAATAAAAATGAATAAACAACGCGCGCAGGTCCATGCACGTGCATTTAGGCATTATTTTGAAAAAAAAAAAATTACGAATGCTTTTTTTTTTTTTACATATATTGCAACCTATAGGATATTTAATCATGAGGTTATTCTGTTTTAGAATATTCTTGTCACAACGAAAATGCTTGTTAAATTTTTAGTTATTTAACTATTAAATTAGTCTTATATCAAAATATATTTTCCGAATTTTTAAAGGCATTAAAAATAAAAAAAGTTAATGTTAAATGCAATGTATGCATGCGGTCCAAAAGAATTATATTAGTTATATTCGAAAACTTTTCATTCGCTTTCCTTAAGTTGCAATAAAATAAAAGGGTCTCTTGAATCTAAAGAAAAAACCCTCCGGCTCAATAGGCTATTTTTCACTTTGTCTCTCACTTTTGTGTCTTTACAAGAGTCTTGCGGGGCGACAATGGCAGTTTGCAGGTGCGCGGAGCGGTAATCGCATCAGAGGTTTGAAGTGATAAATGAGCACTGACCAGTTTGTTCTCAGGATTCCGCAGCGCGCAGGTGAATGGGGGAGAGAGGAGGGATGCTGGCCTGTTGTTTGTTGTTGCTATAGAGACCGCCCGCTCGGCGCCAGGCTGACAGGCGTCAAGGCTCGAATGAATGGGTGACGTCACGGCGCTGGCGCCCGGCAGTCTGCTTGGGTTTGTTTGGACAATCTGGGGGAAGAATCAGAGCACAGCAATGCAAAGTTATGTGAGTGAGTGAGTGAGTGCGCGCTCAAGGCGACGCGCACATATGAAGGAATTTGGAAGTTTGCGCGAGGAAACGCATTCAAAGAAAGACAATGAGGCGATCTTTAGTGCAAGGAAAATAAAAAGAAAGAGACACATTTGACTAAAAAGGAGATTGGCAAGATTCGATTGCACAGTAAACCTCAGCACTACATAAGCGATCCACTTCATTTTGGTTTATGGACTATGAATAGTTGATGATATAAAGCTAGTGAAAAAGCTTACATTAGACCAACATTGTAAACTTATTATTAGGCAGCAGTTCACAGTAAATGCCTTGTGTGTTGAAATATGGAATCTCATATCATGTATTATTGCAACATGATTTTATCAGGTTTCATACAAACCACAAAACAAATATTTGATATTAAGCAACGATTTATTAATATATAACTTTTTGGTTTAAAACGCATTGTAAAACAAACTAAGTATTACTGAATGTTTCAACAGTCTGAATTTCTTGTGAAGCAATCTGTTATTTTAAATAGTCTGGCATAGCATTCTTTAAAAAAAAGTTTATTTGAAAAGCGTAGTGTCAGTGAAATATTATTAATATCTAAAAAACAAATGTGTTGTTAAAATAAACGCCACTGTGGCATAACTAAAATGCGTGAAACCATTGTCAGGTGATAATAAAATAATCCCAGATATGATCTCTTAGTCACTCACAATGTCAAGGTCAAATGAGTTAAAATACAGAAAAATAATTTTTCGTTCATCTATAGTTAATGTCATACAAAATTCCTACTATACGCTATTATTATTGTTATTTTTACCTATTGTTATTATGTTTTTGTACATTTTCTAACTTAAAAAATGCTGTTGGCCTATATTCACACACGTGTGTTCAAGGTGCAAAGTTCGCCAAGTAATAACAGGGATGCCAGTGACAAATAGTAAATGAATGGTAACAAAGATGCTGATGAAACATTTTACAGTGTGCTTTGTTTCTTGAAGCAGCCCACATACGAAGAAAGCTTGTTTCATTTGAAAGTAATAAGTGTTGCCTGTTGATCCTCGACCACCCCCACCCTCCGCTTGATCTGTCTGCTTCACCTGTGGAGTGCACAGACAGCTGGATACCCACAGATCATTCGCAGAAGACACACATTTGTTTCCATTTGTAACACCATCCCCCAAGAATACTGTAACTGCGATAACAGAGCCGCGCCGTCATTGGCTGAGCGAGCGACTCCGGTGGATCCCCATTGGCCCAAGCCCGCAAACACGAGTGTTTGGTGACGCCCACAAGCGCCGACATCCTTTAAATACCGAGCAGCTCGGCTCCGTGAGCATGTGGTGAACTGTCATCGCGATCTCGACGCCTGAAGACCCTAAAGGAGTACGAGCGTATCGCCTCAACTCATCTCTTTGACTTTACCGTCAACCTTTACAGCCAAAATGAAAGTTGTGGGACCTACCTGCGCGCTGAAGAGCAGCAAAGTCGGAGGGGAAGATGTTGTCCGCTGCCTGTCCGACCAGAGCCTGGCCATCTCCAAATGCAAGATCCCGCTGCTGGACGAGCAGATGACCATGTTTCTTCAGGACATGAACAGCTGCTACAGCAAACTGAAAGAGCTGGTGCCCACGCTACCGACCAACAAGAAAGCCAGCAAGGTGGAGATCCTGCAGCACGTTATTGATTACATCTGGGACTTGCAAGTGGAGCTGGAAAGCAAGAAGAACCAGAGCTCCGCTCCCAGGACTCCCCTAACGACTCTGAACGCGGAACTGGCCAGCATTTCTGTTGAGGTAAATATTAAAACGCATAGCGTATGATATTCTGCTCGCAAATAAATTGCATTCGTAAACAGCATGTATATATGAATGACTGAACTCATGATGTTTCCTCTTTTGTCTTGCAGAACGGCTGCTCGGATGACCGAATCATGTGCCGTTAAAGCTGATGCTCCCGGTTTCACGTCAACTGATAGGGAAGCATCGCGAAGAAAAAGGTGCGCGGACGGAGGTGACGATGGAGCAGCGCCGCCGTGACGCCTTGAACTGTTGTTGTTGGGAGAATCTCCTTCTCCTGTTGTAGAGGAAAACAACTTTCAGTGGAGAGTCACAAAACTGTCACGAGAAGTGAAGTGTGAGATCTTCCCAAACAAATCGATGCGTGTTAGCTGTGGAATCCATGGCGATCATTCACTTATAGTTCATGCATTTCCCTTTCGGTCAAAGTTTCTCCAGTGTTTTGATAACTTTTTAGAAAAATGTATATTTTGTTGTAAAGTTTTCTCAGATTACTGAGCGAAGGAATGTATTGTATATTACAATGACACACGATGTGAATGCCTTATTGTGTTTTTTACAATGTATATTGTTTTTTTAATTAAAACAAGAAAATGAGACACATCTCGGACTTGTGTTGATCTATTGTGTGTGTGTGGATGAATGAATGGAAGTTACTGAACTGAGATTCAGCTGTTAGGCTAGATTTACTGACATTTAAAATGAATTGGTCTCACAAGGTTAGAGGTCATTTAACCTAGTTAACACACTAAACCTTTAGCTTTAACATGGTATCATGTTACAACATGACAATTTCGCCATTACAGGCCAACTTTTGTCAATCTCAACTTGATTTGCTTAATTAAACTGAAAGTGATCTTTAGATTGTAACTTTTAGTGCAAACAAAACTAATAATAGCTTTTAAAAATTTTAATGTTTGGAAAAATCACAACAACAAAAATCAGTTTGCCTATAGTCACGTTTCAACCTCAGATATATCTTATAAATACATTAACAGTAACTATGAATAGCCTATAAACAAACCGCAAAACACTAGCTAAAAGTCGAGTGTAGTATACATTAAGATATTAATAGCATGAAAGAGATAGTCTAATTAAAGTCACGTTAAATTAATAATTAAAGTAAATGTATCAATAGTTTTAATTGGTTAAAGACTGCTTAATTTATTATTAAGGTTATTTTTAGCTAGTGATGTTCACTAACTCTTTAATTCCGTTTATTATTACGCATCCCAGTATTTGAAGGCGGGTAGCGGAAGGGTTAAGTGTTTTCCGAGAAAAAGGCAGTTCGTTATAAGATTTATTCCGTCTCCCTGGTGCAATGTTTTTCTCATTTCCCTGCGGTGTGATGCGCGCAGCTGCAGGCCTCGCGATGTGCGGCTCGGCCCGTGTGTGTGATTGTGTTTGTGTGAGCGCTTTGTGCCAAGGGCAGGGGAGGGCGCAGACTGAGCGGCGCCGCCGCACACCTGGGGAAGTTCAGGTTAAATCGCTCCACATTCCTCGGCACACAGCTGATTGAAACATTAACAAACAGTAATCCGCAAGCCCGGGCTGCAGATGGGCCGGGAACACGGCCAAGGAGCTCTCACTCCCTCTGTATAGTTTCCCACATACTACAACGAGAGCTTCTTTTAATAAGAACTTAGCGCATTTAAACATAGCGCCACACATACAGCCAACTTTTCCACCAGAACATCAAATAAAGCTCGACAGCAGGCGCTTTGAAAACAGCAGACAAAGGGACATGCCGTTTTTTGGGGTGGTGTGAAATACTTAAAATTGATTTATGTGGCCATAAAGAGTTTTCTGTCATAAATTAAGGCATTTTTTGGTGATTCAGAGGTGTTTAGCATGAGCATGTTCGTATGAAGATTATCTCAATCAATCAATTATGAATCAATTATTAGCTAATTCATATTCTCATTGTTGTCATTGGACGCTACTTACGCGCTGATAATAACAAGGTAGACGAAGACAATCCTCTATCAAGGATAAAGATGGTTTTGTAGCTGTGAAGAAGGACATTTTAGCCTCTCGCGCCGCTCTGTGGCAACACGGCGAACTTTATTCACGTCATGACAAATGCGTCCACATTGGTGTTATTATTATGGTATTATTACAAAAACCTTCCATTTATTTATGGCTAACAATATTTCCTGGACCTTAACATAAACAGAAACCTTTTTAGGTATTTAGGTTTTAATTAAATTATTATTCGTTCACGTTAGGCACTTGTTTGAGGGTAAACAAAAACAGTTGGGATATTCTGATATTTTCAACAATATGGCCAGGTTTAACCAAGATTATT
>JAUMHP010000060.1:13596233-13614455 GCA_032361065.1 Enteromius trimaculatus
CACACACACACACACACACATTTTTACTACCTACTTAAAATAAACATTACCTTTATTAAGAAAAATTACTTTGTGATTATTATTTAGTTTAACTTCATGTACTAAAGTAACTAAAACAAAAATGTAAAAATATACAGTACAAACAATAACTAATAAAAATTAAAACGACAATTACAAAAAAAAAGGAAAACACAAATATAAAAAATAATTCAATTAAAATCTATCAATATATTGAAGATCTATGTAGTACTTAACACTGGTCTGTACACACTTTTGCTGAGTTATCTAACTCTCTTCAAATCGAAACTTTACTTTTTATATACACTAGTAATAAAGACTAAAAAAAATTATAATAATTATTTTCTTAATTTGATACGGTTTTAAACAAATTTATCTTCTGGGTGTCCAAAATAAATGATCACACACCCACACGTTGATTTTTGTGATTTATGGGGACTCTCCATAATGGTTTTTATACAGTACAAACTGTATGTCTAATGTTTAATCTTAAATTAAAAAAACAAAACACCATTTAGTATGTTTTTTAAAGACTTTTGAATGGGGACACTGACAATGTCCACATAAATAACCTTCAAATTGTAATACCCATGTTATTATGCAAATTTGGGTCCTCATAAACCACATAAACACATGACATATGCTTAAAATGTAACTGGAAATTAGGTGCTGGGGATCTGGCCAGAGGAGACACCTAGTTTGGGACACCTAATTTCTAGTGTCTTGACTACAGAGACCGTCTCTGCATTTGATAAATAATTAATTTAATATCGTCATTATACATTACCATCACTCTGTTCTCCTATTTGATAATGTTCAGTGCTTTGCTACATGCTGTATTGTTAAAAGCACTATATAAATAAAAAGTGACTTCACATAAACATGCACACACACATAAAGAGAGACTACAGCAACTACATGTCACGTTTAAATAGAACTTTTATTTACAACAATATCAACATCAAGCAAAATAATTAAGTGTATTGTAATTTACATCCTGTAAAATGTGAGCTTATCTTCCATGTTCACATCCCTCAGTCGACCAGATCTGAAAACACACCACAGAAACCTCAATTTCCCAGAATTATCATTTCAAAATATACTCTGTCACAATCAACAGTAACCTAGCGAAACGAACACAAATGATGGTGTCACTCTCCTGAAAAGATTGATGTATTATTAGTTTCCCCACTGTATTTCATTCCCACATCTGGGAATCAGCACTATTTAAAGCCACTGATGGTAAAGACTGGACTAATGAAGCGGCTGAGGATCACTGCACTACAGAGATACATGGATGAGTGCCTTTGTCAGAATGGATTCCTTGTTACTCATACTTTTAAAAAGCACGTCCGAGAGGCTCTTCAAAGTGGTTTACGAAAAGTTTTAAAACGAGGTGTGTAGTTACAAGTTATAAGTCTTGGCAGTTCTGTAGATAATTCATCATCAAAATCTTACAAAACTGAAGAGCGAATAAACCTCATGATAGAGAAACCCTTCAAAAGCACAGACAATACTGCTAAAATATTAACTGGCCTCAAAAATAAACCGGTATACTTGGTTTTGCATGTATACAGTATATAGTACAAAATCATAATATGTAGTAATATGTTCATATGATATGTACCTTTTACTCTGCGCGTTTGCGCAAAAACATATATAAATGGATACATTTCTGTAACCAAACTTGAGAAAACAGGAAAGAAAAGACTGAAAAAATATCTTTGGATTGTGCATGTTTCTTAAAGGTAGATTTCTGAAGATCCAACAGTACGATACAGTGAGAAAGTGAATTATTTTTCCTTATTAAGAGCTAGCTTAAAAAGCAACAACAAACGTAATCTTTGCGTATTATCTGAAAACTTGCACCATTTTTTTTTTTTTTTGCGGTCAGGAGAACGCATGGAAATGAAAATAAAATTATGAAACTGTCACTGCATTATATTTCCACGATGTTAGAAAAAGTGCCATCCAAACATAATGGCGGTCACTCTTGAGAAAAAAAAAAGAATAAAAAAAAAAAAAAAAAGAGAGAGAGGGTGTGCTGGAAAAGATAAAAATAAAATATTTTTTCCCTTTGACAAAAAAGTTAAAATAGATGTAAAACCCAGAGCAGTATTGACCTAAAATATAGATAAGATGGACCTAAAAGGCCCAAACTCTGTGCAAAAAAAAAGTGTAGTAAAAGCATGTATGATACATAAGTAGCATACAGTATTTACAATTCCAATCTTATTCACACAAAAAAGAAAAAAAAAGTCCTGTCTAATACTGCAGTACCATTTGCTTTTTGTTGACACACCACTCTGAGCCAGTGTCATTGAGAGGAGGATTATTGCTTTGATATGAGTTAAGTGATGAAGTTCTGGTGTTTACAATTCCCACGGTTTTCATTAAAACGAGGCTTGTCCGAAACAAATTCAAAACAGACAGTATGCACATAATCGTTCTATAAGGCTAGAAAAGCAAGAAATATATTGCAACTATCCATTTCCGTACTAGCCTTAAAATAAAGTGCTCCCCCACACTGTCTTGTTGTGCCACAACCGCTCCTACTCTGATCCCCCTGGTGGTTTAGTTGTGTACTGCAGTACAGCCACATGGGACAGGAAAGAGCCTGCTGCACTCGCTCCTGGGCATACTCCGAAAGAGGCCCACAGAGAAGGCTCGAGTCTCTCTCTCTCGCTTTCCATGTCTCATTCTCTCTCTCAGTCAAGTTTTCACTGGAGATTTCCAGTGATTTATCCCCTATGAGGTGGATTTTATAGCTTCTTGTTGACATTTCCTCACTGGACTGATGTGTGAGTCCGAGTTCGAATCCAGCTTTGACAGAGATGGCTCATCGCCTCAGCAGTACTTCTGTAAAACACATATTAAACGTGCGCAGATAAGTAAAAGTCGCATAATATATATATTAATGCAGTCAAATGTAAGTTTGCCCAAACATATCTTTACGCTCAAGACATGTTTCTTCATTAAAATTGTTTGCGAGATTTTGTATGACTTGCTCACCAACTGATCCTCTGCAATGAATGGGTGCCGTCAAAATGAGAGTCCAATCTTTTAAGAGAAAAGCTGTGTGTTTGTAAGAAACCAATTCAAATCTACATTTAAACCGTCACTTCTGGCCTAAATACCAGTCTGTTTTAGCCTGGGCCCGCCCATACTTCCTGTGACGCTACATTCAATTTCACGAGCAAAGTCAGTCTGGCAAAGCTGCCGTTTTAGAGCACTTCAGATTCCCAAAAAAATGGGAACCAATGAGAAACGAGCTCAACCCGCATCTGTTGACGCCGGTTAAGCCCGCCTTAAGGTAGCTTGGCCAGACTAAGCTTGTATAAGCTTTATAGTCTGTTTAATAACACTTCTTCCAATAAAAAAAAAAAAAGAAAGCTTTTTTTTTTTACTGGAGAAAGCAATATATTGCTAAAGGACGCCCTTTTTTGTCAGCAACTATTAAGTAAAAATTTCTCGATAGATTGGTTTATTACAAACATGTAGCATTTCCTTTAATAAGATGTTGACTGATAACTGATTTTATGAGGTGTTTGGGCTCTCATTAGGATGGCACCCATTCAATACAGAGGATCTACTGGTGAGCAAGTGATGTAATGCTAAACTTTGCTAATTGTTTTCGATAAAGAAACAAACGTATCTATATCTTGTATTTTTAAAAAAACCCAATGCGGTCTGTACCTGATCAGGTCCCATTGGCATGCGTCCCATACCCATGGCGTTCATGCCCATCTGGCCCTGCATTGGGGGCATCTGTCCTGCACCATTGCCATTTACACCTCCTTGCATGGAGCCATTCATCATCATTCCCCCATACTGTCCCGGCGCCCCCTGCTGGGGATATTGCTGCTGCTGCGAGTATGAACTAGGAAAAAGATAAAACAGGAGAACAATACAATTAAATTAAATACACCAAATATAAAAGGTTAACTCTTTTAAAGGCCATCTACTAAGGATTATTGTGACTGACAGATTAATTTACTCACTACCTGACAGTGTTTCACAAAAGTCTATTTGTAGTATTATTTCTGGTATCACTTTACAATAAGGTTCATTAGTTACCATCAGTTAACATGAGTTAATATGAACTAAAAATGATCAATACTTTTACAGGATTTATTAATCTTAATGTTAATTTCTGCATTTATGCATGAACTAACAATGAATGATTGTATTTTTTTAACTAACGCTTACAAAGATGAATAAATACAGTAATAAATGTATTGTTCTTTGTTTGTGTACATTAATGTTAACACGACACCTTAATGTAAAGTGTCTTCACCTAATAAATATTAGTATTTACTATTGATATTATTAATTACATTTCATTTTTATATCTATAATATTATCTTTTATTATTATATTTCACTTTCACATATTTTTATATTTCAGGTATAGTTATCAATAAAAACACAGCTTTTGAATGTTTTCTAGCTGATTAAAGTTCATCTATATACAATAGTTTTCAGTACAGTATTACAATAATAATAAATCTAAAAATAATATTCAATATTCTTGTAAGGTTTATAAATATGCTTGGTACCATTGAGTTTTCTTTACCTTTATATTTGTGTGTTTTATGTGCATTTTTAACTATAGTAATTTTCATGGCTAATTGTAATTTCAAGATTTTTGTAAGTTTAACTATTTTTCAAGACATGAAGCCATTTCCAGAGTGACACAGAAGGTTTTAGGACTTACTTATTCATGGGCATAGGCCCCTGTCCCCAACCTTTCATCTCTGCAGACTGGTACATGGGATTGCTCTGAGGGTGCTGTTGCATCATGGGATTCTGAGGGCCACCCATACGGCCAGACATCATATTATTAGGGGGGCTGCTGGCTGTTCCCACAAATGAAGGGTCCCCCTGCTGTCCCATACCTGGAATCACAACCCAGAGATGGTTACAAAAAAAAAGCAAGCAACAAGTGCATAGCATGTTAATCATAAGCGATCAATATACCCAAACAAGCTGATTTTCTATTCCAATTATTTTATCCACCATGTCCCATTACTTGTTTACTAGTTACAGTACATTTTTTCAAACTGCAAGATCTCAGTATAACTAGCCTACCATAGTTGCCTCCATAGTTAAAGGGCTGCTGGCCAGGCTGGGTCATTGGCGGCCCTCCCATAGGGTTGTCCATTCCTGCGGGAGCTGTGACATTTGGAGGGGGACTGAAGCCTCCGGCTGCAACCTGCTGCTGCTGCTGTTGCTGCTGCTGCTGCATTATCATCATCATCCTCTGTCTTCTCATCTGTAGAAAGGGAAAAAACAATGTTTAAACATTTTACAAAAGATGCTGGTTATGATCCTTCTTACATATAATCATACACTTACCATCATACAGTTAAACTACATACATTGTCAACAGGGGTTAAGTATTATAGATTCAATTGCACATCACTGACAGACACATAAACGCATATTCGGAAAATGATCTATTTATACCTCTTGAAGATTCATCATCTCTCTGTTGCGCTGGGCCATCATCTGTGCATTCAGGAAACTAGGCTGAAAGATAAAGGAGGGAATATATTAGAGAAAGAAAATACATATGTATAAGGCTTCAGACATCATCAAAAGATAAGAAAAAAAAAAGGTACCTGGCCGCCCATGCCTGGCTGCATGCTAGGTCTCATGCCGGGGTTTCCTGCAGGGTTGTTATCTGGCCTCATCCCCATGCCCTGCCTGCTCTGGTTCAAAAACTGTAGCAAAGGATGATTCAGATGGTATGAGATATGCTAAATGCTGAAGTTTTAATCCAAATAATAAATTGGTTTAATACATATCTTGTTTTGAATACAGGTCTATTGTTAATTTCACTCCTACATGTGTGTCCAGCAACATATATCATTGAATCAGACGTCGTCTAAAACCAGCAACATTTAATCACCGTTTTGGATTTTTTGTTCTGGAAGTATATTCATGTCAAATGCCTTTATTTAAAAAACACTGGTCTTAATAAATGTGTCTGCAATTCCTAAATGTGTTTAAATTTGCATTTATAGCATTGAATCTGTGGCGTGAAATTTGTAGAGTGAAATATTGCAAGCGAACAAAACCAGTTTGGCATTTAAAATGTACAAATATTTTAGAACTATGCTTTGGAAGGCAAATACTTGTTACTAATTTTTTGTGAAATATTCACTGCTGCTATTCACTAAAATACAACTGTTCAGAGCTAAAAAATGCACTCTTAGTCAACACAATATACATATGTTTAAGATATTTTTGTCTTTAATAATCTTGCTTTATATGGTTAAGCTACAAAAGACAGCTCACTAAAAACACTTAAATTTTCAATTGAACTATAGTAGTCAACATTTGAAGTGGATCATAAAAGTTCATTAAAGTTGTCATAAGACAAGAATAGATATTGTTTTTTAATTTTAGGACAACTTTGATGAAAGCTTTTGATCCACTTCGGATGTTGACTACTGTATGCCCTATAGTACTCAAAACAAAATAGGCAAATTGCTTCTGGGACATTATCATTTCTAAAATGGGCATCAGCTGCAAAATCAGGTTATTTGATTACACTCCTACACTTACCACTTATATCTGTGTCTTGTACAGAAATTATAAGTTAAGTGTTACTTGGGCGCAGCTGCTTACCTGCTGTCCCTGCAGTCTCTGCTGCAGCTGGTATCTGGTCGGATTCCCCATCCGAGGTCTTGTCATGTTAGCACGAGGATGCATAGCTCCCATACCGCCCATCCCAGGGAAGCCACCCTGCTGGTGGCTCATCATGGGGTTAAACCCTGCTCCAGACTGCCCAGGCATGGGACCAGGTCCAGGACCAGGGTTGGGACCACGGCCATATCCACCCTGCATTCCCATGGAAGGGGGGCCTGGGTAGCCCTGCCCATACATGCCCTTGGGGTCCATACCCATAGAGGAGTCAGGTCCCGGACAAGGACCAGAGAACGGGTCTGTCGGAGGGGGCTGGTCTGAACTATGACCCTAAAAGAGTGAAAAACCAAAACGGTGGTTTTCAGTGAGTGCGACTGCTTTAGCATATCTAACACCACAGCACTGAGGGTCGTGATTTATAAACTGTAAGCATCTCTTTCATGAAGCGGACTAGCTGGGTACCTGGTTGATGAGATCTGGTATGCCAAGGGCACGGTCGATCTCCTCAAGAGCGATGACATCAGTGTTGTTGAGTAGAGAGTCCAGCTGGTCCAGCAGAGCTCGCTCATCACTCTGACCCTCAGTGGTAGATGGAGGGACCAGAAGGTCATCCAGAGAGTTATTAAATGGCAGCCTGATGTATAAAAAAGCAGACAAGGATGTTATTGACTTGTGTGAAAAAAAGCATCAAAACATCCTTAAAACAAGATTAAATCTATTCAACCATAATCCTCAGATGAACAGTAGTTTTTTAGTAGTTTATTATTATTATTTTTTTTTTTTAGTTTTTTTGGTTTTAAAAACAAATGAAAAGTTTGTTTAAAAAAAGGAAGAAATATGATTATAATAGATCATTTTATTAAAACATGGTCGGCCTGGCATCAGTGTGTGTGCGTGTGCATGTATATATGTATATGTACACACACACCTTTTAGTGCTGTCAAATTAATGATGCTTAATTGTACGCTTTCAAAGTAAAAGTTATTTTATTTACATAATATATCTGTGTGTACTGTGTATATTTATTGTGTGTGTATGTATGTACACACAAATACACACAAGTACAGCATATAATTTGAAAATATATACATGTAATCCCATGTACAAATTTTTATTCATATAATTTATATTATGTTTAAATACATTTAATACAAATAAACATAACATGTTTTTTAATATATATATACACATAATTCACAAATGTAACTGTAGTCTGTTACGGTGCATTCACACAGGGCGTCAGCGTCAAAGCTTTCCCATTGACTTTGAACGGGTGACGTCAAGCGTTGCCGAAAAGCATTGTGGATCCGTCGACGTCGCTTCACTGGCGTTGCTTGCGGCAGAAGTTGAAAAATTCTCAAAATCAGCCGCGAGCAACGCCAGTGAAGCGCCTCCGAAGGAAGCGTCAGCCAATCAGGATCGCTCTATGCAAATACAGCAGCCAGGCAGCAGCCAATCACATTCATCCTGTTCAAGAGCAGCAAACTTCAGCCACGCCTTCCGTCAAGCGTTGACGCTGACGCCCTGTGTGAACGTACTGTTACAGTCACTGAGACAAAAGTGTGTAATTAAGTTAGTTACTTATGAAAATGTTAGCGTATGTAATATGTAATCCTCTTTGTAATAGAGAGTGAGAGAGACACAGAAAGAGTGAGGGGAAAAATCTTGTGTAGCCTCATTTATGTTACCTGTTTGCATTCTGTGCTCCCTCTATTCCCATCCCACTGTCTGGCCATGAAGGGGACTGTGGTGGAGGTGCCGGGCCACTGAACGAATTTATACCCATTCCTACATCATAAGGCCCTGCAAAAAAAAACACTAAGTTAACACTAAGAAAACGTTAAGATTTAATGGATTAACAGATTTAATTGGATGTTATATCTGTCATATTATGCCCACACTCCTGGTATTGAGTTAACAAAACTTACCTATATCCATCAACTGCTGCTGCAACATAGATCTGGTTGCAGGAACGCTGTTTGATCGGTTAACCATGGGTCCTCCCATCATGCTCTTGGGATTGTGGTCGATGCCTGTGCGACCCATGCCAGGGTGTCCAACAGGGCTGCCGGAACCAGACATTCCCCAGTCTCCTGCTCCTGCCATAGGGGGCCGATTGGGCATTCCCATTGGCCTGTTTGGACCTCCTGAGAAAAGCATGTTGGGAATGTTACATTTTAGCTAAAGAATGAATGCATGTAAAGTTATAGCTACATATAATTATCTATGAGACACCCACCCATGCCTATCTGGGTGTCAGTATGCTCCTGTTTGACAAGAGAGGAAGGTGCACTCCTCCTACCAGTCATGCCTGGCCCGCTCAGCGGTTTACCATCCATAGACACTGCCCTCTGGAAGGGCACACGTTGACCAGAGCCCATACCAACACCCTCCCGGTCTGAAACACAGTAATGCATACAAACAGTTTTTTTGGGCATTTTTATAGCCACCAGCAGTTACTTTGGAAATGTATGCCTAATTTATTTTCTATTCATCTTTACATTCCTTTTTAAACATCCCATTGCTATCTTTGTGGCCCTCGAGGTGTTGTTACTCACCATGTGCGGTGCTGTTAGGTCCATTGCCCTGCTTATTGCCCCCTTCCGTTCCTCCAGAATCCGCAAACATTCCAGAACCAGAACCCCTCAGCCCTCCGAGAATGCTCTCCAAATGATCCAGCTGGAAAAATAAAACAAAGGATAGATGTTAGAATTACAAATAAGTAATTGCAATTTAGTAACTGCCAGTATTTTTTTGTTATTAAAAAACACATATTTTTAAACTATGACCTAAGACTTGTTTTTTTAATATAATAAATTATTTGCTAAAAAAAAACATTTTTTTCAAGAATTTAACAAAACTATTATTACTAATTAAGACAGATGAATAGATTATTTCAGTTTCTTTCTCTCTCGTTAGTTTTGCTTGATGTTTGCAACATTATTTCTACAATATATGATTTGTTTTGCAGTATACTGGATAATAAAACAACATATACAAAAATTATATTACAATTTAAAATCATAGTTTTCTATTTTCACATTCTTAAAAGTGTAATATTTTCCTTTAATGGAACTTACTGGATTCTATCTTTTAGATTCCTTCATTAAAGTTTATTTAAAATAGAAATAACTTTTGTAACATTATATAATTCTTTACTGTGACTTTACTTTTTTGTGTTTAGTTTAACACTAAACACACTTAAAACATTTCTTAAAGAAAAGAGTAGTATTATAGATCATAGATAGATCTATTAATCTATTTATGCTAATTATTAAAATAATGCCAAAAAAATAAGACTATATGAAATATGAACCCAACATGAGAAGCAATTAAGCGGTATGAATCATCAGTAAATACCTCTTCGGAAGGTTCGATCTTGACTTTGCTCTCCTGGCTGTTTAAATTTGAGGTTGTGACCCCTGACCCTTGCCCTCCAGTGAGCCCTCTCCCTTCTAGATCCTCCAGCTTTGGCTTGACCTCTGCTGCGTTGGGCTCTTTGGAGTCATCCTTATTGAGGAGGTAGTGAAGGAGGGCTTGTGTTTTTTTTCCTTCTTTCGGGCTGTGCTGCTCCTGCTTGAGATCTAGATTCCTCCCTTCAGGGCCTGGGAGCTCTGAACCGAGAGAGGCCTTACCAGTGGCCTCGGCTGTGATGCGAGCCACCTCGTCGGGTGTGTTTCCATTTTGCAGAAGTTTGTGGAGTATCTTGTGCTTCTCCTGTAAGGTGTGAGTGCTGTGGTGGCCGCCGGGACAAGCCGTGGATGACACTCCTCCCGAGCCTTGCTGATTTACGTTATTCCCCGATGATGAACCAGATGAGGAGGACACTCCGGTCGAAGAAGGACTCATCATGCCACTTCCCGCCTCCTTTGAGTCAGGACCCATTGGAGTGGAGGCACGACCCGGGACAGGTCCACCAGACCCAATCCCAATCTCTTCAGTTGGGGATGTGAGCAACTGAAGTAATTTCTTGTGGCCTTTTCCGTCAGGGACTCTCCGGTTGGCTTCGGCAACGGTGGAACCGTCTTTGCTGGACTGACTATCTGGTTTATCCGTCGTCTCCGATGAAGAGGCCTGTTGCTGCTCTAACCCTGTGCTGTGAGCACTTGACGGACTCTTTGAATCCCCAGCGCTGGGTTTGCTGTTGCAAGTCTGGCCTTGCTGACTAGGCTGGGTCGAGTTGATGCTGGGAGAGCTGTCAGATTTGTGGGCAGGTGAGTTGAGAGCTGAAGGCAGAGAAGAGCCAACACCTTCACTGATGGCCTGGAGGGCATTCAAAGAGCTATTGGAGAAAGTGTTGCCAACTGATGGACCAGAAGATCCACCACTGCCACCCATTCCCACAGGACCCATGGGAGAGTGCATGCCTGCGAAATAAAGAATGCATAGTTAAAAACTCAAGCTTGTTCTCAAATTAAGCACCAGTAGGGTCAAGCACAACTAGTATATTTCATTAGCCAATTAGAATATTTTTACAGTTTCTTTTATGGTTGAAAGGAAAGATCTGCAGATTTGATTTAAATACAACTAAAATGATTTATTATTAATATAAGAGCAAGGCACCCTATGTAATTTACCACCAGTTATTTTAGCTATGATTTTGCAAACTACTATTAATTACATAATTTCAATCAGTATCGTGATTACACACATTGGTTTTTGCCCAATAGTTTTGCCATTTACTCACTTCCTGTCCTAGCTTTTACTATTTTGAATAATGACTAAAACCTTGTATAACAGGGACGTCTCATGTTTTTAGCATCTTCCTGTAATTCCTATTTGGATAAAAGCATCTGCCTTTGTGATTAAATGTAAATGTTCTAGGTATATTGGCTAATAAATCGCAAGTCGCATATTTACAGAATGTTTCGAACTTTGGAAGTGACATGTCGGAATTCTGTGGAATTGAATAAAGCGGTGTATGGAATTCTTACATCCTGCTTACATCATGGGACACTTACCTCCAGGTGAAAAAGGACTTGCACCCATTTTTGGACTCCCTCGTATCCGTGGCGACCCTATGAGATTCTGCTGAGCAGGGTTCATACCTGGGCTTCCTTGGGAGGGACTTGTCATGCCCATTCCATAGCCGCCACCATGAAATTGACCCTGCTGGTGCTGATTCATGCCAGGATGGCCCATCTGATTCATGGAGTTCATCTGATTCATTTGATTCATCTGATTCATACCGCTCATTTGATTCATGCAATTCATCTGATTCATATTCATTTGATTCATTGAATTCATCTGGTTCATTTGATTCATCTGATGCATCTGGTTCATTTGATTCATCCTGTTGCCTGGGCCGTACATAGCTCCTCCTCTGGGACCCATGTGACCTTGCTCATTCATGCCATAGCCTCTGGTATTGCCCATCTGGGCATTTGGATTAGCATTGCCCATGACTGGTCGCATAACACCACCCTGATTGGGTCGGTATCCATTTTGCTCCCTGTATGAAAGAGATTGAATTATAAGTGAAGGAGAGGATAACACAGAGGCATTTTCACGTAAAAGCAGAGTAGTGTATAACGGTTGACTTGCAGAGGAACAAACCTCTGCAGAAGATGAGTAGAGAGGAAGGTGAGCGGGTCATTGGTGACAGAGTTTCGGCAGAGCTCACTGCGTGTTTGTGCTGTTACTGGAGTGCCATCTGACAAAGAGAAGCGATAGGGTGGAGTCTCTGCTCTTCCATGAACATATGCTGAAAAGAAGAATACAAACAACATTAATAAAACATGCATTCAATCTGTCAAACCCGTTTCACACCGCATGCATAAGCAGCCCGTTTTTATTTCTGCCATATTAACAAGTACCAAAATTCACACAATTAGCTAAAGTAAATTAAAGCTGAGAAATACCGAAAAAGATCTATGCTGGTGTATTTCAACATACCCTCATGATAGTGTCTCTTGTAGGACCAGGGCTGACCCTCACTGCGATGCAAGAACATCTGCATACACCTGCGCACTAAATCCTCCCAGCCCGGACGCATGGTGGTGTGCAACAGGCTTTGCTGCTCAATCTCGATCAGTTTACCTGGAGTCAAACATGCAGGCTTGAATATAACTCTACATCATTTTACTCCCAAGTTTTCAACATTTACTAGTAACGGATCAATTTTACCTGACAATTCGTGTCTAGTACTGAACCGTTCCGTCCTCTCCACTGCCGTCACTCTCCGTGCTACACAAATCATACAAGACTGCAGATCTGAAAGACAGAAAGAAGAAAAACACCCTTAATTCTGAAACAACACTTTAACAATAATTTACAAGCACCACTATAAACCGAAATATATCGACTGAAATGATAAAGCCTAAATTTTACTACACACCTTCCCCTTCCTCCATCATTGCTTTAGGCTGCGTGAGAGCGAAACATTGCATGGTCTCATAGCGAGACCCACTTTCTTCTCCTCCAGGACCGCCATGGCCAAACTTCACCAGCATGCGACAGTTAAACGTGTGACTCTTCTGACGGGAGGCGTCACCACCCCAAGATACACTGTTGGGACCTTCAGATACATACAAAACACAGGTCACCTCTTTTACGCAATCATATCAATATACCTATATGTTTATGAACAGCTACAGAGCAACCTTTGCTTAAAATATATACACTGATATACATACATACCATTATTTTTGGGCAGGTTTTTATGCAGTTCGTCTCGGTCTTCCTCATGCAGGATGTTGTAGATGCTGGTGTTGATCAGCTCCTCTTGTTTATACTGCAAGTACTGAGTCACATTATCTGACACAAACACGATGCTGCCTTCACGACTCACCACAAACAAAAACCCATCCAGAGCCTGACAGAGAGAGATTCAGAATTATTACAAAACACATCATAATTGGTACGAGTATGAGAAATGAGCTTCTGGTTGACCTTAAGCTTTCAAATCTTACCTGCAGCAACAGAGGGCCCAGATGGTCCTTATCGATTACCCCTTGACCAGTAGAGGACACATCTGCTTTCTGGACATCATCATCACCACATGAGCTTTTACCTGTAAACCACATATTATAAACATTTTACTTTTTGTGCGAAATAGAAACATATAAATATATATTTTGTGCAATATAGCAATATAGAAACGGGCCTGCTTATTTTGATATGTAGATTTGTAGGTTTTATTGCAGTAAGACACTATTAACCAATGGAATGTCAAATAAGGAAGAAGGAACAACGATGCCTATTCATCGCTTCACCGTGTGAACTCAGGGTTAAAGTCCAAATGATAAAAGGGCTGTCTTGCACAACACACTTGTGCAGACTACAGTTCTGAATGTCATATATAATTATGAGATAAGTAAGTGTAGAAAATATACCTCAAATCTTACAAATATAATTAAGTAAATTTATTCAGATTCGATTTACATAAATCCATTGATTTGCATGCATTTATATGCACGGTATACATAGTCATTTTTTCCCACAGCATTTTGTCTAAAACTACGTTTTCAATTAGCTAAAGCTAGCAAAGTTATTACACATGCTCTAGTGAATATTTTCTGTATCACAATATTCCACCTGCCACCAGGTGGCAGCATTTTTATAAAACCAAATACATTAGTCCGTTTCCCCACACTGTGGCTTTAGTAAATATTTTCACAGAGTGACGTGTAAAAGAGCAGTTCGAGCAGATGTGTACCTTGCTCTTTGATCTGTCGTATCTGGCGCACTGTCTCTTTAAGGATGGCACATTTGTCTGGTTTGACATTGAAGCTGTCGATGTCACTAAGGTTGGCCGAAATCAGCTCGGCCAGCTCCTCGATATACTTGCTCTCTTGTTCCCTCCTGCGCTTATCACATCTGTAGATGGGAAGACACACGCAATTTTAGTACAGAATTTAAAAAAAAAAAAAACCTGCTTGTTATCACACCCTAAAATGTCTCACCCTTGTCCTGGTGTGTCACATGTGGAGAGTTTGCGCTTTCGGTCTGAGCACAACGGCTCAAGTGAGTTCTCACCCACTCCGCTCATGTTTAAAACATATCAGCACCTAAGATACATGCAAAGTTTAGATTAGGGGCAGAAAACACACAACCAAAATGCATGTTATGATCTCTAAAAGAGATTTCTATTCCACCACGAGTGCACTACAAACAAATAATGAGCTGACTTTGGCCCTTCTATACAATGCACTTGAAGGCTTCATTTCTTTTCAAATGGTTTTAGTCAAAAACTGCAAGTGTGTGTACGTGTCTACGGCTTATTTTTAAGTGTTCCCACATACAGCTGAATGCGCGGAATGTTCCAGGCCTCAGCAGCAGTGCTGCGTGCGTGCGTGCGTGTGTGTGTGTTTGTGTGACAGTGTGTCTGAGAAGAGACACTGATTATGATGGAGTGAAACGGGGCCCCAGGGGAAATGGATCAACCCTCAGTGTGTTTGTGTGTGTGTGTGTGTGTTTCTGTAGCAGGGACTGGGTCAATTATCTCAATCCATGAAGCCGTACGCTGCACAACATAAAAATGAAATGTATAAATGATCTAATTAAAAAGCAGACTAATGAATCCGAATTACTCTAATACACAATTAAAAACAATCTGGTCGCAAAACATTCCCTTTAAAATGTATGTCAGAAATATACAAACGTCCTTCCTCCACACGTCTCATTATGACACACAATCACACCATTTCTTCCTACTTTTACCGTCATTGCTCCACCCACTTCACTAACGACAACACTTCCTCCTTTCTGGTGATACTTCTCACTTCTGTGGCGCTCTATGATCATGTTCTACTTTGTTATTAGAACTGGCACTTTTTATACGTCTGTCTTCCTTCTAAGTTATGTATAGACTTGCCCAAAGTATTAATTTAAGCCACACTTTAAATGTATGAATGTCACTGCATTAGATACAAAAAAAAATATATATATATATAAAATAAAAGTTTGGCATTTATTTGAACGGGGAAGTATGATTTCTGTGCCACTGGGCTGGGCAAAAACATTGATTTTAAAATCGCTTTTCTGAATAGTCCCAATATTGACTTCAAAAGTCACACAGCGCGGCTTTTATTAGTGAAGCAAAATACAAATAGCTTAACCAGCGTGGTAAAATTATTATACTGAATGACTCCTATCAGCCAGCTCTTGTTAGTGAGTAAATAATAATAATCATAATAATAAAAAAGCCAGATCAGACCTGATTTTTGGACTGAATATTTTAAAATGAGCTACTGGACAAATAAATGAACTGGGAATCAAATCAAATGTATTCACAATCGTATGTGAATAAGATTTAAACACCATCAGAGTGCAATTTTCCTGAACATTTGGCATGTCTGTCCCACCCTAAAACCCACAGCATTTTGTACACGTGATGCATTTATTAACCACAGAAGCCTTATAGTATGACATTAAATTAAAGTGTAATTAGTGTCAGATTTTTGCATACTCAAAGCCTACGGTGGCTGTGCCTATAGTTAATGTCTTAAACTACACCTGTGGTTACACTACGAGGGCATCAGTATGAACTTGACAGGAAATGACTTCATACATTCACCAGAAATCTCCTGAATAACAAAAATGACAAAAAAAAAAAAAAAAAAAAAGCGAGGAAAAAAAAGGAAAGTGAGAAAATAGTTCTGTTAGCATTTGGAAGGCAAACCGACGGCATTTTCGTAACTCATTCAGAAGCTTTTAGAGAGTCACTGCATATAAATGCACACATGGCTGTCTTTCAGTCTTCTGCTGCTGTTATCGGTCTCTGTCACTCTGGTCATAGACCCTCTGCTGTATGCGTGCATGTGAGCAAGTGTGTTTGTTTAGAGCCCTGACCTTGCCCCGTGCCTGACCCCTCCCAGAGTTCAGCGGAAATCTCAGAGCACAGACCATCGGCTTGCAGTCTTTTCCCCTTCCCTCGCTGAACACACACACACAAGCAAACAGCCTTCTCCTCTTGCTTAAAGGGACAGTTCACCCAAACAAAATGTTCACCCACATTTCCCATTGTTTTTTAAAAAAATGGTATCTGCGTTTAAAATTCTTTTATTATGTGTCCAACCATTTAAAGCACTTGTTAAGCAAACTTTCTCACATTTCAAAGCTCATGAAGATATTGTAAAAGTAGTCTATATGAATTAAGTCTGATGCAATTTCTTATAACTAATCAGATTCAATGATCTATGCTAAGCTGCAGCTAAAAGTGCTATAGCCAGAACCGGAGATCAGCTGAATGGATTCGAAAGCTGTGCATGCCAAATGCCAAAGATGAACAGAAGTTATACAGGGTTGAAACAACATAAGGGACAATTTCTATTTTAGGGTGAACTAAAAGTAAAACACACACACACACCGTTTTCTCTCGGTCACCTAAAAACTTTAAGTATGAACTCATCATTCCTGAGTCCAACTGAGAGACATTACACAACTGTGCCCATACTGCACTGCTTGTGCTGACACGTACAGCTGTCTGTCACAATCCTACAACACACCAGAAAAATGCTGCAGAACCGACTGCATCTTCTCTACTTTACATCTCTTTCACCCTTTCTGTCTCCTTGAACTCCGCAGTGGAGTTAAATAAATGATTCATTCATGACTGTTAAGGTCAAGGAAACATCCAGATCTAAAGTCATTTATTAAAGAGACAGTTCAGCCAAAATTCATACATTTCGGGTGTCTTCATACATTTACCTTTTTATCTTTCCAAATGTTTCCTTCATGGAACACAAAGATTTTTTTTAGGGTTGTCGCATTCAGCGTGCTTTTTTTTGTTTGCCATTTTTAAAATCCATCACAAAAGTGGCCAATGGCTTGCATTTCCTAAGCATTTAATTGCTTTATATGGAGGAGAGACCAAAATTGAACTGTGATGCAACTGCCAGCCATATTTAAGCAACGACAGAGGGTTGCACTTCTCCGCTGCATTATTTAGCCATGACCGTTTTCACAATATACACTAAGCTGACCAATCCATATCCGGGACTGAAATAGTAATTTCATAATTGAATATGCGTGTACGGAAATGAGATTTCATATTTCGGTGTTTAGAAAATTTGAATATAGTGGATGAGTCAAGTGGACTTTTTTGTGACTTTTATGGCATTTTTATTTAATTTTGAAGCAGCCGTAGCCAATATTTGTTTCTATTAGCCTATATTAAATGTAGAGGTCATTTACAGGTCATGCTGGCTTGGAAGAACATTCCTACTGAAAGAAAACAAACCTAAGCTGTTTTTCTGGTCTGTTTGTTGGTTTAAGATTAGTTTTTGGCCACATTTCTTCAGTTAAATCCCCATTAGGACCAGTAAACCAGCTTGGGCTAGTTTAGCAGGGTTTGTCTATCAGGAACGAGAAAGTAAATAAGAGAATTTCTCCTTTCAACCGTTCCTTTAATACTCCATTCAAAGCGTACAGTTCTACACTCATTAATACTCCGAGTGCACCTGCAACAAAACCAGACACCACATCAACATTCTGCTCAAGAGAGCATAAAAGAGCAAGGGTGAGCGTGAATGCGAATGTGAGGAGATGAACGCAACGAGTGAAAGATACAGAGAGTAGACCAAAAAAAAAAAAAAAAAAAAAATACCAA
>JAUMHP010000060.1:13614555-13626965 GCA_032361065.1 Enteromius trimaculatus
ACAGAGTATTAGATCCCTAGCAAATACAAAAAAAAAAAAAAAAAAAAAAAAGAGCAAGAGCGAGAAAACTTCAGTCCAAGGATGAGCACTTCACATAAGCCTCTAAGCAGGAGATGAGGAGCCCACGGCAGAATCAAGGATACAAGCAAGAGTGAAACTTCAGCCTGTGTGTTGCTCTAATGTTTCCGATCTAACAGTCAAGATAGCAGGTGGGTTTTAAGGTCATCACGACTCCACTCTACAGTGATGCAACTCCACTTCTTTCAGAAGTTCAAAAGGTAAACACTGAACATCTGATAAAAACACACAGAAGCACCGCTCATTATTGCCAAGCTCTTGTAAAGACTTCTTATACAGAACGCACCAGATGAACATCTCCAAGCGAAGATCCACTTCCAGTCTTTCTGAGAATAATGCCTATTTTAATGGGAAAGTTATCGAGAACATCCGAATCAGGAAGCAGCAAAAGCAGGCATCCTGTTTGCGCCTTCCCACACACACTAAGTTCTACGTCACCACTTCCTCTTCCTGGAAAAAGCCTGCTGGCTCTTCGCAATCATATTTACATATTCAACCTCATGGGTTGAACCGGTTCTTCTGTTCTCTCTTCGAAGCTAATCGGTCTCTTTCTTTGAAGACTCCACCACTTTCACCACGACCCATTATCTCTCTCTCTTTCTCTCCCTCTCTCTCTCTTTTCTTTTCTCCAACTTTATTTTATAAAATTAAATTAAAGGAGCCTAATTCTACAACTCAACTACAATGTTTTATACTTAACTAAAATCCAATTGGTTGGATTAATCAGAGATGACTTAGCAAATTTTACTGTCGGCTAGCTACTAGGATTACTTACATAATGCATAAATGCTAAAATACACATAAATATGCATTTTTTTGATCAATATCTTCTTGTTCCAAAGTCTGCATAAACACATAAAAAATGTTATAAATAAATAAAATCTAAAACATAAAATAAAACAAGATTATTTGATAACGTAAGCCTCTGAAGATTAATAATAAACATTATTTTATTAATTAGTGTTATATAATATGTTACATGAATAATGTATGTATTACATATACAATCATTGACTATGTTTACATGCGTGCTAATAATGCAATAATTTCCAATAATCAGAGTAAAGACTTAATAGCGTTATGATGTTTACATGTCAAGCTTTTCACTCCCGTTAACATGCTATTTCCTTAATTTTATTATTCGCTAAGAATTAATTGTGGTTAATTTTCTACTGCCATAATCACATACTCCGCTGCATAGGACAAATTTTGGATTCAGAAAGAGCGCAGATGCGTTACCTAACTACTATCCGCTGTTTATATTTATTTTACATCTAATGAAAAGCACTTTTATATTTATATTCCATGCTGTTCCAGCAGCAATGTAATGGAAATTCGTTTGTCTACGCTGCGGTCGCTGTTTCTGGAGAAGAGTGAAAGCAGCGAGTTCTGTTTCTGAGATGCGATGCGATGCTTTCTTATCCGAAAACATTTCTAATCTGCATATTATTACAGGTGCGCGTCACGTCATTCATGTAAAACTAATTAGAAATGTGTCTGGGGAAATGATAATTAGCAATAGTTTTTTTCCAGGAGTTTGTACTGGTCAGATAGGCAATATTCCGATTAAGGTGTTTACATGTCTGAATATTTCGATTAAAATCAGCGTAGGCCACCTATGATAATACGATTATGCTTGCTGCGATTATGATCTTAAATCGCATTATTATAATCGAAGTATTGCGTTTACATGAGGTAAAGTTTAAATCGCAATATTGTCAAAATCGCATTATAATCGCATCAAGAGGGTCCATGTAAACGCTCAAACTGATACACACTATTTTACATGAAATACAAAAATGTAGTAGTAACAGTAAAAAAATTTTCTCGTCACACACTTGACGAAAACATGAGAAAAAGAGTGACCTATACTAATCGTATTACATTTTTGAACATTATTTTAATACATAGTCAGTAATCAGTTCTTCACAAAAACATCATCAACCCACTGGGACAAGAAGTCAGACTCACTCAGACACTTTGAACTGAACTTCCGAATTCTGCAATCATTTCCGCATCTTAGTTTCAAATCAGAGGTGATATTAAAACGAGACAGGAGCATATTAAAGGCCCTGCATTATTCATAATGATTTAAACATTCAGTATGCCGCTCAGCAGTAACTAATAAGTGGATTACTGTAAACTCAATTACTCTTTGATATCCAGTTGTAAAATTCCTACTATAAAATGCAGCACCAGTAAAGTCAATGGATTTTTGTAAACACAAGCATATCTGTATTATGGATACTAATACACTGGCTGGAGGGGAATTAATGATTTATTAATGAAAATTGAAGAGATAGCTACAAATTCTACATATATAGGCTAGAAAAACACAACCACCCTCCCCATTTGCTGAAGTCTCCTCTGCCTGTTTCCCTGACGACCAGTAGGGTAACGTCTTAATATCCCATCATGCCTTGACCCCATACAGAGAGAACCTGCATTATTGATGGGGCTGCCTCCTGTCGCCACATACACACAACACAAAGTCCACCTCAACACCTTCTTCATACATTTCAGCAGTCAAGTTCAGTGGGCCTTTAAAAACGATCACACCAAGTCAAAGGGAGAAATACATTATTGAAAAGAAACAAACTTATAATTATGTCAGTGGCACCTGCGAATACCAGTCCTCCATGTGCAAAAAAAGGGCTATCTAGCCATTTAGCAAATCACGATTCAATCATGATTCAAAGATGTTATTCAATACCTCATAAAAGCCATTTGGCATTTTATATAAAACTAAAGGTGCTTTAAAACAAGCATAAGCCATGCACTAACTGACTGTCAAGGCCACCAAACATTATACATTTTCTCTCATTGAATACCCAGTTATATAGTCACATTAAAGTAGTAAAAAAGGTTTGTTAGTGCTCTTTTATGTCTAATCATTTTAAAGACACAATATGTAAGATTTGAGTAATAAAATTTCCAAAAACCACTTGCACGGTGTTATACATCTCATGCAGTTGCACTTAAGTTAACTCAAAAGTTCTGTAGGATTTGTAAATTCAAAGAAATTCCAGATTTAAATAATGAACCAACCCTGCTCATTGTCGCCTATCAATGACGCACTATCCGCGCTATCTTTCCGCCTATGAATACATGCGGAAGTGGTAGTTATTTATTGTGCATTTCCATATCATGGATAATAATTACACTACCCACAATCCCAAAAAATGTAGATGTATACAAACCGAGACAAAAAAGATATTGGAACAGTCAGCGAAATAAGAATAAATATCGACGTGGCGTTTCCGAAATGGGGAGAACTTCACAAAAAAGCTCAGACTGGACAGAGACTGTTTTAATAGATGTGTAAGCAAATATGTATTATTCACTGTGCAAGTAATAATCATGTACATCTGGTAAGAAATTAAACAGATATAAATGAGTTTTCATCCGTGAACGTAATTTGTGAAAACAACATGTTATTGCCTGTTATTGTCTCCTGTTATCTACCTCCAGTGGAAAAAACTTACATACTGTGTCCTTAAAAAAAAAAAAAAATAAAAAAGAAAAAGAAAAAAAAAAGGTGTGTTAAATGAGAACATAAATACAGTACGCTATGAATAACATCTCCAGAACTGCTCCGAGGGTTACTTCAAGAGCATTTGACCGTTTCATTTGAGTAACTATTGTCATACCGTGTACACACAGAAAATACAGAAATTATTAAAACAGTATTTCTTCAGCGTTTTAAAATGTAATATAAAATTATAATAAAAACAAGAACTGTAATATAAAATCCCCATTTATTTTCCAACAAATCTTCATTAATTAATTAAAACTAATTTGCACTGATTTATTGTGTTGGGTATATATAGGTTTTGATTCTGTATAAATGTCAACAAGCTGAAAAAAATTTTTTTTAAGATAATGTAATTTTGATCCAACTGATTTCATAAATTGGTAAAGAAAAAGAACACCGGATAAGAGAAAAGAGACCACTCCTTCATCCAGAATCACTCCAGACCCTTTAGATTACCAGCTCCATGTTGCTGCTTCTCTTTAGTTCACCTCACTCAGGGGTCAGAGGACTGGGACAGCCATGGCAAAAGCTTCATTTTGGGCTCAGTGACTAATTCTTGTGTTTATTTTGATGTTTGTTTTGGATTATTGTCCCAGTGGAAGACCCAAACATGGCCCATTGTAAGTCAGTGAATTATTAATTTTGATCTGCTATTTTTTGATAGAATACATGACACCAAACCAATCTGACCAGTCATGCTTTCATTGAGAATAGAATGTATATAGTCACAATATGAATGCAATGCATCTTTAAAAGGAAAAAAAAAAACAAATGAATGAAGCGTAAATTAAGGGAAGAGATGTAGGAATGTGTAAAGAGAGACATGAAGAATGACTCCAAAGCAGGAGCCATTCAGACCCAAAATAGCCACTCCATTCTGGCAGAGCCTGAAATAAAGCATGAAATCTGAGCTCAGTGCAACACTCACTAAATAACAAACACATACACAACAAACGGACAATACGGCACGCTCTGCCTTTTCGAAACGAGGATGAAAACACTGTGAAATTGAACTGTGGCGATATCTATTCAGACACGCTGCAAGAGGATGAGGTGGCACAAGTTGCTGGCCGCCGTGCTCTTCCTCTGCATGACCACTTCGGACGGCTCCATTCTGCAGCAGAGATGAGCAAGAAAGCAAGTGCAAGAGATGAGCTGAGGTAGAACAAAAAGAGGAGGGAGGGAGTGAGAAAGAAGAAAAAAACAAGGGACAGAGAGTGGTTATTGGAGGAGGAGGAGGAGGAGGAGGAGGGCGAGAAAAACCAAGAGAGAGAACAATAGCGAACAGCCCAGACAAGCAGACATGTGCCAAGCATGTGTGTACATGTGCAGACATCCAAAAGCTTTTCGCAGCAACACTCGCTGCATTATCTGAGCTCAAGCGCACCGACACACAATTCACTTCACCAAACCTGGACGCACTTACTGTCCTGTGCTGAAAAAAAGAGCCGAAGCTCTGATGTAGCAGGCGATGAAATCGTCAAGTAAAGAAGACCACAATCAAAGCACACTGCTTGAGCACACTCTAACTGAAGTTTCTTTCCACTAAACTATTTCCAACACACTATTTTAATCTGTGTAGCAATATAGATGTAGAGGGGGTGGCCATAGCTGGTTAAGGTGCACAATTTCCTTCCATACTGTGATTAAACATTGTTAAATACTGTGGTTTTAGCTGTCATTTGATAATTATTGATAAAGTTATAGGCTTAATATATATTCAACATGTTATATTTCTGCTGTGTAGATAAAACAGGGGAAAAGGCATGTACATGGGTTGTTTTTTTTGTTTTTTTTATTCAAATGCTGTGTTCAGCCCTTTGGGTCATTTTATTGGGTTAAAGAAAGGAAAATTCAGTCATTAATTAACCCTCGTGTTGTTCCAAACCTGTAAGACCTTCGTTCATCTTCTGAACACAAATTAAGATATTTCTGATGATATCAGAGAGCCGTCTGACCCTCTATAGACAGCAATAACTCAAATGATCCCAGATCCAGAAACATGTTAAAAACATCAGTAAAACAGACCATGTGACAGTGGATCAACTTCAGTTTGTGTTCTAAAGATGAATGAAGGTCTTCTGGGTTTGGAACGACATGAGGGTGAGTGATTAATCTTAATTTTGAGCTAACCCTTTAATATTTTTTACCCAGGTGCTGGGTAGTTTTTCTGTAACTTAGTTGCCGGGTCATTTTTTTTTACCCAACCGTCTCAGATGAAGCCACACAGCTTCTGATTTACAGTCTGATCGCTGGCTTGAGTCTACAGAACAGAGTGCTCCACAATAATTTATGAAGATTTTGCTGTGCTGTAAATTGTATTATTTTATGCAACGCAACAAACAAGGTTTAGATGTCAGTCACATGCATCAGATGGAAACGCCTTTTGCCTTGCATAACATAAATTGATTTTTTTCGTTATAGCACGGCGTTCAGGTTAATTTGATGTTAAAAATATGTTCTCTAATTTCAGTAGGGTTTGTTTATTGGTACGTTTTTGGAGTCAGTCACAGCATCATCTTCAGAAGTTCGCAGTTCCTCTGCAAACAGCAGCCCTTCACCGGATTAGATTTCAGCGACACACCGGTGTTGTGTCGATTTGTGCTACCTCCCATTAAAAAGTAGGTAGTGCAATTTAACAACGAAAAATGATACCACAACCCTAAACTTACCTTTACAGTAATGCAAATATAGTAATTATGAGTTATATTCGCGGTTTTGACTATAATGTATACAGCTACTGGAAACCAACAATAAATATTTTTTTCTACCTATTAATTTGTGTTTTATTAATGTCTACACCTACCCCAACCCTAACCCTACCCTTACAGTAATGAAGGTACACTAAATATTGGTGTTCAGCGTTAGAAAAGAGAATGCAATATTGACGTGCGCATACACCAGCACCCAATTTATTGAAAAGTGATTGAATATCTAAAATTAATAATAATATTATATTATCATTTATATTTATAATATTATATGTAACACTGTAAACTATGCTGTATTTACCAAAAGAAATTTTGTCTTGTATTTTGTCCATGTGTTCTTGCTTAATAATAAATGTTAATCTTTTGATTATTGCTGTTGCCTTTAATAATTTTGTGTTTGTTCGTTTTTTATTTTACAGTCCATTTTAGTGCCAGCAATATAATAATTTTTTTAACAACAAATGACTAATTTTAATACCCAGCATGTTTGTTAAAAACATTTAACCCAACCAGCTGGGTCAAAATAACCCAGAACATGTTCAGTCCAGTATTTACCCAGCGCTGGGTTGCCAAATAAACCCTCTAACAATGTTTTAGAGTGTAATAACACATCAATTCATATGACCAACCCGCTATGCAACATTTATAACCATATATATATCTATATATCTATATAACTATATTATACTATACATACATATATATAAACACATATACATATACATATATATATATATATCACAAGCCACGTGCTCAGACAATAGATTACAGGCAAATCAGAGAGCATGTCCTTAACTGTGAAGCACACTACACAGTTATATTTATTGAATTAAATCACAGCCTTTAGAGGTTTAATACCACCATATTACACCAGGCCATATCGCACTTTCGATTTTAATCCAATTAATTGTGCAGTCATAGTGTGTATGCGATGTTGCTTATGGGTGCGCCACAGGCCCACTTTCTGATTCATAACAATAAATCTGTTAATCCAACTGTGTTACTGTAACAGACCACCAGATAATAAGTCATTCCTGCTGTGCAAAAGCAACACATACACACATTACACGTCTTTAAGTACTAGATTAGGGAGGGGACATAGCGTCTGCCTTCCCTCTTGTTCAAGAAACAAGCTCAAGCAACCCCGTACCAAAAACTGCAGAGTTCAGGAAAAATGCAACAAACGCTGGCAGAATCACCTCCGCAGGAAAGAGAGAGAGAGAGAGAGAGAGAGAGAGAGGGAAAACAAGTAAGCATGGGAGTAAAAAAAATGAATTTTTTTTGAAAATTTGAACATAAAGTATACTATGCAAATTAATTCATTAATCTATGACAGAGAGGCTTTCAGCAGCCTGGGGGGGGGAGGTTAAGAAGCATGGATGGAAAGAAAAAGACTGCAAAAGTGATGGAGAAAAGGGGAATGGGGGATGCCTGATCATCCGGCCTCGGTTTTACCCAGTGAGCTAACGTAGCATTGACTCTTTCAAACACATAAAAACACAGCACTCTGAGGGCAAATGGAAAAAGCAGAGGGTGGGCCTCATTTTCCTCATAAAAAAGCCCATTTAAAGAGCACAGCTCCACTCTGGAAAACAACCACAGACTGTTGAACCCAGAAGGAAGGGAGAAAGAAACTTGCACATCTTAAAACTCCACTGCATTTCTCTCTCATTTTTTTCCATAAGTGTTTTTTTTTTATTCTTTCTTGAACTCGTGTTGACTGAACAACTTATTCATTCCAGACTGTGACTGTGTCGATTCCTTTTCCAGCCTCCGCTCTCTTTCTCCCTCCCTCTCTCTCCGAGTAAACAGAGGAAGAGCGTAGGCTCCATTCCAAGCTGGTTCTGGGCGTTCCTGCGCAGCTCCGGCAGGGTCAAAAGTTTACAGTGGTTTTAATTTCACCTTTCCTCAGCCAATAGCAGCACAGCAGCTGAACTCTGACCTCTACAAAAGGATTCTACTGGCAGGAGGACCGCTGCTCTCTTGCGCTCTCCCTGCACTCTTTCTTTCACTACTCCTCTTCTTTCTCACCGCTTGGATTTGTTTTGAAAACGGTAGAACGTGGGATTTCAAACAATGTTTAAAGCAGGACGACTCAGCAGAAGCAAAGGTTTTAGCGCTCAAGAGAAAGTAATGTCGTAAACCTGAACTTGAAAACTAATTTTCTTTGTGGCGTTTACACACAACTCATTACAAAATGTCTACAAAATGAACCAAGATCTATCCAGATGTCGAAAGAATAACGATCAGAATTCATTCTCAAATTAACAGCATGTTAAAAGGTAAAAAACACTTACGGCAATTAAACATACAACCTATATAATGTGTCATATCATGTATAATTAAAGAGGGATGAAAAAATGCTTACAATATTTTTGGTTGATGTCAATGGCAAACCTCAAATGCCAAAACAAAATAAAATGGTCATTTGTTTACAAATTAAACTGTTACTTATTTCTCTACAATTTATGCTTTTAGGTCTATATTTGGTCATGCATTTGGTCGGCAATTTGCATACATCACTGTAATAGTTGAAATATTAAATGACTAAATAATTGCACTGAAATATAAATATTTAGGTAATGCACAAATGAAGACCCTGAAGTAAATCAGGACTGGCCTGGAACAGACCTTGTCTGTGTCTTTCTCTGTTATAAACAGCTGGTGCTCTCGGACGACAAACCCAATGCTTTTCTTCTCTTCCATCTTCCGCATTCACAAATCAAATTATGCAGTTTTCATAGTAAAGGGAGCTAAGTGCCCCATGCTGACCTCAGCCTGTGACCTCTTCTGTTCTCCAGGTTCTCTTTCCTCTCTCTCACCACATGCTGCCCCAACACGGGCTAAACGCCAGCTCGACGTAGGCTAACACTATTAAAAGCGTGTTTAAATGACTTATGAGCTCTGAGACAACAGAGAGGTCGGACAGGCCGAGCACCCAGGGAGCACGAGAGAAAGGCAGAGGGCTGCGGATCCAATATTGCTGATAAAAATCAACTAATCGAGTTTGAACTGCCAATACGTTCGATGAAGCCCGGTCCGGTTCAAAAGGCTTCTCTGAATATTTCAAGGTTACACTCTTAGTCACCTTTGCAGATAACCGTTGGCTGACTGGCAAGTCAGAGCTATTTTGTGAAAACGTATTGCGCTTCAAACAATTGAAGGTCTGGAACCATTCGAACAGTAAAAGCTACACCAATCGTCTGATCGGGACATCACCGTTTTTCATTTATGATGTCAGAAAAGGAAAACGCATATTTAAGCCATCGCTCTCGAAAAGAGAGGTGCGTGATGAAAGGCTTGCTGCAAAAATTGTCTTTTACGCAGCCATCGAGTCAAATTCTCCAACGTATCAGTGCAAAACCACAGTTCTGCTGTGACCTTCCTCACCTGAATTAAAACAAAACTAAACCTATAAATAAACACAGAGACTTCCTGTAACAGCATATTCTGCATCTAGAACTGCTAACGCAAAGCGGCAACTAGCTTTCGGCGCTTTACAGAGCAGAATGAGCAGGGTTAAAGGCCAGAGGCTTTTGTTGGCTTGTTCTTTTCTTATAGATAACCTCTGACCTACTCTGGGGTCATCAGTATGCTCTCGCCACTACTGATGGTGTCTGACTGGGTGCTGAGAGAGAGAGAGAGAGAGAGAGAGAGAGAGAGAGAGAGAGAGATCGGTCACTACGCACTGATCCTGAACACTGTTTGGTCAGATGCTGATTGGAGACAAGCTCAGGTGATGAGTCAAACTGTCAGGAAGCATTGTGACACTTTCCTTAGGCAAAAAAGACACATTGGCCTTTTAACATGCTCCAATTTCCAAGCATCCGACAGAACTAATAAATCATTGCAGATCAATTCACTCCATACAAGGCAGATATTGGTACATTTCAATCAATCTAAGTAATCTTCACATCAAAATCCAGTTAAAGTGATAGTTCACTGGAATTTTTTTTTTGCCTGTGGTTTTTATTAGGGCTGGGCGATATATAATAGTGGTGGTCTGTTATCGGCGTTAACATGAGACTCTTATCGCGCGATAAAAAAAAAATAAAATAAAAATATTGCCATTAATCTATTCACAAAGTTGTGTTGGGAACTGGGTCTATACTACGCAAGTTATGATGACTTTTGAAAGTTTAGCGCGGATGTATACCTACGTTAGCCGAATAACACTGTAGCCCTGTTCAGACAGGACTAGTTTTCTAAACTACTGTACGTGTGAGCTTTGATTCTTATCACCTGTCGTCCGTGATCTTCATGTACCATTTCGGATGGGACTAGCATCTCGGTGAGAGGATGAGAGGATCTGTTTTGTACATCTGGGCATCAAAGAGATGCATTGCTATAGTCATTCAGATTGATTACAGTTAGTATAATCACAAATACTATGGTGAAACTAAATGACTTGTACAGAAAAAAACATGTTAATGTGGGGTTACTTTAGTTCAACTATTATGATTTTATTTGTAGTAAACCCATGTTTAATGTTGATAATTAAAACCGAGTGCAGAAATGAACGAGTAATCTTACCTGATACTGATATTACAATAGACAGTCTTAACAGTTTACAGTGATCTGGCGTTGTTTCTTTTATATATCAAAATATATTAAACGTGTGTGTGGTAAGAGCATCTACAGCATAACGCGTTGGCCAAAACACACAAGGAAACGCGTTGTGAAAAATATCACAGACATCACATTCAGACTCTAGAATTATATCAGTGGTTGAGAGAGAAAAACAGACATGGCAGATTCAGACAGGATTAAAATCACCAAGTACGTCTGTATGTCAAACATTCTCTAAAGATCCCCTGTAAAACTAGTCCCGTCCGAATAGGGCTTTACTTTTAGTCATTATTTAGGTAGCACACATATTCTGAATGCCTTTGGCAGAATTCAAATGAGCCATTTTAATGTAGATAAAAAAGAAAAAAAAAAAATTAATATACGCCCACCACTAATATATATATTAGTGGTAAATTTCCATCAACTGTTTTAAAATGGAGCAGCAGTTATTACACAGAGCTGTACATCACTGACAAGCTACGCAATATA
Source organism: Enteromius trimaculatus (assembly GCA_032361065.1). NCBI lineage: Eukaryota > Metazoa > Chordata > Actinopteri > Cypriniformes > Cyprinidae > Enteromius > Enteromius trimaculatus. The sequence continues at coordinate 13,625,938 of JAUMHP010000060.1, forward strand.
TCAGGTTCAGGATCACAAATGAATCCCCCACGAAACCGAATGTGGCATTGGGTAATAACTACAGATTTACTGCTAATTAAAGAACTGGCTTTACTCACAGATATGAATATGAATATAATAAAAAGTGAATATATATATATATATATATATATATATATAAAATTTATTCTGCCATTAATTAATCTAATGTCGTTTAAAACACATAAGACTTTTGTTCATCTTCGGGACACAAGTTAAGATATTTTCGATGAAATCCTTTCTGATCCTGCACAGACAGTAAGGAACCTACGACATTTTAAAATTAAAACTATCCTCTTTACACAGCGATTCACAAACAATCTCCATCTACAGTACACTTTCGAAAACGCATGTCAGGTACAACCATAGATATGTATAGATAGATTCCCTATTATTTAGATGGCAGACGGGTCTGCGTGATTAGAGGGGTTGAATGGGGAAACTACCTATAGATGACTACGGGTACAAAACAATGAGTATGATGTTATTGTTTACATGGTCATTTTGGCCTCTGTTTTGATCCGTTTACACCGAAACCCAACCCCGAATTTTCAAACTAAAACAGGGTTTGCAACTTTTTCAAAAGTCTCCGTTTTCGACCTCAAAACGCTGAAGTAGTGTTGAAGGTTGGCGAAACCATAGCAAAAGTTCTGCGTTTTAAAACGAAAAGGCACTAGTGTATACATCTTGTTTACTGTTGTTGTCAAAAAACAACACTATTGTTTACACGAAGGAGTAGAAATCTTTGAATAATAGGGTTGGGCATTGAGAACCGGTTCCAACTTGGAACTGTTAAAAAAATAACGATGCCATTGGAATCGTTTATAAAATTTGTTTTCGATTCCGATCACGCAAGTTTTAGTTTCCATTGTGGCCACCGTATTTCCGGAAGTGCTTGCCGCGCGTTTGTTCAATTGCAGCTATGAAGCACCATAAGCGGCGCTCAAAAGTGTGGCTTTATTTCACACTAAAAAAGCCTGGGTCGGCACAGTGCAACACATGTGACAAAA
>JAUMHP010000060.1:13631148-13647954 GCA_032361065.1 Enteromius trimaculatus
TTTAAATATTTAAAACAGGTTTCCCCCCCCCCCCCCCCCCCCCCCATCCCCCCGTATTAAATATGACAGCTTTGAGATCGAAAAACCAAACATGATATTTTCCTCCACCGTCTGAAGTAAAAGCCTTTATGCACAGAAAGTGTTTGCATGCATTTCCAAGTTTCACTTTCAGACACCCACAGCACTGCAGAGAGCTTCCTTCCGCGTATGTGTGCACACGCCATCACAAGGCACATCCAGCTCGTCGTCACCGCCCGAACGACCTTGAGCCAGTCGTGCAGGAGTGTCGTCATGGCAACACAGCTTTACACAAGCAGCCACAGCTGGATGCAACTTACACATTCCTCTTAAATTCGACTTGTGCTATAGGACACTGAAGGGAGCTTTAAAACGTAGCGGCGACGCTGATGCAGATGCCATGCAGAGACTCTTAATTATGACTCACAAGTTTCCAAAGGATTCGCAAACACAGACTCTTGATTAAGTGTCTAAAAAGTCAACTCGGACCGGGTAAACAAAGAAAAACTGGAAATGTTTTCCATGATAAACAACCCGGCATTCGTCCGGAGCGCTAAAGGTGTACAAAAGCGGAGGAGCGAAAGGAATTGAATTTACTGCTCACTCTGGACTTCACTGAGAAGGACTAACTTGACTTTTCTTCTCCCTGGTTAGCCGAATGGAAAGTTACAAGGATCTACAAATTAGAGTTACAAATCATGGCACGAGCTCCAAATCAGAAAAATTTATGTCCGAAAATGTTTTCGTTGAAGATCTGAACGGTGCAATAAATCTTTAATATCCTGTAAGCTCCAAACGGTTTGTTTTTCGATTCGTTTCGCACACATGAGTCACTGAGATGTGAGTCAACCTGGCCACACGTATTAAAAGTTAACTGGGCTAAAATACCCGCCTGCACCAACACCTTTAACTACTCCAAGCAAAAAGCCATCACCGGTAGCAGGTATCACATTTCAATTAGCGCAACAATCAAGCTTTTGTTTCAACCCACTGCCACCAACACAAGCGCCTTGGAGCAACACTATACCCCCCCCACCACCACCATTAATCTTACATTTGAAACAAACACACAGATACATGATATAACTGGACCATTTTCCCTGCTCTGAAAATAACCGTCACCCACAACCACACTGTTTTCCGTCTTTCCCCTCTCACGTCGCACTCAGAATACAGCAGCATTTCAACTTCAACTATTGTGGACTGACAAATGCAAAAATGAGCGGGGACGATCAGACAAGTGTCAAAAAGGTGACGAGAAGCACATTAGTCACTCTGCCGTTTCGCTAGTCACAATAGGAGCATCTGCAACGGAGGAAGATTTCACCCAAAAGTAAAAACAACTTTATTTTGACATTCTTTCCGTCTTGTGTGGATTGCAAAAGGTGAATTCTGGGTAAATACCTTGCTCATGCTTTTCGAAAATAATGGAAGTAAACGGGGACTGGGCTGGTCAAGCTCCAAATATTATAAAAGTAAATAAACGACATCATAAAAGCGGGTCATAAGACGTGCTCAGATAAGTCTTCTGAAGTCACATGATGGAAGAATAAAGTCATCTCTGAAACACGTGAACGAATCGGATCATTTTTTTTTACTGAAATCAAGTTCACAAATGGAAAGTTCAACAGACCGGTACTGTTAAAGTTAGTTAAAAATAACACTGTTAAACTGACAAAAGGACATATTCCTAAAAAGTCGATCAAGAAATACTATATTATAGCTATAAATAATACTAAAATAGCATTCACAGACTAATGATGCTTCAGGTAGTGGCCACTAGATGGCAAGATAATCAGTGAATAATAACTTACATTTTGGTCTGTTCATCGCACAATGCTTCATAATATAGAAAATAAATAAAGCGAAGAAATCAAATGGCCGACTTTTATGACACTTCACAGTGCTTTTGCCACCTCACTCGTTTTCTAAAAATTTTAATAATAATGACACTTTTTTGTATTAATTATTCCTTTAACCACAAAAATGTAAACTAAAATATGACATTAAAACATTAAACTGAAATGTTCAAATCAAAACTGCTTCAAAAATCATGGGAAATCTTTCGCACAAGCACTTTTTTCTTCCCCTGAGAGCGTCCGAGTTAATGAGTTATAGAAGCTGAGCTAACAAATGGACGAGGACAGCGAATCTATGCATCCTTTAATTCTTAACCCCATCTGCAGTCAAAGCGCTCAACACAAGATTGATTCATAGTTAATGCAGCCTGACGCTCGGCGTGTGAGAGAGAGGGAGCTGGGGAGAAAGGAACAGATAAAGGGGGAAGGGGGGGCTCAGCCTGCGACCAGTGTGAAGAAGAGTTCAGAGGGTCTTTTCCCACACGCAGTCAGGGCATTTGTGGGTCCCGTAGCGTGTGAGCACCAACATACACCGCTGTGCATAAAGCATGTTCTGTTCTCATGCGTACCGAAATGCTAATATTAAACTATTTTTATTCAATGATTAAGTGCGCTACAGGCTAAAGAGGCCCCAGCTTTGAAATCTAATAACATAATTATTAGGAAGATTCGTGCTGCACTGTGGAGGCAATAATAAAAACAAATCGGTCATGGTTCTAAAAATATGTTATTAAACAGTGCAAGCGTGTTATCTAGCTGTACCTTCAGTGTCCGAATTACAACTTCAAAAGCATCTGTGCGTGTCAGCATGAGAGCGTGTGGATTTTGGGGAAACGTTGGTCCTCTACCTGGTCCTACACTGTCAAAACAGCGGGATGTGGTCAAACTCTAGCTCAGAAACGGCTGCATTTGGATTACTACATACCACATAACACCAATTGCTGTGAATTCAGAGGAACTTCCACAAAGTTTCCAGCAGCACTGCAGTGCACCGAAATACCTCAGGCTAAATGATTTGCAATTAACATTGCAACGGGAGTGTTAAAAATAGTGTCTCTGATAAGAATCGTTCACGTTCCTGCGTACACAATGTGAACAATGTTTAAAAGACGCCTGTCGTGTTCAGCAACACTTTCTGGGTAGAGAGTACACTGAGGTTTGAGACACAGCCATAATTACGTATAATGACCTACTTCACAGTTTATCATCATGACAAATATGCCATATGACAAAAAAAAAAAAAAAGATATCACAGGGACATATCCTCCAGACCAGTGCATCACTAATGTTGTTTTCTCTAAACTAAATAATACACCACAGGTAGCAAAGCCAAAGCATAAAACGCTGTAAATACTGCCCAGCTTTAATTTGCTCACTTCTAACTTATGACCATTTAATCTCCACCCTCTTTGACATTAACCAGGAAACTATCTTGTTGTTTGGGTCATTTGAACTTCATCATATTGTATGGAAAGCAAAAGTTACAGAATATAATAATAAATACAATAATTAATCGCATAATAAAACAACACATCTGACAGATCGTTCGAGGACAGGAAATTGTTTAATAATGTCAGAATGAAAAAGAAGGAGTAAAAATAAGTATTTATAATATAGTATCGGATCATGGATTAATAGCATACTAACTTCAGACCATGTAAACTATCAGGTGATCCAAAAACTGGTAAACAAACTTGCTGCTGATTAAAGAATTAAAACGAGCAAAACCTCTATATTGTATTTATCTCAACGCTATATAAACCAGCAACGAGAATAGTACAGCAATTAATAAAAATAACTTAATCTTATAGGGTTGTTGTGTATCTCAAAAGATTCAGAGTGGTTTCAAACCTTTGCAAAATGTTCATTAACTTAGGAAAACAGTGTTAAAACTGCGTCTACTTAATGGTAAAAGGATAACAAGATCCCATACGAATTCAAGAAATGAAATCCACAAACGGATCTTGTTATGAAAAGTAAACAAACATGCTGGAGAATGTTGTCTCTGGCAACACTGTGTTACTACGATTATTGTCTCAAAGGCAAAATAACTAGGTGGCAAGATCCCCACCGTGGACAAGAATGTACTTCTGAACAACCGGCATCGCGTAACATTGCTTCACGAGCACAACTATTGCTTAAATGTATCCGTTTACGAACGCGACGAAGTGATTCGGTTCACTTACCGGTGTAAATGTATCCAGTGAAACACTCCAGTTTCTTTAAGCCACTTCTACGCATCCGCCATCTTCAGCGTTAGCTATGTTTGTTTAAATGGGAAACACTCCCAAAGCTTAAAGAAGCCTGCCCGAACCAGGCGCGCGGGGGATGCTGGGTAATGTAGTTTGCGCCATCGGTCCCATCCGCGCATTCCACACAGAGCTAGATAGTAAAGAAACTACAAGTACATGAACCCCCGCAGATCGAAAAATAGACATCCAGTAGGAGATGGGCAGTAGTAGCAATATCGTAAAAAAAATATAGTGCATTTATTTTTAGCTCATCCGAGGGCCACATCCGATAACAGCCACGTATCCCTAATGAGTAGGCTGACGTTACGCCTTTATTTACATAAGTTGAGTGTGACGAATTCGCTGTCTTCGCGAGAGATGAAATTATTTTTTTTGTAGCACAGCTTTTTATTCATAATCTGTCAAATCTAATCACTTTATTGGTACTATAACAACATATGCATGAGTCTTATGTGGTCCACGAGCATCAGAGGCCACAAGAACACACTGCCCGGTTTACATATAATACACAGTCGGGATTTACACGTAATATACAAACAAAGTTTACATTACACAATATACACGATGTACAAGCACAGTTAGGCTACTTTAAGTTGCAGGATGCTTTTCAGTGTTGCATAACGTCAATTATTTTGCAAGCAAAAGTGATAGACATCTAGGCAATATTGTTCAGGCAAACAGACATTTGTCGTATATTATGCATTCTTTTTACTATGCATTAAGCCATTGTTCACATTAATACTACTTGCTAGTCGCACATATACCTGTGTTTTTGTATGGTTAGAAATATGTTCTTGTAAAGGTAAATAAAAATACACACAAAATGTAAGTGTGTGAATATTAATTAATGATACATACAAATTTAAATAATAAACAAATAATTTCTAAACCGCTGCATGTGCAGCCTACAAAATAAAGGCTGCTTTGTGCAATATATATATATGACACAGCAAACATTGATGGTATTACTGTAAATGACCCAAAATCATGTGTTTTTATGACTGATATACATGATAGGTTTGCATTTTGTCATGCATATTTATATATTTAGATCTTCCTGTGTAAAGGTGAAGATGGTCAAACAGGTATTTTAGGACACACTCGTATTCTTTTGGTCTGCAGAGGCTGTAAGTGCTCTGCCCTCTGAAGACCAGACCTGGAAGATAGCAATGAACTCGTCTCCATGGTGATCTCTGAGGCATACCAGTGTAGAATTTCAACTGTTGGAGAAGGAGACAGCGCTAAAGAGGGAGGGAGGGAGGGAAGGAAAAAGAGAGGGGAGGTAGGAACAGTGGGAGGGAGGGGGAGGGGAGAACGGAGAGAGAGAGAGACAGAGACAGACAGACAGACTAAGAGAGAGAGAGAGAGAGTAGTAATTAGCTCAATGCTTGCTGTTTCCTGTCATGACAGTTCACTGCTATATAACCCTTGGTCTTGGTCGGCCAAAAACATGGATGTGAACCTGAAGCATTCAGCAATTTAGCCATAATAATCACTGAGGAAAACTCATATAGCATTAAAATATATGCATGTAGAATATAGACTTGTATGCATGTGCAAAGTTGAAGAAGAGTTGTTTTAAATCTTAATATTATACACTGAAAAATAAAAACATGCTGTATGAGATAAAACATTCGAGTTATGAGCACATTGGACCACAAATCTGAGAGTCCCCCAATAACATTCTTCAGAAACCCAGAAAGAGGCCCATAGACCTGTTGTTGTTCCCTCCCCCAATTCACAGCACAATCTGACTTCCCCCTTCCAAGAGTGTGAGATGGTTTTTACCCCCCAACCCCCTCATTCTGCCTGTCCCCTTTGAAAGGACAGGAGATAGCAGTTTTAAAGGACAGGAGATAGCCCCCAATCATCTAGATCTATAGATTCTCTACCTGCAAACAGGCAGTCATGAACCTCTCGTTCGCCCATCCCCTCTCCAGATGAAGTGCTTTACAGATTTCACCTCTTCAGGAATGTGTGAATGAGGAGTGAGTAAAATAATGTGCAATAACTACATCTGTTTAATTCAAGGTTAGGAAATTCTACAACTATGCTTGAAGCTTTTAAAGGGATTGTTCACCTGAAAATAAACATTCTGTCATCGTTTACTCACAGACAGCAGAAGTCAGTGGGGACCGAAGCAGTTTGGTTACCACAATTCGTTGCAATATCTTCTTTTGTGTTCCGCCGGGGAAAAAAAAGAAAGTCATACAGATTTGGAACGATGTGAGTGAGTACATAATGACAGATTTAAATTTTTTTGGGTGAATTATCCCTTTAAGGCAACTGAGTGTTTGATAAAAGAGTGAAACTATATATATATATATATATAGAGAGAGAGAGAGAGAGAGAGAGAAAGAGAGCTCCTCCACGTTGTCATAAAAAAAAAAACATACAGTATATTTAAATATTCAGTTTTTATATCTTACCTGCATTTTCAACCTGTGACTCATGTGAATATCTTAAGACACTGTAGATATGGAGCTGAATGAAATCAGTGTGCCTATGGAAAAACTCTCCAGATCATCAATATTTCTTTGGCTTGAGATCTTGCATGCTGTGTGAGTGTGTGTCTGTGTCAGTATGTGTTTTGATTTATTAATGCAGCAGGGAGTCTCAGACAGCTGTCCTCAGCATAGATGACAACAGGAGAAGCAGAAAGCTGAATAGCCTCCTCTAGTGGACATACTGTGACATGACCTACCAGGTCTCTTATTGTATGTTTTTAGTTGACGAAGGACTATGTTATGCAGTCTATTTAATGGTTTTGAATAATATAATTACAAGGGCTTTTTATTTGGTTAGCACCAATTATCAGAATATCTTCTTTAGTGTTTCACTAAAGACATAAAGACATTCCAGAAGTCTGGAATGACCTGAGTGTGAGTAAACAATGACAGAATTGTATCATTATTAATTTTTTTAGACAAACTATCCAATCAAGAATTAGTCACTGAACAGCCCATGTTGATTTACTGCTAATATTGGGGTAAACCTGACACCCTGACTATTTTACAGTCTAAGGAATTGGGCTGGTAAGGAACCACCCAGAACACAGCATAGCAACAAACCACAACAAAATCTGGCATTGAGATTTGCTTGGGCAAGAAAATGTAAATATTATACTGTGTAATATGGGGCATCTAGTCATGATTGCATACTCATTGTAAAACTAGGAGTTTCCCTTGATTAAATGTGTACGTGTTGTTGGTTCATTTTAGATGTTGAAGAACATAGTCTGGTTTCGGAAGGAGACAACAAGCGTGGGGTGTGTTTTGGCAGATGACTCACTGCAAGGTGCTTCAGAACCTGTCTAACTAGAGTGGGTTTCAGATAAGCTATGCCCAAGCCCCGCCCCCTCAGATCTGTTGGAAACATATGGTCATGGCATTTTGTGTATAAGTTAAGGATTGAATAAGCTACGTGACTTTCCAGCTTTTAAAACACTAGGCATCATACAATTACATACATTTTACCTAACTGTAGAAACTGGACATCATACACTAAACAACTGTGGACCAGACGGTTAGGTCATTCAGAACACAACAAACTTAAACAGCAGTGTATTGTTAGGATAAACACACAAATTAAACAATATTTTTCCAAAAACGGGCTCAAAATATCAAACACGTTTAAATATCCTCTTCTAACAGAACGGATTTATAATCTGAAGATGAAAAATGTGATACCTTAAATGTATGCTGGTCGAAATGACTTGCATTTTTCTCATACTATCGAAATCTTTGGGCACCGGCAGTTGTTTAGCTGCCTAAATATCAAATATTTTGTTTCACAAAAGAAAGAAGCTCATACAGGTTTGGAACAACTTGAGAGTGTCATTTTGGGGGAACTGTCCCTTTAAGGCTCTCTTTACTGTTTAAAGGCATATCACTCTTAACACTAATGTACTTTTTTTTTTTTTTTTTAACACTGATATACTTGAAGAAGTAACTAGATAACCAAACCATAATGTTATGACAAAAGGATTTTGTAGAGCGGTAAGTAATGAAGTAATGAAGTAGCAAGTGATTAGCAAAATTGTATAATATGTATCCAAATAAATGCATTAAGGCTGAAAAACATAGATAAACTTGATATTTATCATTTAAGTTAGATTTTCAGCACTCATGGCCTTGTCTGTGTATAGTTACACCTTTTTACTACTTCAGTAATTATTTGTTTTAATTTAACGTAAACCACCTTTTGACTGTACGTAATTTAGCTCAGTTTTAGCTGTACATATCAAGGCCTAGCTCCGTTTCAGTTCGCAATCCTGCCACAGCCTGTCTGTACTGAACAAAAGACATTTGCTCAGGAAACCCAGCAGCCAATCAGCGGCTGCCTTTCATCCGGGCTGCACAAACCGGCCAATCAGAGAAGCGCTTTCATAGCTGCTATCAGAATGTTGGCTTGGCTGGCTTGGAGAGCAGAGACTGCTGTGTAGAGAGAGAGAGGGAGGGCTGTCCTCCATGTTTTAATAAGCATTGACATTACCCACTGTTTTAAGCCATGCATCCACAGAGGTAAGAGATTTTTCATTGCTTATATGCTTTTTACACTACCTGTTCATGCTAATGGTTGAATTGTGTCACGCAGAAATACAGGATTTTCTGAGAGACAGGGGACAAAAACCTGTCCCAACACCACAGAGCTGGATCCTGGCAGGCAGAGGCAACTCAGAAATCACACTCACACTGTGTTTTAGTCTCCAGGCTCGCATGGCTGACCTGTGCTAGCACTGTGACCAAAATGGCCTCTCCTGGTCTCTCTCCTAGTAATGTTTCTCTAAAGGCGGAGAGGAGCACGGTCGTGTCAGGTCAAAAAAGGCAGGCCAGGCCTCTCAAAATGGAAGGCCCTGAGGAGCAGACAGTACAGACTGTAAGAGGAAGCGCACATGTAGACTGGCAGAAAGATCGAGCGGCAGTTTTGGCTCAGGTTGCAAGTTAAGGGAACACTTTTCAATGGCTGACATAATGCTAAATGTCCATTCTGCTTAGGATGTAGGCCTAATTTGCAAAAGCATGCAGCAGAATGCTTCTGCTGACAGAATTATTAGCTTTGAAATAAAAGAGACTTTCTTTTTTATAAACAGATGTATATAGATTGTGAATTAGTCTTGTGTTTGCCTTTCTTGGTCGAATAGCTAGAGGCATCTGTCTATTGACTCAGGTTGTAAAGACTCTGTACAGGCCAGGCATTTTATCAAAACAGTTGTGGTATGAGCTGGCAGCCATTTCAGACAGACTTCCGCTTTCGACTGTGCAACCACAAAGACTGTTTTTTGTGTCTGTAAATGCAAGCATTTTTTCTTAATGTGGCATACTTGATGTTACATTTGTTGCCGGTATTTCTAATATTTCTCTTGGGTGGCAAGTCATTGGATACTGTATTTACTACAGCAGGGTCTGATCGGAAGGTCAAAGCAGTGGACTAGTGGTGTTTTTCCACAACCATAATGTTAAAATGCGGCATCGTTGTTGTTCTTTACATGCTATAGCAGTCCTTGTCAGCAAAACAACCTGCGCATTTGACACAGTTTGTCTGTTAACGCAAATGATTAAACCTGATTGTTTATGAGCCTCACCTGTGTGATTGCCAGTATCAGGCACTTGTGAGTTCGTGATATCCGCTCGCGATTATACTTCTAGAAATGTGATTTATTATTTAACTGCTTGTTTAAAAAGAGGATTAATTACAGCAGGGAGATACAATAAAACATATTTGAATGGTAGGTAATAATTTAAAATCATTTTTATTAGTTGTAGAAAAATCTAAGTTACCATTGTAAAAATGTATTTCCAAATGATTGAATTATTTAGTTTTATTATTTAAAAAAATAAGATAAAAATAGCCTCATAATATTTTGCACCTTGAATAATATTGCATACGCATTTTAATCATCATTGGCAAAAACGTTTTAATATATTTTCCAAGGCTAAATGCACATATATTTAAGTTTTTTTTTTTTTTTAAGAATTATTATTATTAATGAGCCATTTTTTTCATTATGATATCAAGTGTTCAAGAATTACTCTGACATTTTTAAACCCCTCCATGCTCATTAAAACAGTCATTGCATGTGCACATTTTTATTGTGCATGCAAATGAATCAATGGATCCAGACCGGACAATGAGCATCCTTGACCCTATGACAAAATCACTGAGCAATTGAAATTATTTTTAGCGAGTACGTGAGCTTATTTTGGCAGCCGGATGAGTGCAAGTCAGTCTTGAGCAGCTAAATGACAGCACATAAGGAGGATTCCCAAGACCTGCAATTAACCACGGCTCTGGTTACATTTTCCAGCCTTTTCTTTGTCTCTTGGTGTTTACAAGGCCCTTGCTGCATTCCTGCGAGCCGCTCATTTGTCAAATCTCCGTTACTTAACAAAATGGTCGCCCTCCACTGTGACTGCAAGAAGGGGAGGAGAATAAAAGCATCTGACATGTTTGTCGGAACATCTACATCCCGTGTTTATTCACACTGGTAGTTTTCAGGGTAGAATACGAGCATTTTCCCGGTGAATGGCAGCAGCAGCAGCCCTCCCTGCATTGCAGCAGTGTATCAGAGCAGAGAGAGGGGAGCAGGGAGAGCCTGTGTGGCACACACAGAGCCAGCCGCCCAATCACGCGCCTCCGTGTGGCTCTCAAACCAATCGGCAGCACACAGCTGAGGTTAAAGATTGACAATCGCTCTGAGAGCAGCAGGGAGAGCAAGGCCCTTCTGGAAAATTCGGCACCTATCTTTGTCTCATCCCTCACTGCCTTTTATATCTGAAAAAAAATACCCACATTTAAAAGGCTCAGCCTGAAGAATCTGTGTACTGTGCCTGTAAAGAAAAAGGTATGCTGTTATTATATGTCAGTTTTTAGATGGACAGTCATACAATGCTAGTGTGACTGTGTGTTTTTGGGGAGGAGGCTTGTTTAAGGGTAAGGTTCTATGTGTATCTGTGATTGTATTTCGACATTTTTACCTCATGTGTTTGGGCTGTTGTTTGCGTGAGAGGAACTGCTATGGGTGGGGAGTGGATGGTGCATGTAGGTTGGAAGAGAGAAGGCCAAGATGGCAAGTGCTCAAGCTCTACAGATGTTTGCCTTGTGCATGCTGTCAACACACCCCCTCCCCATCTGCATCTCTGAAGGTTGAGGGTGCAGGACGGAGCCAGATATCACTGCCACATCAGGGCAGGCGCATTAGATGGATAGATAGACCTGGTAAATGTCAATAGCAGTGTGATTCTCTGATCATCTTGAGGTTTATTCATGGAGGATGTTCTCTGTTCATGAACAAGACATGGTGGGGGTGTGTGTGTGTGATAATAACACAGGCATCAGGAGAGAAAAGGAGCCTTTTTAAAACCGCTCGGGCTGCAAAATGATGGAAAACGGTGTGCCGCTTGGAAGGTGTCAAGTCCACGTGCCGCATAGAAATGAAAATTTCCACAGAGGTTCAGTGTTGGCATCAAACGACGCTCAAGCTGATGAGTTATGGGCCATCGGACCGGTGTGCATATCATATTCTGATGGCATTTGTGTGTTTATTAAGATTACTAATAGAAAATTCTCTCTTGGCAGTAAGAGGAAACCATCTGGGCACTACATCACGCAGTAATAAACTGCAAAATGCAATTTATTACTCAGTATTTTTGTATTGTTTCAGTACAAACATTCTTACATTTAAATATTTACTTGAGAAGCAAAATTATATGTATATATATATATATATATATATAATGTTGTTTTTTCCATATGACTTAAAGGAACACTCCACCTTTTTTGGAAATAGGCTCATTTTCCAACATCCCTAGACTAAAACAGATGTGTTTTACCGTTTTCGAATCCATTCAGCCGATCGCCGGGTCTGGTGGTCCCAAAATTAGCATAGCTTAGCATAAATCATTGAATCCGATTAGACCAGCTAGCGTCGCTCTATAAAATGACTAAAGTGTTTCGATATTTTTACATTTATTTAAACCTATTTAAAACTAGACTCTTCTGTAGTCGCATCATGTACTAAGACTGGTGGAATGTGCAAAGTTGTGGATTTTCTTGGGTGATATGACTAGGAACTATATTCTCTTACTATATTCTAACTCATTCCGTCGTAATATCATTGCGCCGGCTTCACTCATGGTACGGCAGCAAAATTCCTTGATTATTACGTCGGAATGAGAGAATAGTTCCTAGTCATATCAGCCTAGAAAATCACAAATTTGCATTTTCCGCCAGTCTTAGTACACGATGTGACTACAGAAGAGTCTCGTTTTAAATAGGTTTAAATAAATTTAAAAATATCGAAACACTTTAGTCATTTTATAGTGCGACGCTAGCTGGTCTAATCGGATTCAATGATTTATGCTAAGCTATGCTAATTTTGGGACCACCAGACCCGGCGATCGGCTGAATGGATTCAAAAACGATAAAACACATCTGTATTACTCTAGGGATGTTGGAAAATGAGCCTATTTCCAAAAAAAAGTGGAGTGTTCCTTTAATATCTTAGGTAATTTTGATTCTCAAGTAAGTTTGTTTATTTTAGCGTCTCAGTTTCTGCAGTGTATAATTAAACTGGGTTGCCTGTGTTTCTAGGGATGGAGAAAAACACATTATTGTTTACTGAAATGAAAACGCTTTGCCTTTTATTTTTTTAATATAATTGTATAAAATGTGACGTTTTTATGCCAAGTCACTCGTTAACGAAACCGACAGGAAATGTCACAAGCTGATTTGTTAGTATCAAATACTTATTTGTAAGATACACCTGACACTATTTAATCTGCTTATTCTTAAAGGTTTGCTTAAAGGATTGCTACAGATTAGCTTTTGTTGTTGAAGAATAAGCATATTGTGTTGAGGCCCTGCTGTGAATTTGACGTCAAAGTTTTTCACTGTGAACTTCCTCCTCTTCTACATTCAAACGGATTCAAAGTTCATTGAAGACATTTTCTTGCTTGATGTTTGATAAAATGGTGAAGTTGGATTGTCTTTTTAGCATCACTGTTGCCACATACATTCCCTCTAAAGGAAAAAACTAAACCTCAAGTCTAGTTGTAATAAAGCACTTTCTTTTACCAAAAAGAGTGCCTTGAGAAATATAGGTGCCATAATGATAAAACAGCAGGATGGGCATTTCAATTAATTTTTTAATTTTTTTATTGTGGCAGTTTGGCTGAAGGAGGAGGGAAGGAGTCAGATGCAACTGAAGGGATGGAAATCGCAACACGATCCAAGGGTGAGAATTGTCCTTCGTGTGAGACTTCCACATTCAAGTGTCAATACGATGCAAAAATGTCAGCTAAGTTGATCTTTCGTATTTGTTGATGCTCTGTGGTTGGATTTAAGGTGCAGTTTTAACTCTACGCGCATGTCAGTAATTTGTTCCATTGCTGTGCAGTGTCTGATCAAGGATCAGCAGAAAGGACAGTCCCTAAGCGCAAGGTTTCTAGCCCCCCTCACTCTTCAAATGGACACTCGCCTTCAGAATCCTCCTCAAGTCCTGTGAAAAAGAAGAAGAAACCAGGAGCTGTCAATAACAGTAAAGACCAGGTGCAACTTCCACTCTTTTTACAAGCCCTTGTTCTGTCCGGCATGTCCATTATTCAATAATTTCAGTGTCCATCTGTATTGTTCAGGATTTCTGGGTTTTTTTATTCATCATTACCTTCACCCTAATATGGGTGTACTTGTTTATGATGTAGTTCAAACACCAGATTTTAAAAAAAACCTGTATAAACCTTATATTTGGCCACTTTAAGATTTGTGTGCATTTTTGGCAAATGTTACAAAATCAGCCTTGTCAAATAATGATACAATTTCTGGTTGCAAATGTATTTTAGTCATTAACAAAATCTTGTCTCAAAATATGTAGGCCTATATTTAATATGTATGTATTTTAATATAATATCAAATTTTCATCCATTTGCTTTAAACTGTTTTTTTAACATAAACTAATAAACGTAATGTGATATGTAAGGAATAAAGTCTTATACATTAAGCCTGTTGGGCTTTATTCTGCAATAACAATCTTCTGGCTGTACATTATCCTGCTTATTACATGACTTCTTGCCACAAAAGTTAGTAATAAATAAATAATATAGTACAATAACACAATAATTGTTTTAATAATTAACGTCTCAGTAATATATAACTGAACTAAGAATGAGATTTATGTAATAGTACAAAATAAAACCTAGAAGTGTTTTGAATACAAAATAACCAGGTGTGTATATATATATATATATATATATATATGTATATTACATGAATCCAATGTATTAAAGGTAAGCTAATTCATACATTTTAACCATTTTGTAAAGGATGTTAACTGATTAAATGTAATTATTCTCACAATTAACAGATTTATGCAGATTTTAACAACCAAATAGACACAAAGTGAAACAAAAAAAACAACAACAAAGTTTTAACTGCAAGTAAGTGAAACATTTTGCTGTTTTAAATGTAAGATTTTTTTGTTTTTTAATTGTCAGATTTGTAGAATATAATATTTTAATAACTGAAAACATCAAGGCCTGGTTTCATAGAGATGGCTTAGCTTAAACCAGGATTAGGAATTAGTAGTTTTTATAAATGTGCGTTAGAAAAAGGACTGTTGTGCATCTTAAGACAAAACAAAGTCGCTGACTTGTTTTAAGGTCAGTCAGTGCACGTTTCTTTCAGTTGAAACCGCTCAGATTTACATTTAGTCTAGCACTAGGCTTAAGTCCTGTCTGCGAAACCAGGAGTAAATTTTAAAACCTGTTTAACAATTAAATAACTATAATAATATGGATTAATAGTTTTAATAACAGCTATATTATACAAAGCCTAATCCACATCTTAAGGGCATAAAAGACTAACGTCCACAAAATTACATAATTAAATAATCAGTGTATTAAAGCATTCCTGTGTTCTTGTTTTATTTGTGACCTATTTGTATATGTGTTTTGACTGTGTCCATTTCATCACACCTTAAGCATCATCACGTCCGCTGTTTTTCAGCGTCTCGCACCGTGAGCCTTTGCTCAACAGACAAAATAAAACAAACCCTTGAGCTGACCACTGCTGTTTTTTTTAGGGGATCTTCCCAAAATAATTTACCTGCTATAAAAACCCATCTTTCAGCAGTGAAATTAATTTTCACAAACAACCTAGGGTCTATGCTTTAATATGAGCCCAGCCAAACAAACGCAAGGCAGGTGGCTGTCATGCAAGCTAAGCAGAAATGTGTATCCAGGGACAGCCTATGATGCAGCTGCACTGAATTATTAGTCCTAAGCTTGATTCCTTCTCTAATAAGAATGCATTTACTTTCATCTTTCAGGCAGAATGCCATTCATTTAATGCTCATTAGTCTACATTTCCCTCTTCTGTCCTTCCATGCCACTTCCTGATTGATAACCTTTGTGCCTGTTGTTTTGTCTTGTTACCTTTAATACCCATGTTTTGAAACCCCAACCCTCTGTTTCTCTCGCCCGCATTCCAGTCAGAACTAAGACATGGTCCCTTTTACTATGTGAAGCAGCCCGCACTCACCACAGACCCTGTTGATGTTGTACCGCAGGACGGGCGGAATGACTTCTACTGCTGGGTGTGCCACCGCGAGGGCCAGGTGCTCTGCTGTGAGCTCTGCCCACGCGTCTACCACGCTAAGTGCCTCAAACTGGCTGCAGAGCCTGAAGGAGACTGGTTCTGCCCTGAATGTGAGGTACTGGCTCACGCGGCTCTGCTTTGCTATTCAATGCAGATTGTTTGTCATTTTGTAAATATTTTATTTACGGCAAGATACTACAGGCAAAATGTTTAATGTATAAAGTTTTTCTGTTTGCGTCTAGATTTCAAATGCAATACATATCTTTAAGACTGTTTTGTGATTTTTATTTATTGATTTATTTTGTGTTCCCTCCCCTTTGACTTCGGTAGCATGTATTCATAATTTTCTTTTAGTACTGTCAAACGAATAATCGCGGTTAATAGCATCCGAAATAAGTTTTCTTTACATAATGTGTTTATGCTGTGTTTATTTATTATGTTTATATTAAAACACAGACATACAGTATATATTTTGAAAGTATTTATATGTAAATGCATTTATATATTTTTTTCTTATATTTGATATATATATATATATACACACACACACACACACACACACACACACACACATATATATATATATATATATATACTGTATATATAATGTGTATATATACAGTACATACAAATATATTATGTAAAGAAAA
The DNA here is from genome assembly GCA_032361065.1 of Enteromius trimaculatus. NCBI lineage: Eukaryota > Metazoa > Chordata > Actinopteri > Cypriniformes > Cyprinidae > Enteromius > Enteromius trimaculatus. The sequence continues at coordinate 13,647,520 of JAUMHP010000060.1, forward strand.
ACTTTAAATGCGATTAATCGTTTGACAGCACTATTTATATTTGAACAATATTTCAAGTGTAATATATGAGATGTATTTACATTCCATTTTTATTTGTAAAATGATTCATTAGTTTGAAAAAAACATTAAACTTAGTTGATAATTCAGTATACTTTATTTTTGATAAAACATCCAATGTTTTGGCAGTGGCTGCATACTTTTGGTGGTCACAGTAATGCTTTGGTAGCAACCACGTCACATTAAAGAATTTTAGCTTGCATGCTAAAACATAATAAAACATAACAAAAAATATGAAAATGAAAATTTGGTAATGAGGTTGCTGAAAGTTACACACATATTTTTCAGACTTTTGAACAGATTTAACCCTCTATGGCATGGTGTAACCCTCAGGCAACAAACCACTATTTTGGCCCACACAATGCCCCTTTAAATTTT
>JAUMHP010000060.1:13655187-13668750 GCA_032361065.1 Enteromius trimaculatus
GTTCTTTATATCTATATATATATATATATATATATATATATATATATATATACAGTACATATGCTTTGAATGGTATTTGTAATTTGCAATGTATTTATTATATTGCTGCTTTGAGGTTTACAGTATCTTCTTCTCTCTTCTCTCTTCTAGGTCAGTTCAAGGTCAGTTCAGGTAAACGAGCAGGAGTTCACGGCAGGTGAAAAAGCCCACAAGGATCCTTCACAGAGACAGTCATGGTCACAATTAAGCTTTATGATGGCACTTCATAAGCCCACGGGCCATTTGTTTAGACCGTCCTCATCTAATCATCAATGCGTGATCAAATTTGTGAAGCTGCCTCTTGCAGAGTTACCCACACTTTTTGATAATGTCTAAATGTATTCATAGAGCGCCCATGGGCCTAAACGTATTAACAGTACAGAGGTTATAAATGAAGTAATAAATGAAGAGAAGATAGGGGAAACTAAAGGGAAAGGGGAACACAGTCACCCGCTGCTGTAGTGAGCCCAGCTGGCACAAATATACAAGCATCCGCCTGAGCGCACACTTGAACACAAACACGCAGAATTAAAACGGTTAAGTTGCTCAGAATCTTTTGTCGTATAAACTCCCACAGCGACCACTGTTCCCGCCAAGAGCTCACAGCACACATATGCTTTTATGGGTGGCCAAGGAGACATGGACTAGTTTTTAATCTTACCTTTATTGTATGGGGTCCTAGGTGTGGTATATCTTTTGACAAGACGAACAACATAATAAAGGGGAGGTTTCTTTTTATGACATCTTTATTTCTCTGTCAGTTTTTCTTTATGTCTTTCTAGCTGGTTGACTGATTTGTCTTATTTGCCGAGTCTCAGATTTGTAAACAAGTGAATATTAGCATCACAGGGGTGACATGTAAAGGCAGAGTACAATACAGACTGACTTTTGACAGCATTGTGACACATCCATCGAGTGCTGCTGATATTGGTACGTAGGTTAAGAAGCTCATCTTCCCAATACCTAAACCTAACAACTACCTTACTAATTATTAATAAGCAGCAAATTAAGAGTTTATTGAGGAAAACATTGTACATACTTAACAAGTGTTAACTATTCTAAAGTGTTACCATCACTCTTACTATAAGAGAGTCCACACCACAACTATAACTATAGCAAATCAAACACATTGGGAGCCCATCCAGCTGACTTTAATATACTAGCATTTAAAGTAGTAGACCCTTTTTGGTGTAAACTGCTCTTTATACATATCCGAGAGGACATGAGGGTGATTACACAATGACAGAATGTTCATTCTTTCACTATGTTTGCTTATATGAAATGTTGCCTTGTTTGAAGCAGTGTAAATGTCTGAATTTGCGCTGTCAGTTTTTACAATGCAGATGCAAGATGAACGAAGCTTATCATATCAGAGTGACTTTGGCATGCGACACCATTTTTACTCTTTTTACCAGAGATGTTTTAATGCATAACTATTTAAGCCTCGGTTTCCTGACATTTAGGGCATAAAAGGTCCCAAAAGTGTTCACCACAATACCGATTTACTCCATTAAGAACCATGTGAAGTTTATTGAGACACACTTTTGGCTAAATTTTGCCTGCAAAAGGGTATATTGTCAGTGATGAATGAAGCTTTTCACGCAGGAATTCAAACAACAGTAAATGTGAATACACGTTATTTGATGCAATATTTGGTGACCATGACATCCTATAATGATGGTTTTGAAATATGAAGGTGCAAAAGTAATATGAAACAAGTCCAGCATCACTACATTATTAATGGTTCTGAAAAAGACATGGAGATGAATACAAATTCAGCAAAACAGTTCTGCTGATGTGGTGCAAGTGTGCGCATAAAGGATGATCTGTCATTGCCTGTTCATCCTTGACTGTATGTTCAGGCTGGAAAATAACGTGTATGTGCTCTAATGTGTATAAAACAGGCAAAGATGACCTCAGCAAAGGTTGTCCCATCTCATTGAATGAACTCCTGTGGGAATCCCAGCAGAGCACTGGTGAGGGTCACCTTACTTTACCTTAGATTTAATGAGGTTGCAATAATCTCATCCCAAGACGTATCAGCTATGTTTCAATATTATGGCCATATTGAGTTTTGCAGAAAGGAATTGTACGGATTGTTGCATTGATTTAGCAAAAGTGGCAGGTGTGAAAGCGTTTGGATTGTGGTACTAATTGCAACTCATTGTTGTGGAATTATTGATTATTGGCTCATCAGTAAATCTGTTGTGTGTTTTGCAGTTCATCTTCTGTCTCTTTAAAGGTCTGGATCTGTCCTACCTCATTCCCAAAAAGCATTGATGAAAGTGCTGTTTGCTCTTGCCTTAATAATTTGGATTCCGAAGGATTTATTTAGTCAAAAACAAAAAAGGGCTTAAAAAAATAAACCGAGCCTACTGTATGACAATCACCCATCTGTTGCTTAACACTCTGCAAACCAGCTTTACAGTCCATCGAAGCTTATTTTTTTGGAAGCTGGGTAAAACATTCCTATCTGGCAATTTGTAAAAGTCAAAGGCTTTGAATTATTTGTAATACTTTTAAAAATTGTATATGCAACATAATATGATATTAATTAAATAAAAGACCACTCCAATCAAGTACACTTCTGTTAATTGCACTTTGTAATAATTGTAAAAACAGTAAATTTGTAATAACTTTTAATAACTGTAATAACTTCCAAGCACATTTTAGATTGTTATGATTTAATAATCTTTAGCTGTTCTCTCAGAAGTGCACTTACTTGGGTGGTGACTAAAAACGTCCTCCTTACAACCTGTAATTACAAATATATTTAAATGCATTACATTTAAACATGTTTACTAATTACACTTCAGTACACTTTTCAACCAATTGTCAACCGAAACGTGAAATAACTATGACTTTGCATTTGTTAAAATACAATTTCATTTAACTGCAATTACATTGCATTCACAGTTAAGTGCATTAGGTCTTTTCAATTATATTATTTCAGTATTTATTTAGGCATTTATTTTAAAAGCTTGCTAGTCGGAAGGAGCATGCTATAGCTGCTTTATTTAATTTTCCTTTCAAATGCAATCCAGCTAATTTACATCGAGAAATTATTTTTGATAGCTGGCGTGATTGTGCTCTCTAATTTATCACCTTCCTTGCTTAAGATGTTTAGATACATGGGAGCGGCTGACAGCCGAGGCCAAAAGAGGTTAGAAAACACAGATATTTTTAAACTTAGTATCTGCATCCGTTCAGTCTCATTTGGCTGAAAGATGTGAAAACAGTCACAGGAAAAAGTAAATCCAGACCAGGGGACTTTTTCACAGTGGTATTGTTCCCCTTAGGACCTACAGAACGAAAGATCAGCAACTTGGTCTTGCTAATCAGCTTGGAAATTATTTTTTTTGCACAAACCTGTGTTTGTTTTGGTAATAGTTGAGTTTGGGAATCCAGCTCTTGGATCAGAAGAGTCTAATGAGAGTCTCTGTCAGGCTGCACTGTGCGGAGCTGTAAGGCGCTTGTGTTTGTGTTTGCATTAGAATACTAAGCAAAACAAAATGTGAGAATGAATGTGACGGAAAAGGGCAGCCAGGCACTCTGCACCATTTTTCAAAAGAAATCAAGCTCTCCGGGGTCCATAAATCTATTGTGCTAAAGGCTATAGGCTAGTGTTTGACTGGCCCATTGTGCAGCGCTTTTAAAGGCCAAGCCACAAGTCTTTTTATGAGGCTTCTTGAGACTTTTATTCATGACCGGTAAATCGATGTTATTACAGTGCAGCTCTGAGGATTGTGTCTTTGAGAGGGGTATGAAGGCAAAACAAGAGACTTGTTATCAAGACCTGCCCTCCTGCTTAGCATATCACACCTGTTCAAAATCTCACTAATCACTCTATCTCTCCCTAAGCAGGTAACTTAAGTTAATTGTCCCGCTCTCAGCATCTGAAAATAGCAATATACCTCCTTGACAATAAGACTTGAGTAGCACTCACTGCATCACCTGCAGTCTTGATTTATTTATTTATTTTTTTACAAAAGCAAATGCAACATTTTAGAATCAACATAACGCAACAGTTTTGGAGCTCTGGATTTTAAGCTATTAATGATATTATTAATAAATAAGATTTTTCATAATATATATTTTTAAAAATCTAGTTTAAACACACAGAGGTCTTTACATTTGTATTCATGTTTGTTTTATATGGTTTTAAAAAACTAAAAGTTTTTCATAAAAATTAATGTTAATCTAAAAATGTCAATGTAAAAAGTAGAAAATATCTTTCTTTCATCTTAAGGTACATGTCAATGCATCATCAATATTTTCAAAAAATAAAAAACTTATTTTTCCTCTTACGTTTTTTTACTGTGCATGTTGGTTGCACCACATGGCTTTGACTTTGAGGGTGTTTTTTTCTTCTTCTTCAAATGTAAATAAGAATATTGTTACATGTTATTAAATATTATTAATATTAAACCTTTATATGGATATAATAAATAATTTATGAGAAATAATAATAGAATACATTGTGAAATTATGGAAGGTTGTGGCTTTTCAAGAAACCAAAAGAAAATTCTCATCCTAAATTTTCACGTTAAAAAATAAACGCGACCTCACATTGTGTCAATCACATTTACACTGCCTCTGAAACTTTTTTCCGTCATTAAAAATTACGTAATGATCTGGTTAGATTTTTGGTGTTTTCACACCTGTAGCAAGCATTTTATACGGATGACGAATATGAAAAAGGACAAGGACCAATACTATGGCTTTTTTTCGTTATGACATGTGTACAGACATTTTTGTAGACTTTTTCCAAAAGAAAATAGAAAAAAAAAGAAAAGCATTGACCCTACTAATGTACATGAACACTAGGTTAAAAACTACCGCATAACAAACTGCTCTACAATCTTTAACTACATATATGTGTTCTTCTATAACCCTGCATGGCCAGCAGTGTGCTATTCATTTGGCTTGAGAGGTCCTGGACTCCACAGGGAGTGCAGTCTTTGTTTGCTATTTTTGATGAAGTGCTGACTCCTGGCTTCACCTGTTTTTCTCTGTAAAGTGTGGCATTGGTTGAGGGACTGGGGGAAGGTGAGGGTGTTGTTTCTGTAGCTGTGCTTTTGAGTTGCCTTAGAGTGCTGATGCCATTTTTTCTTTCATGTTCTCTTCTAGGGGGAATATGACTGTCTGACACCTGGAGATCCCAGACTGGAGTGGAGCTTTAGCATATATAAAAAGTCATTTCTATAATGCTTTACATTTTCGCGATATGTAATATTTAATTATGTAACACTACGAGACTTCCATCTAGTATCCATCAATATAGAAACATCTTGAAGTTTTCGCTGTCCGAATGTACCTTTTCAGTTCAATAATAATCAGCTTTTTTTTCAGCTTGTCAGAATTTAGAAACATTCAGCGTGTTCTTTTAAAAGGCAGGTGTTATGTAAAGGGTGGTGAGAGACTCATACGAGCTCTGGGAAAATGTCATTGACCCTTTTTCCCAATCAGTTTCCTGTTTGGGTCAGTTCTGTGAATACATATGTGTGTTTATGAGTTTAAAAAAATGGTTTCGGACATGTTTTTCCTCTTATTCCAAGCATGTGCCGTAATGCAGTCATCCAGGTGGAGGGGCATAGATCTGCTCTGTCAGAAATATTTGTTCACAGAATCTAGAAAACATGTTTTCATCCTCTGCATATAGACCACATCTGCAGGGTTATTTATCTCAGAGCTATTCTTTCAGTCACCCCTTCCATTACAATGCCCACAAACACTCTGCGCTTTGCAGCCGTCCCCAAAGACAAAAACACATTTGTCTGATAAAATGCAAAAAAGGTCAAATTTGGTGCCACAGTATACTTTCCAGTAAGGGACACAATTAGCACAGCAAAATGCCAGCCGTGTGCTATCTTTGGCTTTGGTTTCCCATTAAAAGAACAAAAGAAGAGGCACAGCTACAAACCACTAGTACTTTTCAGTGTAAAACTTGTATGTTGAAAATTGATCAGGTTTTTAAGAAGGCAGATTTCCGCTAAATGTTGTCATTTAAGCTGTGGCAGAGTTTACAGGAATAACAATGGTTCCTGTGAGAGCTCATGTGATGCTGTAGCTGTTGTAAATATTGGTCCTGAGAGGGGTCAAGGCCACAAAAACAATTATTTTATGTCTAGCTCCCAATGAAAGTGGTTGACGGCAGTTTGATGTCCATTTCATAAGCCAACATGGTTTAGAGGACAACTGATTAATTAATAATCACATGAAACATTCTGAACATATGGTTTACATTCCCCTGTGCTTACACTCCTGTATCTCAGCACTGCTCTTCTATCACTCATGGTGTTCATCTGACCTTCAGTTGCAGACATATTGAGGGAAAGAGAGATATGAAGAAGGAGTCACATATATATTATACGTCCTGTGGAATTTGCCACCTAATGTTTGAGGGTTTGATTTGTGATATAAGCTGTCAACATAGAGCCCCAGGTGGCTGACAGTTTTCTCTCCTGAGTTTCAGGACTGTTGTCTGCCCTTGAACATCACGGCAGCGGCACAGCTGGGGGTTATCTTGTCTTACAATTCAGTGTTCATTAGGCTTCAGCAAAGGCTCTATCAAAAAATGTCTGATTATAGCCTATATGCTGAAGATCTGAGAGGCTATGAAAGGAGAATTATGTTTACACTGTTTAGAATTATGATACGAGCACAGCTGACTTATAATCATTGTACTTCTATAATGTGATGTGATTTAAATTTATTGTTGAGTCAGAAGTCTTTGTTCCATACAAATACATTTTTAATGCATTTTTGGATTATTGAACTACATGGTTATGTGGTAAAAAGTTTTTGTGCAGTAAAAGTGTACGTGATTACGTTTTTTAATAATAAATGCATGATTGTCATTGGCTGTCAAATGCAGCTACAACTTTGCTTGGTGTATGAAAATTGTAATAAGAAACTCAATTATAATTATTATTATTATTATTATTATTATAGTTACATATTAAATCAGGATTTGCCATGCCAAATGAAAATTAGCACCAATTCTTTCTTTCTTGTTTTCTTATATTCATGCATTAATGTGCACAAGTCATCACTGGCAGGACCTCAAATACTTTGTGCCTCCCTGGGCGTCCCCTGTTTGGATTATTTATAAGAACTGTTTTCGTCTAAAAATACTGATTGAATGAGTGCTCTCCTATCAGTGTGGAGTTCCATCAGGAAAAATAGAGTCTAAATCTTGAATGCAGTAATTCCCCAGTAGAGTTAACAGCAGCACCTTTGTTCATTTGTTGCTAAGGAAGCGTTGCCTGTTGTGCAGGAAAGAGGGATAGCAGTTTCCTGTTATGAAGTGAGGGTTTTAAAGAGCTGCTTTTCTCCAATCATGCAACAGATGAGCAAAAAGGAAGCCTGGCCAAATGTATTTAGAGAACCTGATTTTAGGAACATTTGTTTACCTTTGATAGGCTACTAACAAAATTACACCATTTTTTTTTTATTATTTTGTAGTTACACAATTAAATAAGTAATGTTAAATATTCTGACACAGCTAAAGATCTAAGGCGCCTTTTTTAAGACTATAGATCTAAACAGAATGGAAACGTTGTGAACTCATTTTGATTGGAAATTTCAAAATATTTTTAATTTTATTTAATAGCATTTTTTTCTTGTGAGAGCTAGAAATTCTGTAAAAGATCCTCTAATAGGGGCACTGAAACATACCATCTCGTGACAGCAATGGAGCAGCTGTTCGTGAAAGTGCCGTACGCCACTGATGGTTACTGGCTTTAGATGTTTTCTCTGTGGTTTCGGTCATCGATCCTTGCGAGGGAGACTCGCTGCACCTCCTCAGGAAGCGCGCGGAAAACACCTTCAGTCTCCACGCGCAGACCGGAGCGCGAGCGCATCTCTCTCATTCCTTCAGACGGGAAGCGCGCGATCCTGAAGAGACCTGCTGCAACAGTCGCTAACTGACATTTTTGGAAGGAAACGCCGTCAAATAAACGATGAAGTGTTCATTTTTTACTTTTCAGGCTTTATGACAAATGTCATTGGAGTAAGTTCACGGCACCTCTGGATATATACTGTTGCTTCGGCGGAATATCAAGGAATAATGTGGAAATATTTCAGATGCCATGGTGGATGACATCCGACAATGAACGCCGGTATGAAACCAAATAGTTCTGAGTAAACTTTTCTGTACAGTTAATTTATGTGAAACCTAAATATAATACTCAACAGCCAGGTCTGTCGAGTTTTGCCTGGTATTTTATGAATGCATACATAAACTACTAAATAAAAGTATAACAGACATGCCATATATAACAGAAATGTTTGTCTTTTCATCCAGTAGTAGTCCTTGTAGGAAAGTATTGAGAATGTTATTATAGTTCTCCACAGAACGACAATGCTTTGTTCAGTTATTTTTTCTCTTTATATCTTCATTTGAATAACATATTCTGGTCCATGGCCACAGTGTAGTTTATATGTATGTTTGTGTATGTGTGTTCAGTAATTTTACTCTAGTGCAATCTATTGGTCTTTTTTATACAATTAAAGAAATGTAGGAGCCTGATGAAAATGCTCATTTCATGCTCATATATATATATATATATATATAGCCTATAGGCTCTTCATTAATATTAATTTTGTTTGTCCTGTTCACTTCCAGCTGGTAGGACTAAATTAGCGAAACACTTTACAGCCCATATCTGAGATCATATACGTATGGCTTGCAGAGTGAAGAGTTTGTTTCTCCCTTTATTCCTCCCATTGTGTTTAACCATTTGTTTTAAGTGAATTCTTGTTGCATAATTCATATCCTGTTATTTTGCCAAGGGGACCTTAGTTGGGATGTTGATGTTTCTCTTTTTATTGTTCTTAAACGCACTGAAACGACCTTTTCAGCAAAAAAAAAAAGAAAGAAAAAAAAAGAAAATCCAGTCTGGGGGGTTGTGTGTCTGGGTGGGATTTATCACTTGAGAGTGAATCATGGGAAGTGTGACGAGAAGGAAGTGTATTCGTGTTGTGCAAAACTGCACTCTTGTAGAAGAAAATTAAGAGGGGGGTTCATGGAGAAGACATGGTACGCTGTTAATGTCCTTCCCCTTTGCACTTCCTTTTCGCAGTCCTTCCAGAAAAGTCTGCTGGAATAGTTAATTAGTCGTGTCAGGAAACAACATCTTAGCAGGGTGAGCACCAAGTGCAACGCAAGTTTAATAGGACGTGCGTCAAGGCAGGTAGCAAATAACAGGAAAAGACAAGGGGTGTATGAGTTTTGTTAAGAGAAAGGGTGTGTTTGATCAAACTGACCTACAGGTTAACTCTGTGAGGAGATCCGCTTGGAAACCAATGGATGGGATCTTATAAGTTAATTGTTTTTCATTCTTCATATTTTTTATTATTATTTTTACGGCTGTGAAAATGCTGTTTGGTGCGAATGGAGTGAGCATATAATCACTTCATTATGTTTTTAAGTTTAGGGGCTGCAGTTCATCAGTCAAGTGATCAATGTAGATCAATCAAGCTGCTTTAAAGGAGCAGCTGATCTCATAATGGCACATTGTCAGTCAGTTTATAGATTATTTCACTTATTTCTATTGCAAGGGCAAGGATAATTCAGCATCAAAGTGTAATTTTCTTCTTTCTTTCTATTTGCAGATTTTTAGAAGCAATTTCAAACGTAAAAGCCAAGACAAAGCCATTTGACTTTAACTGTGCTCCACCCTGATGTCAAGGCCTTGTCCTAACACCCGAGGTTCTAAACCTCCTGTGGCTCCAAAACCAAGGCTTGCCTCTGAGGTGAGCCAAAGCATTGCGGGCAATGGGGAGATAACATCCTCCGACAGACTGGAGCTAAAGCAGGATAATGAATCAGACGTTACACAGGAAGAAGCAGACACATCCAGAGAAAACTGTACAGATGATGACGTGGACTTACCTGATAAAGTATTGACTGTAAATTATGAGACTAACCATGACACAAGTTGCTGTAATGAAGTAGAGGAAGAATTGCAAATGCCCGTGGATGATACAGTGGGAGAGGATGAAGATCAAGGTCATCAAGCAGCTGAAATACAGCATTTAGCCTCTCCAGATTTATCAGAAGTGGTTGATGTAAGTCTTGAATCAGGAGATGAGGACCACAGCAAAAACGCTGATGATACCAAGCCAGCTGAGAATGGAGAAGATGCTTGTATTGTACTTGAGGACACCTGTGCATTGTCTGAGAATGAGACACTCATTAAAGATCAGCCTGTGGGTGAATCTCAAAGTCCGTATGAGGAGATTGAGGACCCATCGTCAGACGGTTTTTATTGTGCCAATAAACAATATGAAGAGGACACTAGGGCAGGTGCAAAATATGTTCATGAGGCACAAGAAGATGAGACTGGACTTTCTTCAAAAGCTACAAACTGCAGTCAACCCTCACTATGTGAGGAATACCCTTATGATGTCATTGGCACGCTGGATGACAACAGTACTTGGCAGGCTGAACGTGCTACCAAAGACCCATCTGGACGTTTCAGGTTTGCAGAGGAGACAGAAGATTCATACGAGCCTTACTCTGTCATTGAAATGGTGCCAAATGATTTGACTTGTACCTCTGATCCAGAAGCAAGATGCACTGATGATGAGTCCAGCAACGAGAAGCCTATAGACTCTGAGATTGCAACAGAGGGAACAGCAAACCAAGAGCCTTACTACGTATCATCAGACGATGTGGAGCAGGAACAGGAGAAATTAGAAAACTGTGTCTCTCAACCTGCTTCTGAGGGCCAAGAGATGGCAGAAAATGAAGAAATGGATGACTACGCTGACATCAAAGACAACGATGGTGATGATCAGAATGTGGAGTGCGTGTCGTCTGAAGATTATGTCGAGATAGGAGATGAAGATGAGCCGGTAAACATGGAGAGGAAAACCAAGGGCAAGAGTATAAGAGAACGATCAGCAATAAGAGGACAAGCTCAGATGAGTCAGAGGAACAGCTGCCAGCCACGTCTCAGACTTTGCAACATTACGGTTCCTGCTGACTTGGATGTGGGCAGAACTCCAGAACTAACAAACCGAGTGGTTTTTGCCCACACCACAGAAGCATTTGAAGAGGACATCGAAGAGCTGGACTGTCATATTGTGCCTTTCTTTGAGGACTCGGACACAGAAAGCGACGAACACATTTACGAGGAGGCTGGCTTCGACTCGGAGGGCGAGAATTTTATCTCTCTGGACAGGAAGAGCATTGTGACGAGATCTCGCTCGCTTTCTGGGAAAGTACCTGGATATGTTCCTGAGACTGTGCCTGAGGAGACGGGCACCGAGTACCAGTCTCACGACTACTACACTGTGGCCTTGGACCAGAACGGAGTTCCACATCCCAAGCTTTCAGATGAAACAGAGGGGAACCGTGTAATTCCCTCATTAAAGCCAAGGCGCTTTCTTCTTTCTCCTCGTTCGCTTTCTGTTGAGGGCAGAGATTTGCCATTTTCAGGGCACTCTGAAGGTGAGAAATCTCCTAGAGAAGAGTGTAGATTGCAAAAAAATGACACACTTTCTTTGCCCTGTGTGATTACTTCCTCTGGAAGCTTTTCTCAAAGAAGTCACCAGTCCTCCAGTGGCATGTCGACACCTACATCTCTAGTTGATATCCCACCACCCTTTGAGTTAGCTTACATTACTAAGAGGCCTGTAACCAAAAGCTCTCCATCACTTCTAATCCAACATGAGTCTCCTGACAACTCCCAAAAGAAGAAGACTTCATTTAAACGTTTCTTAGCTTTAAAATTTAAGAAAAAATCTGACAGCAAAGTGCGTGGAGATGGCAGTGTCCGCTCCTCCAGGTCATCGTCTGAGTCTAGCCACCACGGGCCTGTTCGGGTGCTGGAGCTTGATCGAAGGAGTGCAAGCGGGTCCCCACAGTTCCAGTCCCGTGTGGGCAAACCACAACGTAATTCAGAAATACCTACCACATTTCTGCTTTACAAAGAGAGGCAAAGAAGGCAAGGTGCACCCAAGAGTTACAGTAGTAGGGGTATAGCCAGAGTGGAGTCTTTTGAGGACCGCTCTCGGCCCCCCATGCCCCTACCCCTCACTAAACCACGCTCCATTTCCTTCCCAAGTGCAGATACTTCTGATTATGAAAACATTCCTGCAATAAGCTCAGACTATGAGAATATCCAGATTCCACATGGAAGACCCACTCGGGCAGTCACTATTACAGAGTTCTTCGATGACCACAATCGGACAGCTGCACTTTCCAATGAGAACGATGGCTATGTGGACATGAATAGCTTTGCAGGAATAGAAAACAAGCTCACCACTCAAGAGCAAGACCCTGAAAGGTATAGTCAGCTTTTTATACAACTGCATACTTAAAATGATCATTTTCCGCATTGGTATTTTTAAAAACTATTAAAAGGCATCTGAAACAAAAAACTATATTAGAAAGGGTGATTTCTATTTAAGTCATCAAACTCTAGCAAAAAACTGTCTAGAGAGTTATATTTTGAATGCTGAAACACCTTCCTCTCAACACAATGGCAATACCATCACACAAGTCTGGAGGAAGTGCTGGCCAAAACAATGTTAACAGGAAATTAGGCAAGTGTTTGGTCTGATAGCTCAGCTTGTGTCTCAGAATACTTTCTGCAATCTCCCTGGCTGAATAAACAAGACTTAAAATATTACAGGTATTCTAAAATACATTATGAAATATTAGATAGCTATATACAGTGCACAGGTTACCACAAAATGTTGTCCAACATGATTGTGAAAGTGATGTTGATTTGAACAGTTCTACACAAAAATAAACAAAAGTGCCAGTTGTTTTTCCAATCAAAAATTGTTGCAAACAAAGCTAAAGCAAGATCAGCATGGCTGAAAAGCCATTAGCTGTTGTCTAAAGTAGTGTATAATTATGCAAGCTGATTTGCCAAACACTTAGGTGCTGTGTTGCACAGTAGTGGAGCAGCCTTTGGCGTCGGAAAGATGGACTATGTTTGCAGGGTAGCTTATCTGATTTTCTCATTTGCAGGATTTGATGGTACATTTGTTGGAGTACCCTATCTGTGTGAGAAAGAATACAATGCAATTGTTCAATGATACAAATAGTATGGGAAGAAAGTGGATTAAACGTTAGGGCTATTTTTCACCTTTATTGCGATGTTCTCACAGCCTGATGCAGCTGAGTGGAGGGGAATAGATGAGAAAACCAGAGAGAGATTTCTATCCTCTGGGTGAGCATTTTGGTAGCATGTAGTGTTATTAAAACAAATTCCCCAAGTGTGTTTCTTTTACTGGCCTTTGGGAGATTTGTGGATTTACAGAAGTTTAAAGACGGATGACTTTCTGACCTTCTTTTGACTGTATGACCCTCTCTGCTCTCACTGCCACCCTAGAGTCATCATTAGAAACCTCTGCTCGATTACCTCCAGTGTAGTCAAAGACCCTGACTCAAGTGGCCTCTGGGTAGCTTTTTAATCTGATTTTCAGATAAACACAAGGAACATTTCCAAAATTACTTAGTCTTTTCATTGTTTATTGCTACTTCTGCAGGTTTATAATATA
>JAUMHP010000060.1:13681583-13696407 GCA_032361065.1 Enteromius trimaculatus
GTGGGTGGTAGACTCAAAATTTGGCCCTCAATGTATAGCAGGAAAGAGAGAAAGAAAGGCTGATTTAGCGCGATGTCCCTTAAATGTGGCATTGTTGTCAGCTGCTCAAAGTAAAAAGTAAAAACTGTGATTAGATTTCCTCATATGTGCATGAATTAAGCTTGGTGAAATGCTCAGGGGTTTGTGCTTTTTTATATTTTTTATATCAAGGACTGCATCTTTAATAATGTGTGACAGCCTGCCGTGGCTTCAATAGCAGAGGTTCAAGATCCAAATAACCCCAGAGTAATGAAACAAGATTAAGACGTAATTTCTGCTTATAACAGCACATATTATTCTTCACAGAGCTTTTCAACACAATGCAATTCATTTGTGGGTGTGAAATGTGCTCACTCAGTGCTCTTGGTGAGTCCAGGTCAGTACGGCTGCAGTAACGCTTATAGGCTTTGACTGGGTGATGTATGTACTGAGCATCACTGGTTGCCTGTGGTCACTCCGCACTAATGAAACCAATAGAGCTGACTCTCAATGGTGTACCACCACGTAAACGCACACACAAGTCAACAACGAGGCAGCCTTTTCCTTACATTTCTCTTATCCTGCCAGCCATTTGTCTAGCCACCGCTGACTTGTTTTATTCACCCAATCTGTGCTGTGATGCTTCTCTCTGCTCATTTAATGGGAGGAGATGCAGTTGTTTCATTGATCAGGGCCTGAAGGTGGACAAGTCAGGAGTTTAAACACCCGCTTGACTTTATCAGTATATGCCACTATTGTAGCTTTGTAGAAATGTTTTAATGTTATTGGATCAGATCAAGAATATGTCTGGGTCATATTTCACCCCAAACAAATTACGTTTAAGTTTTAAAGCCCATATGATTTTAATGATTTAAGCTTGGTTTCAATTTATAATTCTGCAAAATGTCATATTCTGTAAAGTAAAACAATATAAATAGCATTCAAAATGTTAAACATTGTTTTATGCAATTTATTTTAAAGACATTTCTCACAGGGTGAAGTGTGACCTGGCCGTGCTTTTGTGAGAATCCTCCACTCTATCTGTTATATTTATCTTCTGCTTTACACATGGAAATTAATGTTGATTTTATCACAAGGGTTTCAACGAAGTGGCATTTTGTTCACCAGCAGCATTTGAGCTCTTTGAGGAAGGATAGTAGATGCATTGAGGATGGAGGATGCATTAGGAATTCTCTTCTCTGGAGCCGAGCTCGAGTAATCTCATTTTGTGCATGTGTGTGCGTGCTGGGTTGATGACAGAGATGAAGTATCTACAGTAGCTGATCTGATCACCGCTGTGGCCTGATAGGATTAAACCCTGTTCAGCTACACTGTTTACGAGGGTTTTCACCACAAACGTGTGCATGTGTGTATAAGTATCTGGCTGTGTGTGTGTGTGTGTGTGTGCAGAATGTATAAGGAGGAAGGAAACAAAGATGAGCTGCTCTGAAAGAGAGCGAGAGAGGCAAAGAAAAATATCTATATATATATATATATATATATATTAGGGGTGGCACGATGCTCAGATGGCACGGTTCAAAATGATTTTGGTACAACAGGGAAAAAAAACAAAAATATATATATATTTAGTTTGAACAGACAGATTACTATTTTTTTCCATCTAGATTTGAAAATACTAAATATTATATTATAAAGTTATATATAATCTTAATAATGTTTGGAAATGTAAACTGACACGCTATCGCAAAACATAGAAATAACCCACTTAAAACCATTATTGTTGGTGAAAATACTAGTGGCCTAAGACTTTTGCACAGTAGTGTGTATATATATATATCTGACACATATAAATCAATATATAACATGACATAACATAATATAACATGACACAACATTGACATAAATCAATATATAATACACACACATATACTGCATATATCATGCCCTTTTAGTCTTATGCTTTACCTCTCTCTCTCTATATATATGTAGATATGCATAAGCTGCATGCTTATGCTGAGAGGTGCATAAGACTAAAAGGGCATGATATATGCAGTATATGTGTGTGTATTATATACTGATTTATTTATGCAGTCTCAAAGCTCATGTGCACTATGAACAGGCATGGTGTTTCTTTACATGTGTATTATTACTACACAGTGTTGTACAGGTGGAAAGGACAAGATAAAGACAGAACAAGACACTGACACACATAACACACAGATCTGGCATTTAGGCAATGAGGCGGAAAAAAGCTAATTAGCCGAGCAGTCTTCTTAAACAACCCTCAATTAAATCAGCTGTCCACACAGACGCTGCTTCAGCCGGACCAGTGCCTGAATTGTGTAGCCTGTCTTTTCTCCTGGCTGTGTCCCAACTCTGCTAAATATCTGCGCTTACACACATACACAAAGACTGGCCACTTCTTCAGCACAAATGTCAATTGGATTGCAGTTTGGTGCAAGTTTTCAGTAGGAAGCTGTTCATTAGTTCTTCTGCCTTTAACAATGAGACCATGTTGTGCTTAAACACAGGAATCTGACAGGCTTTATGTTCAGGATGAGGCTCGCTGCAGTAAAGGAACGATACAGAGAGGAAGTAATTAGATAATGGAGGACAGGTGCAGGATATTAAGAGCTGAAGAAGGAGAAAGGCTCAAGATTCTCAAGTATCAGTATCATTACTGTTTAAAATAAACTAAAATCAAGTTTGTAAAATAGACTCAATTTATGGCAGACTTTAAATATTTTGTACTTTATTTTAATATTTCATTTTTCTTAAATTTAATATTTTCAAATATATAATATTGCCAAAACTTTACTGTAATTTTCGCACTTTGTTTACTCTTACAACGAATAAAAAATTATATTTTTTTGTGATTTTTTATGCAATATGGTTGCATATTTTTTTTATTTAAAATTAGAGATCTAACATGCATTAGGATTTATTTTTATTGTTGCTATGTATTTAATACATCAATTTCATTAATATTTTAGAGATTATTATCTAAATATGAATTAATTAAATAATTATGTTTTTATTTTATTAAAATCAAATTTATTATTTTTTTTCATTGGGTTTTGGAGATTTTTCATTTTAGTACACACGAATGTAAACAAATTTTCATTTTGCATTTCAGTCTCTATTTCATATTCATTCCGTTTTTCTGACAACAGAAATCATTAAAAATATCAGTGAAAACTGTTATATTAAGAATAAAGGTGCATTGAATAACATTATGTGACCACAGAGAAGCAAGATAATATTACGCACTGACGTAATGAATATGCAAATAGATATATGACATCATCTAGCAATCTAAAGCGGGTTTTAAATCGGATGTGTGGAAGGTTTAATAATTTTTGGTTATTAAAATTGAAGTTCCTGTTTCAAAGTTTACAGATAGATGGCTAATGTGTGTGCCATTGATATGTTCAGTAAACTGTTTAATAAACACTTTTTTGATACTTTTTTGATTTTGATACTGTCACATCCCTAGTAGATATGCATAATTAATTGTTATTAGAATAGTAAGAACATGTATCTTGTAATAAAGACACCTCAGAATCAAGTGTTACCGTTAGATTGATATAAACATTGAATGAATCAGTGTTGTTTTTTTACTTAAAGAAGGTAGAAAGAGAAATAAAAAATACTGTGAATACTGTGAAAACCTGTGAATTATGATGATGATGAGAGTAAAGTTATGACACAGTTAGAGAGCTGGTGTGGAAAAGATAATGAAACCCAGAGAGTGCCTTTCAGAGGTGTTGTGGGAATGATGTTGTGGCAGGTTGCAAACTGAATACTGGCTTGTGATCACACTGCTCACAAGGTCATTAACCGCATCCCTTTTCCCCTTTTCTTGTTGAAGATCTCCAGCATTGTCCCATGTCTCTGGATGTCCATAACTCTAAAGTTATTTGGCCTTATCTGCCCTTTACTGACCTCTCACGTCCCCCCTGGCTCCTCACAGCTCACATGAACAATGACGTGTCAAAGTCAATTAGGCCTTGATTGATTTCTTCTCACCACATGTTTAACTGATTCACTTGTTCACTTTTTCTCCCAGTGAATGATATAATTGGGATGGAATTGGATCGAATGAGGCGTACTCAGGGTTTTGTGTAGCTGGAAAAGGGAAGGTTAATGAATAACCTTGAAGTGGGCTTTTCTAAGTGGCGCCACTGTGATCTATGATACTGTATCTTGTGGGTCAAGAGAGAGCACAGGTGGCACGTAACTCTTGATTGTGCGCTTGTGAGTTTTAAGGGATAATCTGTTTTGTGTTTTTAGATATCTTTTTGTGTCTACACATTTATGTGCGCCGTGTGCAGATGCTATATAATACTATAAAATTCTTTACCTTTATGTTTTGTCACCAAAATGGCAGCTTCTTCAACAGTTAAAAGTTTTATCATCAGGAGTAACAAGCCCTGTTTGACATGAATGCAGTGTTAGTGTATGATATTTATTTATTTGTGTGTGTGTGTGTGTATTCCAAGTCCTTCTTCTGTATGTCTGTGTTTACAGGAATAATATGTTTGCATGCATTGCATATTGTTGCATGTTCTCATATGCATGTGTGTTTGTATTCCAGACACAGAACGCAGAAGGAGTTGATGTTCCGCTGAAACACCAGCTGCTGCGGGTCATCGTGCGCGTGCTCCAGTATCGTATGATCCTCACAGGTGAACACTGTGTGATTTAAATATTTAGCTCAGATGATGTTTTCCCATATTAATACTTTATTGCATTCAGTTCCTTCTTCAAGCTGCAGTCAGTAAATCTTTTAGTTGCAAATGATCCAAAATCATTATTTGAGCAAGTACATAATCAGCCAGTGTTTCAAAACTATGACCTTACAATGGTTCGCTTATAATAATGTTTTCTAATTTGAGTGGTACGGGTAGGATTTTACAGGAAATTCAAGCATAGCACTGTGTCATTATGTCACGTTTGTAAACACACAGTAAAGAAGTTGTCGCATGTAAGGATCCTGGAGGTGCAAGATTTTTATTATAGCCTTTTGTCACAGCAGCTAGAATAAATAAATGCATCATTTTGATGACAGATTGTAAACCAGAAAGGATTGTGTGTAAATAAAACAAATGTGAAATAATTGTTTAAAATGCTGATTACTGATATTCCAACACAGTCTCATGAGCAATTCGTACATAATCGTACGAGGTGCCAAATTTTTGCCAATTCGTACTAATTCGTACGACCTCACGATTTGTCTAAAACCATGTGATGGGTAGGTTTAGGGGCGGGGTTAGGCTTAGGTCATTTGCACAAATTCATACGAATTTAGAATAAATCGTATGAATTCGTAAGGATGAGGTTGTACAAATTTGTACGAATTAGCCACCTCGTAAAATATGTACGAATTGCCGTGAGATCAGGTTGAATATTACACAAGATTACACAAGATATGTATTTTAAAGAAAACCAGTTCGAAGAGAGCATAATTAGCTTTTTCCAATGGCAGGACCGTTAGATTAGACTGTACGAAAATTGAAATCTGTACACTAATACACAGTAGGGATGCAAAGAACTCATCCGATCTGCCGATACCGATCCAATCCGATACAGCACAGTTTTTAAATCAATGTAGAATTTCATATATATCCTATATAATCATAATCTATGACAGAAATATTATTATCTAGGTTAGTGGTTGATTCAGCAGCAAAAAATACTCAGAAAAATCACAGGTGCACAATAATATTACACAATCTGGTGAAACACTTTTATTTACGTATTTAAGTGTACGACTAAATGTGGTAAAATGTTACACATTTTTGTATTGTTGTAAAATACACTCATGAAAAACAAGTTAATACATTTATAAATAAATATATACTATGAAATTATGCAGCAAGAGTTTGTATGTATCAAACACTTTATTGACATAATCTTACAGTAGGGGTAAAATTGTAGTCTTTTTGTTGCTGACTTGCAGTTCTGATGTTCACCTTTTTTGATGGATGGTATTTTGTTTGTGTGTGATTTGTCTCTTAATGAAATCTCACTATACAAAGGCTGCCAATGACTTTTTTTTGGATAAAATTGCTTTGTAAATAATGTACTGTCTTCTGGATCACGTTTGAGCGTTTAAAGGAGCATGGGATGGCGAAGTACTGTAGAAGCTAGTTTGTTTCTTTATCAGTAATTTGGTTTTCTCTCTATCATTCTTTCCACAGACTACTTAAACAACCTCTCTCCGGATTCAAAAGAGTATGAAGACACACAAGGTATTGTTGTCTCAGTCTCTCTCCCACACAATGATGACCACTGACCATGTTTGAACTGTGAAAACATCACTTGTGCTTATGACTGCAACTTTTTATCAACAGCTGCGCTGGTAATCGTGTCAGAGGTCGCAGACCAGGTTAACGACAATCTAAAACACGGGGTGAGTTGTTTCTGTGTGAGAGAGAGTGTGTTGTATTGTTGATACATGATGAAAAGGAGCGAGGGGATATGATGTCATCATAGAGTACCAGGTGTCGAGAAACAAAGAGAGTAGTGTGAAATCAGCCAGACACAGAGGCAGCTCCAAACACACTCACAGACACAGAAACCTTCATTTCTTGTTCTCATCCACAAAGCAATCCTGTTTCTTGTTCTTACTCTTTGTGTCCCTTTATCGCAATCGCAGGAGAACCTGCTTCGTTTGGTCCACATCGACTACAGCGTGAGAGGAAAACGAGACCTTCTTCAGCCAGGAAGGGTACATTCAGTTACATAAGCTGTATTTATGATTTCATGTTTATAGTTTATAACTGTTTTACTGGCAGTAAAACCTGAAAGATCAGTAACAGTTATTAGACATCAAAGGTTTAAGTGAATAACACCCTTACCCATAAGTCCCCTGCACCTGTTTGTTTTGCAGGTTTTCGTCAAGGAGGGCACTTTGATGAAGGTCTCTAGGAAAAGCAGGCAGCCCAGACACCTCTTCCTGGTATTTTGTCTTGCTTCTCTCTGCTTGTAGTGTAATTCAAATCTTGAAGTATATTAAAAAAAACTATATTTGCAGATAATGTATTATTTATTAAATATAAAATGAAAACTCCACTTACAGTAGGTGCGGTTAAAGCAAGTTTCTTAACATACTTAATACACTTTTAATAAAGTATTTTGCGCAAAAAAAGTATTTTTGTAGCATCGCAGAAGTGAGGTTGATCCACTGATGTCACATGGACTGTTTACCTGTGTTTTTGCTATATTTCTGGATCTGCGATCATTTGAGTTGTATTGCTGTCTATGGAGGGACAGATGACTCATCAGAATGATATCATCAGAAATATCTTAATTTGTGTTCAGAAGATGAATGAAGGTCTTATGGGTTTGGAACGATATAAGGGTGAGGAATTAATGACTGAATTTTCATTTTTGGGTGAACTAACCCTTTAATGTGTTATGTAATATTGCATTTCAAGTACCATTCTCCATTCAAGAACTTCTCTTTCAGTTTGACCTGAATTGTTTCGTGCATTCTTAAAGCTATAGCTGAATTTAGCGTACACTGTTTTATTATTGTCATTGCAGAGAAATGGAATCTTGCTTGGCAAGTTAGTTAAATCTAGTTAAAGTTAGTACTGAGCAGTTATGTGTATTGTTGCTCATTCAAAAACGCAGCTAGTTTCCTAGAGAGTATGTGAGCTGGTTTATATATCCCATAACTGTTCAGCAGACACTAGCTGTAGCACAAAGCTATCCCCACCCCTCTTTATAGCGTTCTTGTTTTCGAGGGTCGTTCTTCCTCTCAGGATGTCTGCTGTAGGTCATTGGATGCCAGCTTCCTGTGCTGGGACTTTACTGACAGCACACTGAAGACTAGGCCCAGAGAACAACAGATCAACAACACTGAGCCACCGCAGCTGAAAAACAACACTAAAACATTAGTTGTTCGGTTGTTTGCCTGAAGTACATTTCCTATGTTACTTCCATGCGGGTGGTTTTCTGAATGTCTTTGGGCTCTGATGAAATAACGTTTTAAATAACCGAGTGTCTATTTACACTAAGTGCAAATATCCCGCCTTGTTGGCAGAGGCTATTTACACTAGCTCCGCCCACCAACGTGTGATTGGACTTGTCAACATTTACAAAAGACTGTCAACTGTCGCCAGCTCCAGTGGTGCAGATGGTAACGTGTGTCAAATTTTAAACGTCAAATTTCAAATCACATCAGAAAAGCATTTATTTTTTCCAAAACTGAAGGAAATAATCAAAAAGTTGAGTATCAGGTATCATAAGTTGAGTATCATATATAGGGAGGACTTTATTATCCCAGTAAAGTAATAATAATAAGGTAATTGATAATTTGAAATAAAATATAAATATAAAACATTAGAGGTCAGTATGATTGTTTTATGATTGTCAGACATAAAACACTGTTTAAAAATGTATATATATACAGTACACTGCAAAAGTCCAGTATTTTCACCAACAAAAAAGGGTTTTAAGTGGGTTATTTCTATCGTTTGTGGTAGTGTGTCAGTTGGAAGTTTACATTAGTTTACATTATTTTTGTCATTAATTATAATAATGCAGTGAGGTTATTGTCTGCACAAGAAGTCTGACAACAGCCAGTGCTCCACACAGAGATCTGATCATCATCCAGTCTGTCTGGAATGACATGAAGTAACAGAACAAACTGAGACAGACTCAATCCAGAACAACTGTGGCACTGTCCATGTAATACATACGGAAACAAAAAAGAGCATATGACAACATTACAGGAAATGGAAATTATATTGAATTAATATCAAAAGCTAATTTAAAATGCTATTATGAAAAATGCTATCAACAGTATGCAAAAAATACTACAACTAAATAAAATCAAATCTGTCTCAGAAATCCCTTAAAAATAATTATCCAATTATCATGCACCACCAGAAAATTTGTGGTCATTTTTATTAACGTGTCACAAATTGTCACAAATATCATTCAATACTAGTAACATTGTGTTGACATGTAATCAGGGCCTCTTTTTTGTGGCTACTGTAATGGTATCATATCAAGTCAAGTCAAGTTACCTTTATTTATATAGCGCTTCTACAATACGGATTTTGTCAAAACAGCTGTATACAGTATCAAATAGGAGAATAGTGTTTTAATAATGCAGTAATAGATCACTACGGTGGTCTTATGTAGGACTCTTACCATGCGTTATTCGTTGCTTTCTCTCGTGTTTTGTCTTCACCAAGGTCTTGTCTCAAGGGACGCACACTCTAGTTACATGAGAACTGATACATTCTGGGCTTTTTAAGGGTTGTTGTGGCTGTTGTTGTTGATGTTTTTGTTGTCTCTGTCCTGCTGCCTCCACCCAAAAAGACTTTCTCAGAAGCGTCCAGGCTGAATTCCTGGACCCGGCCTGTGAACTGCGGATGTTTGGGGCACGCACATTACATGTCTGATGATGTCACCACTTTTGTTTGGAGCTATATATGTCGAGCAAACACAATGGTTTGAAGTGTAGGGCTAGCCTGTTTGTGGGTGTGAGTTTGTGTTTTTAGCGTAACTACTTCATTGTCAGGAATGAAGCAAAGCAGAAAATACCCCATAAACTGTTTTTATCGAGCACAGCCTATTGTACTGAACGTGTGAATCGCTTTCTGAACGTGCTACACTTCAGTTAAGAATGTGCATTGAGCAGACAGGAAGAAGTGAGATCGAGTTAAGGCAGTTGTTTTAAAGCCGCACTAGTAAATACCAAGTAAAACAATAAACATTGCGTACTTCAAGTTTAATTGCTTGCTATTGCGCAGAATTTACTATTATAAATTATAAAACCAGTCTACAGTGTATGGGTCACAATTTTGCTTTTATGGCAAAAATAATAAAGATATTAACTAAGGAAAGCTAAATTGTAAATTGGGGGACTTGAAATCAAAAAGGCTGATATTTACAGATTTAAATCTTATACTGCCTCCTTGTGGTAGATATAAACTTAACAGAAAGCAAGCATCTCTATCACTTTGATCATACTTTTTTTTAAATAATGTACGTATATTCCTTTGATAATGTAATCAATAGTAGTATACTACAGTTATATAATCAAACTAGTTATTATAAATTAATAATAATAAATCTAATCCCAACCGGTTAACTAAGAGCAGAAGTGTGCAGACTTAAAAGCTTTTACTGCCTCCTTGTGGTTGAAATAAAAAAGCATCACCATTACTTTTGCTCACGTTTAATTTTATTTGAATCATTTAAATATTTTAAGATTAGTATTAGTAGTATTGGAGTAATAGTGATGCTAATAATTATCATAAATCAACATTAACAACAATATATAATAATTAATATTATAATTATCATATTAAATCGTATAAATCAATAATCCAAATGGATTAACATTAATAATTAAATAATTAAGTGTTAATGCACTCATGTTATTTTAAAATTGTGTATATATAGTTGTCTACACATTAAAGTGCTGGTTAGGGTTAGGTTATAGTATTCATAATTAGCTGTATATAAAAATGTCTAATCTATTTAATGTCCTCATTTGGATAGTAATCATGTTTGTGCATGTGTTGCAGATGAATGACGTGATGCTGTACACCTACCCTCAGCAGGATGGCAAATACAGGCTGAAGAACACACTGAGTCTAAGTGGAATGAAGGTAGGACAGCAGCAGGTTCCTTCTGTTTTTGGTTAACCAAACAGATTAGTCTAAGTGTGATATCATGAACTGAGCTGTATGTGTTTTCATGGGCAGGTCAGTAAACCTGTCGTAGACAATGTGCTCAACACGCTCAGGATAGAAGTCAGCGATGTTACCATCACTCTCTCAGCGAGGTAATGAGCATTTCCATAATGGTTTGCATGTGCACCGACATCTACTGCCGTGCAGTCATTTCAAGACTTCTGTCTGTCTCTGATAGTTCTTTAGGTGAGAGAGAGGACTGGTTCCACACGCTGAGCCGGGCTATAGCGGATCACGCCGCAGGCCTCAATACCTTCAGCTGCTCTAGTGAGGTGCGAAGACATCATTTAAACAGCCTCTGTACAAAATATCTATGGGCTAGTTAAAATAAAGACATTGTCAAGTTTTAGTTTAATGCTTTAAGTCTTCGGTATTAGGGAAACTAAATGAAGAAATTACTGTTCATGTTTCCAGGCAAGAGAGAAATTGTGGATGTCTCTGGGTGAGGCTGCTCCTGTTCTAGTTCCTGTTTCACATGTGATGATGTGCATGAACTGCACATCAGACTTCAGCCTAACACTGCGGCGGCATCACTGCAACGCATGTGGAAAGGTATAACATCTGTAACGTTAAAATACGTCCATGTGACATCAGTGGTCCAACCGCAATGTTATAAAGAGTAATTTCCTGAAAATTCTGGTTGCGCAAAGAATTGCAAGTCATCTGCTCAGTGTATAAAACACAGTTTTCTCATAGCTTCATAAGATTATGGGTTAACCACTGATGTCATAGACACTATTTTAGTGTTGTCCTCGCTACCTTTCTGGGCCTTGAATGTGTCAGTTGCATTGCTGTATATAGAGGGTCAGAAGGCTTTCAGATTTCATTAAAAATATTTGAATTTGTGTTTTGAAGATGAACGAAGGATCCTATAGATTTGAAACAACATGAGGGTAAACTCATTATTTACTCATGAGAGAGTAGATAATGACAGAATTGTCATTTTGGGGTTAACTATCTCTTTAAATTCAAGACATGTGTGACCCTGGACAACAAAACCAGTCTTAAGTGTTAATTTATACATGATCTGAAAGCTGAATAAATAAGCTTCACATTGATGTATGATTTGAGATACAACTATATGAAAATCTGGAATCTGAGGGAAGAGAAAAATCTAAATGCTGAGAAAATCACCTTTAAAGTTGTCCAAATGAAGATCTTATCAATGCATATTACTAATCAAAAATTAAGTTTTAATATATTTTCGGTAAGAAATTGACTAAATAATGAAATGAAAAAGATCTTTACTTACTATCCCAAGGATTTTTGGCAAAAAAGAAAAATCTATAATTTTGACCCATACAATGTATTTTTGGCTATTGCTACAGATATACCCCAGAGACTTAAGGGTCCAGGTTCACATATATTCTTTGAGTTTGTTAACAATAAAACACTCAAAGGTAGTATTTACAGAACCTACTAAGCACTTAACCCCCAAAACAGCATTGTATTAGATAATAATAAATGATCAAGTGTAAGAATACAAATTAATAATAATAATAAATGATTAGTAAAAGACTAGTAAATCAACCAAGTTAGTCAACAGGTATTTGTCTTAGGCTGGTAGCAGTGACCTACTGTTACTGTTAACAGCAGTTACTTCTGATAGCAGTAACAGAAATACCAACTCACTCCCCCTTGTGGCAGGAAAGAGCTTTGTTTATTGTTTACTTTATTCAGAGTAATATGGTGACTGCCTTTATCGCTAACCTGGTGTTACAAAGTCTGACCCAACATATATATGTATAATAAAAATATCAGCATTAAATTGTGACGCTTATTTGTGTTATTGTCTCTCATTCATCTGAACTGTCTCGCCCTGTTTGTAGGTTGTGTGCCGCTCTTGCTCGAGAAACAGGTATCCTCTAAAATACCTGAAGGACAGGATGGCTAAAGTCTGTGACCACTGCTACGCCGAGCTCAGAAAGAGAGGTAAGAATAAAAAGCCTCCGAAATGACCAAGTGTTGTGCAATTTAGAGTTAGAAATAAATGTAAACGGTTCACTTTGTTTGAACCATTTCACACTCTAAAATTATTGACTAAATTACTAAAATTATTTTTTGGAGTATTATTAAGAAGATAATATATTTTTGTTATTTTTCATTAATCATCTGCAATTGATTGTTTAAAAACAAAAAATGATCACAATAGCTGTATAGTTAATGCCAGTGTATGATGTGTATGTAGGTGGTAATATTCCAGTATCATGCGGGAGCGCCAGTCCCCGCACAAACAGGGCCAGCAGGCCTCTCTCTGCTGTGTTCCAGAGCCTACAGCCGCCCAGCCTGTGGAGGAACAGAAAGAGCACCTCACCTCTCACACAGGTACACACACATTCGCATTTGAATTCATGAGCTATTTTTATACACAGAGTTTAAAAAGTCTCTGCGTGTGCAGGTTTCTGTGGGTGCCGAGGGGTCCGCTATGAGTGGCAGTCTGCAAAGGCGCAAAAAGAGCAAAAGGAAGTGGAAGAGGCTGTGGTTTCTGCTCAAAGACAAGGTGCTCTACACCTTTAAAGCACGAGAGGTGAGGGGACCCAGAGTCTCCCACACCAACGCAGACACTACAAACAAACACTCAGGCATACATACGCACATTATAACCTACACTTAATGTATTGGATCGATGCCAAAACGAAACTTTGATACAATATCAGCCTCTGGTTCCTCACAATATTTTTTTATGCTACTAAAATGTTTGAACTCAGGCTCAAGGCTGCATTTGTTAATCAAACTTACAGTAAAAACTGTAATATTATTACAATTTAACATTTTCAGCATAATTTCATCCATCTTCGTTGTCACATGATCCTTCAGAACTCAATATGCTGATTTGTGTTCTGACTATTGGTAATGTTGATCCCACAAACTACTGAATTATGGATAAAAAAAACATACCCCCTTTTTCACAGACAAGGCTTAGGCCTAGTCCTAGACTAAATGTAAATCTGAGCTGTTTCAACTGAAATAAACTTGCACTGACTGATCTTAAAACATGTCTGTGCCTTTGTTTTGTCTTAAGAGTCACACAAGTAATGATTTTTTCTAAGGTGTGTTTAATAAATTAAATGGCATAATATAGGCTAAGACCTATCTATGAAACAGGCCATAATTATACTGTCACATTTAATTAATCTAATTTTACATCACATTATCTGAACTGCTAAACTGTGCTGTTTTTTTTGGTCAGGTGCTGAAAAATCCTAAATGATAATACCAAGTAAAATTGTATCATCAGAATGAAGCACAAACCCTGCACACATTTAACCCCTCTCTCTGTTTCCTATGTCTGCAGGATAAAGTGGCATCTGAAAGTCTTCCTCTTCAGGGCTTTACTGTGAAGCTGTCGGATCGATCCGAAGGGGAAGACAAAGACAATGTTTTCCAGCTGTACCATAAAAAAACACTGTATTATACCTTCAGAGCAGACGACCAGCATACTGCACGCAGGTATGACACACAAGAGCCGTCCTGCACGCCTCTGCATGGTTCGGTCCCATTTGAAATCCTCAGAATTATGATGTAGAAATGAACTGTTATTTTGCAGGTGGGTAAATGCAATGGAAGAGGCCACAGTGTTATAGTATCCAGCTATCTGCCCAGATGACAGCAGGACCTATTATGGGCTTAAACCTATGACATCCCAGTCACCTGTGCCTGAGACACCAGCGGAATCACGCCCTTTTTATCTCCATCTTGTTTTTGGCTGCTGAATTTAAGGACAGATTCACAAACTCAGGCATGTCACGCTCAGTGTTTGTGCCATCCCAGGACGAGTCCCATGCCTCACCTACTTCACAGACTCATTAAAAAAGTGCCATATGTAACCAGTGCAGTTCAGTGAAGTTCAGGTGTTGTGCATGATTGCTCTAAATCTACTCGTCTGTGTCGAATAAAGGAGAATGTTCTTCTTCTTCTTTTTTTTAAAAATTGTAACTGCCTTTCTATATGCAGTGCTGTCATTTTATACGTTAATGTAAAATTAAAAATAAATTAAAGCATTTGTTACAGTTTGGAAGAATATGATAAGCCAAAACAGGCTTGTTATAGTCAATATATTGTTCACTTCATTACAAATGTTTAGCGTTTAGCATGCCATATCCTACCAAAAGTCCATTTTTTAT
>JAUMHP010000060.1:13704932-13730642 GCA_032361065.1 Enteromius trimaculatus
TATGGTTTATAAAGTAGGTTTGTGATTGAAAAATGACAATAAGAAATTAACTTAAGGGAGCTCTCGTCTGTCTGTCCATATCGTCTAAAACATTGCAGTGAGTGGAATCGTGTCCTAATATGGCACATGCACATTTGTTAGCAAACCGGCAGTCACACAGTAAGCCCTGTTTCAGAGCGGAATTGGCTTTTCCACACTAACCTTGACCAACCATTGTGTGCTTGTGTGTATGTGTGTGTGTGTATGCGAGAAAGACCGAAGCATAGGGTCTCTTGTTTCTTAGCCTTAGGGAAGAGAGGGGTGAGAAATCAATGCTACACTAAAACAAATGTCACATGGCACTCAGCACTCATCTGACCTTGAAGTCACTGATCTCTCGCTCTCCATGTTTCTCTCCCTCACTCTGTCACTCTGTCTGCACACAAATGCTTCCTTGATGTGTGTTATTTTAACCCACTAACCCTATGACATATGTGCAGAACTAGTTTTTCTCCGTGTTATGCAACACTCACACAATTATATTTTTGTTCTTGCATGTAACGACCGGTAACTGATTAAATTCACTCGCAGACATTTACATTAATTCTAGATCTCGCTAAAACGAGGAATGCAAATGTTTATTTGTATTTGCTGAAAAGACTAGGTTTTCCTGTTTGAATAGGATAAGCGTGTTATTGTTCTCGGTTGTGTTGTAGATTTATGAAATGAAAAACAACACAATTTAAGTCTTTTTTTTTTATTCTGGATGGTTTATGGATGCATTTTAGTTCAAAGAAAATATTTATGCTTCTTGAATCAGGATAACACAAGCTTCCTTGAAATGTCGAATTATTTTAATGATATAGAGTAAACAAAACTTGCATTCAGGTCTGGCTCCATTCTGGTATGTAATATTTCATTTTCTTGTTATATACTCGATTAATTGGATAAGAAAAAGTCATTTTCCTTGTTGAGTGTGAATCTTGTTAATCTTGGTTTGGCATCAGAAGGATTTTATTTATGAGTAATTAGAGCCCGACCGATAAAGGTTTTAAAATTCGATATTCTGATATATCGGCCAATATTTATTTATTTATTTTTTACATTTCAGAAATGCGCAACAAAACATTAACAGATTTCCCTAACATTAGTTATTTGTAGTTATTTATGAGTTTTAACTAACATAATATGATAATGCATTTTAAAAAGAAACGGGTTTCTTTTATTGTCACAACAGAACAGAGGAACATCAAAATATATTAAAGTTCTGTTTAATAAAATAAAAAAAAATACAAACCTTAGATATGAAACGTAAAGTCCTTTGAACAAAAACAACAACAACCAAATCAAAGTTACCAGTTTTAAAAGACTTGGTAAGCTTCATAAATATAACTTTGAATAGGACTGGAGACAAATTCTGTTAAGTTATGATAAATAACAACAACAGCAAAATATAAATTGCTAACAGTATATGAGGTAGTGTATTGAATCAGTCAATCCTCAATAGCTCCAGTCCAGCAGAGGCAGGTTTTAGTACAAGAATAGTTATTTGTAGTTGAGTATTCACTAAAATATTATTGTCACAACGGAACAGAGGAACATCAAAATATTTGTTATTTGTTAAAATATTGTCCTTTGGACAAAAACACAACAACAACCAAATCAAAGTTACCAGTATGAGTGTTTCGTTTTTATTTTATTTTTGAAATATTCATTTATAAATGCAGATACCGATAGTTTGGAAAATGCCTAATATCGTAAGGTTATGAAAATTTGTTATCTTAAATAAATGCTTACTTTCTATTAATCAAATAATCCTAAAATAAACAATATAATATAAATATAAAATATAAAAATCTATATATATTTTTGCAATTTTAAAAAATATGTTTAGTACCAAATCAGCAAGACTTTAAAAAATATGCTTAACAATAATCAAAAAGCTTTCCCCTCCCATCACCTTGCCATATAGGAGACACTTTTTACAATCCAAAAAAGTTCTTATAGTCTACACCTTGTTTCACCTTGTAAAGTGCTACATTATGAATGTACACTGTTTCATATTGACTGAGGATTTTGCATTGCTTAACTGTATTATGAAGACTGCTATGCACAGAGGGGGATTTTGGGAAGCTGGGGGATTATTTTTTCTTCATGTTAGCAAAGTATAAACAGCAGCATGGTGCTTTTAACTGACAAACTCAGCTGTGTGTGTGTGTGTGTGTGTGTGTGTGTGTGTAATTCGATGAATACATATACATGTACATTCACAAGTGTGGTTATAGAAAAATGCAGCCACACCATCCGGTCTAACAGGTTTCCCTGTGTTCTCTGAATTGAGGCTGTCCTTTAATAAACTTTCAGATTCTCTCCACCATGTTCACATTCTTTCTGAACTTGTTCTTGTAGCACATTTCATTCCACATACGTTTAATCCACACCATAATATGACCAGCTTAATTTTCTGACATAACCTGCTGGTTTTGTTCTGTGTTTGAAAAATGACCTACCCTTTCTTATACCTACAATGCAGGTGAGTACGCTACCATAAAATGAAAACTTTCAGACTTGAGTACTTTCTGCATTGAAGGTGATATTTTTTTTTTTTTTTTTTTTATGATTTTTTAAGTTTTAACTTGGTCTCCTCCTTATAATAAGATCATCTGAAATATATGTGCATGTTTCCAGCCCAGTATTGAGACGAGAACAGTTCAGAGACTGTGTAGGAAGTTCAGAAAAAAGGCAAATGGAGCAGCTGTCTGATGCAGGACAGCAAACAGAGCGAGTCTTTTTTTGCGCTGTGCACTATAATTCCCACCAATTACTTGAACACAAACACTCACGCAGAGAGAGAGAGATCTTCAGAACAGACAAAGCTTGTGTGAGCTGAGACTAATATCACACCGGAAGAAGAACGTGTCCAATAGAACAAAAATACTGTGAAAGGTCACAAGCAATAGAGTGAGAAAATGTACTGTACATGTCATGCTTT
Organism: Enteromius trimaculatus; assembly: GCA_032361065.1. NCBI lineage: Eukaryota > Metazoa > Chordata > Actinopteri > Cypriniformes > Cyprinidae > Enteromius > Enteromius trimaculatus. The sequence continues at coordinate 13,707,904 of JAUMHP010000060.1, forward strand.
CAATCAGTATTGAGTAGCGAAATCAGTCAATCGTAAAATATTAACAGTGCTTCCGGTGTCTCTAATGAAAGCCCAATGTGTGAAACTTGAAGTTGTAAAATTGACATATGTGTGAGAGAAGGTATCAAAAAGATAAATGTAATTTGCATTAACATGAGATTTCATTCAGATTTCACGAACACTTCTCCCAGACCGCTATTGGTTGATCAAACAGGAAGTTCCATCCCAAAGTTGGCTGGTTTGTGGCCTGTTACACAAAGCTAGTTCAACAAAGTAAAATTGAAAGCCACTGAAAATGCCTTCATGAAAAAGGCTGCTCAAACAAACTTAACAGTCCTACATCTTTTGCTTTAGCATGTTGGCTAACTTGAGTCCAAGTCCACTACAGGTGTCCAGAAATACATTTTTTCTAAGTGTACAATATAATACAACAGAATGTTTGTATAGTATTGCAACATAAATTAGCAATGATGAAGCAGAGCTGATGGTAAAGCATTTAGCTCGTATTTGTGAGGTATGTTCAGTTTGAACAGTACTCTATACAAATAAATGAAATATTGAGGACACTCAAAATTAACTCATTTTAACTGGTTATCTTTGCCCATTAAATATGTTTTAATATGGAAAAAATGACACTTTACATATACATGTACTTCATAGCCCCACACATGACATAGTCCATAGATACATAAAAAGATTATTAATTTGAGGCAGCGTTGTACTATCTAATATTTTCGCTGCAATACAATTACATTTTGGCCATGAATTAGTTAGCTGCAACAAGAGCATACCTAAACCAAGGTAACAAATGAATAAATTGGGAACAAATTGTTAATTCATGGTCATCTTGTTGTTGTCTTTTTTCTGTGTGTGTCATGTCCGGGGTTCTGTGACATCATAACAGCCTGTGTGTAAATAACATTAGTCACATTGGTTTTCATTTTTGTGTATTCTTGAAGAAAAAGTGCTGCTTAAGTGTTAGTGAGGGACTGTCTGTTCCCTTTCCTTATACCTTAACCGCTTGTATTTGTATAATCTGATCATAATACAGTACTTCATTTGTTTAGCACAGATGCTGGTTTCCAGTTTTGACATCAAAAGAGTTAAATGTAGCGTTGTGCACACATTACCACACGTCTACATAGGCAGACCAGAGGGATGTGGGTTAATTAAGCAGCAATGTGAATGTGAATGTGAGGGAGGTGACCTCTCTTGACAGATTAATAGACAGCTGAGGGAACTGAGGTTACTGAAAAGATACCCACACACACCGGACACACTTATTCATTTCATATTAAAAAAGATGACGAAACCTTGTAGCAATGACGTGTTTTCTGTAGACTTAAATCGTGATTTGTAGACATGGAGTGATAAATGCACTGCATTAGTAAGGCTGTCAGTCATGTGTTTAAACAGCCTAACAGTCTAGATGTTTAGCAAGCACATTGAACTTCCAGTAGGCTGCTCAATGCTTTCTTTCTTCCCTCCCCCTTTCTAGTTTTTCCTCATTTTCTCTCCCTCCCTTGCCGCATGGGCTCATTTTTTCCACTCTCTCCAGGGAAACATTTTTTTTTCTGTAGTCATATGCATTTGAGTGTAAGAGGTTTATGTTTGACTGACTGTTTCATTAGTTGATATTAATGCTTTTTTTTGTTGTTGTATAACGTGCGGTCACAAATTATCCTTAATCTTTCTCACTCTCTCTCTATTATAGATAAACATGCTTGAATATACAACACATCATCACCGTGCAGAATCGAGACGATAAAAAGCAAATATCACCAGATACTGTTTTCCCTTTGTATTTGAGAGTCTGTGTGGGAGCTTTTAAAGCTGGTTCCAATTATCTCAATTTATCATTTTATGATGATATAATTCATGGAGGATTATATAATTTGTGGTGCAGGGCTCTGTTGAAACCTTTAGCAGTGATCTAAATCTACAGTGTATCATTATTTAATACTGTGTTTGACACAGATTTAGTTTAAAACTATCAAGTATACTGTATTTTGGGTTGTGGTAATACTATTTATTATTTATTGATTGATTGCATTGACTGAGATGCCCATATACAGTATACTCTGTCATTTTATGTTGTTACTATATATGTTATGTTGTTTCTGTTGGTCTGTTATGTTCTGAATGGTTTTAACACGTTGTTAGTGTGAAGTCGCTGGCCTAAAACTTGTGGCAGATCAGCAAATGGATACATCTTGATTGGTTTCTCAATACTCTATCGTGGGTTGTGTCACAAATGGTCCCACTTCCCTTGCTCTACTTTTTGTCTTTCAGCAATCGGTCATGAGGCAAAGATAAAGATACTCAAAGCTGCTTCATCAGTTTTAATTAAAAGTGTGCATTTTTTAGTGTTGAGCACTTAGTATGCAATGCATGCACGAGTAGCCATTCGTTCATTTTTTTCTGAAAAGTGTGAAGACTGTGGTTTTGTGGTACTGTTCAAATTTTGATCTGTTAGTTTGAACATTGTGGTAGCAGCAAAACTGATTCAGCCAGTGGTTTGAGTTTGGGGCAGAGCTATCTGTTTGTCTGATCAATGACAGATGAATTGGGTGTTAAGGAAACCTGTTTGATAACATACAGTAAATGTCTTAAAATCTATTTAAATACGTAGAAGGTTGGTGACAGATTAGCACTTGCAGTTTGTGTTCTTCAGTCACTTCATTTTCCACTGTGTTTGTGTGCGCAGTGCGTATTTGAGCTTTTAATCCCAGTGATTAAACTGTGAAACCAAGTAAAGGTCTGCAGTTGGCCAATTGTGCCCAAGAATCCCGTCAAAGCTCTTTGAGCCATGTGCGTTCAGTAATTCCAGCAGGAGAGGGGTGGGATTGGAAAATGATGTGGCTATGAAAAATAACACATTGTTTAGCTTCTACTCTGCAGTTGTGCCTTTTAGGAAAATAAAAGTAGCTAGTAAGCAGCAGTGTAAAATATAAGCAGAACCATCAAAAAAAAAAAAGAGAGATTTCACAAGTATTGGCTTTTCACAATATAGGAAGCTGAAGCAATTATCGAGAAACTTTAGCAAATCTTGAGGGTTTGCCATTCAGCTTCATCATCACAGCAGTAGTATTACATTTTAAAATATATTACTAATAAAAAAAAGTATTAAACTAATTTAAAATATTACCAATCTCACCCAATAACTACTATTTTCAAAAACTTAATCAACCTTTTAGTTTTTGTGTAAAAGAGAGTTTGAAAAAAGCTTTAGTCCGATAAATTTGCTTCTGTTTTTAATTAGCGATGCTTTCATTTGCAAATGATATTCTGAGCCTAATTTGCATACATTTCATAATTTGTCCACTGTATATCAGACTAAACTGATCACTCATGCATCACACATATCATATTAGCTCATCTATTAAAAAACACTGCATTATATTAATTTCCTATCATAGCATATCTCTGCCTAAAGCAAGTGATGTGTTTGCATTTATGGGAAAACTTATCTCTTTTGACCTCCAGCAACCTATGAACCTCATCTATTTCTTTTCTTTTGTATATAGGCAGAGTGAGATCTCACCATGGCTCCGTTCCTGCGGATTGCCTTTAATGATTTTCAGCTGGGAGAACTTCCACCTATGACAGAGGAACCATTCTGTGCCATCAAGATGAAGGAATCCCTCAGCACAGGTCAGTGAGGCTTTTAAACAGAGCAGGGTAAAATTCACTTCTTGCGATTGACTACAAAAGATAAACGGTGTGCGGTGCTCCCTCAGAATTTGGCATGAACGGGGTAACTTAGGAGGCACCATAATTTCATTAGCATTTCTTCCTCTCTTTGTCCACACAGAGCGGGGGAAGACACTGGTCCAGAGGAAGCCTACTATGTACCCTGCGTGGAAATCCACATTTGACGCACACATCTATGAAGGCCGTGTCATACAGGTGGTACTGATGAAAACGGCAGAGGAGGCTTTGTCAGAGGCAACGGTTGGGGTCTCTGTCATTGCTGAGCGCTGCAAAAAAGGAAATGGCCGTGCTGAATTTTGGGTCGACCTGCAGCCTTCTGGGAAGGTGATGATGTCTGTCCAGTTCTTCGTAGAGGGTTCAGACCTAGGTAGGTACATGCAAGCATATACTAAAAATATAAAGTTAAATAAGATTTTGCAGTGTTTTGAAAGTATCTTACACTGTTTATTTGATCAAAAAATTTACTAAAATGTAAGATATCTGCTTTTCTAATATATTAAAAATTGTAATATTTTGAAAAAGGTTTTCTATTTGAATATATTTCAAAATGCTATTTATTCCTGTAATTTTTAACAGCCATTACACCAGGCTTTAGTATCACATGAAATAGAAATATTTTCTAGCATGCATAAAACATTTATAACTGTGTTTACAGTCGCTTTTGATCAATTTAATGCATCCTTGCTAAATAAAAATTTTAATTTCTTTAAAAAAAAAAAAAAAAACTTACTGAACTCAAACTTTACAAAAAAGTAAAGAAGAAAAAAAAAACAGTGGTAATTTTCCCAAAATCTATTTTAATAGATGCCTAGATTAATAGAGGATTTTGTGTCTGATTCAAGATCTGTCCTGATTAGAAAAAACTAATATTTTTCAAAACCTAATTTAAAACTATGCAAGGTTTATTTCTATAAGTAGCGTCGACTCTGTTTGCTTCCCTTTGTTTCACTCTGGTTTTTCCTGTTTCTTTAAATTCAGTCCTCTCTTTTTTCCATTATCTCACCGCCCTCAGATACCAGCTTAGTCCTGTCAGCTGGTATCTGTCCTGTCTGTGCTTACTCATGTATCTTACTCATATTTTCATGCTGGTCCTCTTCATGGCATCTTATTTTTTTTTACCATAGCAGGTTTGCATTTTGTATCTCATTGTTTACAGTAAGAATGTTTGCTGGATATTACTATTCAACACAACAAATATTGTGGCAACACACAGAGGGTAAAACCATCAATCTCAACCCATGAGAGCTTTTTTTTTAGTTTTGCTACTTCTGTTGCTCTTGGCAGGAAATTAGTTGATAGTGATCTATAAAAATTCTGCAGGCTCCATGAACAGAATAGTCCAAATGCACCATATAAATATATTTAGTATCTTAAAGTCAGTGGTACTAATAAATATCCCATTGGCATTTTTATCTCTGAAATAAAAATTCTGATAATTCTTACAATATTTAATATCATACAGCAATGTAATTTCACATTGGTGTTCGGGTAAAGTTCAAAGCACTTTAATTCAGTAAAAATAAATACATCATAAATCGTCTATTTCAAAAGACCCTGCTTTGACCTGCTTTACAGATACAAAGTCCTCGGTGACTGGGAAAGAGGACGACGGCATTCTCACAATAAACAGGAGGAGAGGAGCCATCAAACAGGCCAAAGTTCACTTTATCAAGAACCACGAGTTCACAGCCACCTTCTTCAAACAGCCCACCTTCTGCTCTGTCTGCAGGGAGTTTGTTTGGTTAGTAAATAAATACCAGTATATAAATATGCACAGTAACAGTAAAAAGTGCCATTTAATAACCAGATTGGTGTCAGGTTATTTGTGTCACTTTTTGTTGTTGTTATGATGCTAAACTGCTGTGGGTGCTGTCAGTTTCTTGAGCAATTCTAGACCAGAGGAGCTTGTGATATTAAACGTGACATTGCGGCCCGGTTACATAAAACTCAAAACCATGTACTTGCACTTTTTTCACATTTTAAAATCCACCATTTAAAATTTGTAACTACGATTGTAACTACGACTTTAGGGGTAGCATATCCAGAGGAAAATAATACGGGAAATATTTGACACATAGTAGTGTTGGCAACAGCAGTGCTTGTTAATGAATAGTGGTAGCATATTGGTTGGGACCTTGGCTGTGAAAGAAAAGGTTGCAGGTTCAATACAAAACTGGAATGACCCAGAAACTGACAAATTACTGAGATTACAATGCAGCTCTGATGTGCCCTTAAGCAAGGTACTTCTCATTCAAAGTGACGCATAGTCCATAATTGGTGTACTATAACAGGTTAGTCCAGGGAGAGAGGATCCAGTGAGATCAGTTACTTTGTATGAAACAAATGCATCATAAATAGCCAGTAACATTAGATAGATTCAAAGAAAGCATCATTTCATCACTATCAGAAATTTAAAATGATTGAAAAAATCTCACGTAGGCATAACTAAGTAACCTTTAACGGCCAGAACTCTGGCAGCAATAGTCTTATTGTGTGTGTGTGAGATTGTAAATCATAGTATTGGATAGCATCAGTGTTTGTGTGCGCAAGCGCGCTTGGATTTTCCTCTGATATTTCAGCCGCCTCAGCAGAGTCCCTTGGGCTGTCTCCTTCCTGTGCAGTGTGAGACACATTGCTATGCCTTAATGCTGCGTTCACACTGCGTACAGTATATAAATGTGTATGTGTTGTAGAGAGTCAGTGCTTCAGATTCTTCTTACATCTATACTATGTGTGCATTAACAGTAAACTATCACCCGCTCTGTACAAATTTCAATACTCCAACACACTCTTTTTACATTCCAGGGGTCTCAACAAACAGGGCTACAAATGTAGGCGTAAGTATCTTCACAGCTTTCTCAATCTTTTGTAGACACTTGCTACTGGTTCTCAGTAAGCACACACATTAAACATGTTAGTCGATTTGTTCTGATTTTCTACAAACCGCATAAATGATCCTCCTTCTGAATTACTATTACGTTAATTCAAAGGTAATTTGCACACATTACACCTACAGCCCCCTTGTTCTTTTACAGAATGCAATGCGGCCATTCACAAGAAGTGCATTGATAAGATCATTGGGAGATGCACGGGAACAGCAACCAACAGTCGAGATACAGTGGTAAGCATTAGTGCTCTGTCCCTCCGACACAGAAACACTTGATCAGCAAAGGGGTCTGTGACCATAAGAGGTGTTTAAATGTTAAAACAATATTAATAAAACAATACTTACCTTTACTATATAATGTTAATTTATTATTATAATATTAGAAAAGTAATTATTATTTTATCAATCTTGGTGTTGTAAATGTATTCTTATTTTGTATATAGTACACAATTATAATATGAAATGATACTGATAATAATAAAACACATTTCTTGTCTGCATGTTAGAATAATTTGCTTGTGAAAAAATGCCTTCAAAAGAATAAATTACATTTAAAATATATTACAATAGAAAGCAGTATTACTGTATTTGTAATGTACATATGTTTATGTAGTGTTAAGACTTTGCACTGTAAATGTAATAACAAAGAATGCTACTATATGCTTCTCTCTGATGCCAGCCTTAACTGTTTCGGGTACAATTTTACCAAGAACCTTTTTCAAGAAAGAAACATTCACTTGAAGTTCCAAAGGGCTTGTTCTTCTGTTTCTAACACCAATAGTAAACTGAGCAAGGATCAGAGTCTGTCAGTAATCAATAGAAGGCCATGATATTGTAAAAGTGTCGCAGATATGTTGTGGTAACTAAACTAAACACTGTAAAGCAGTACTGCAGTGCTTTGGTGGAGAGTCTCCGATGGGCAGTGGGCAGCTCTGGGATATGTGTGGCTGGGATTGGGAAAGGGCACCATGAGGCGTTGTAGATGTTGGGTCTGTGCCCACAAGAGTTGTGATTCAGTTTGGTTCTGATGGTCTGTTTGTACATCTGCAGTTTCAGAAGGAGCGTTTTAAGATTGACATGCCACACCGCTTCAAGACCTACAACTACATGAGCCCGACTTTCTGTGATCACTGTGGGAGTCTGCTGTGGGGAATGGTTAGACAAGGCCTCAAGTGTGAAGGTAAGAATGATGTTGTTTTATTGATAGGGGAAAACAGATGAAAGACAACTTTCTGTTCATGTCTAATGCAACTTACTTTCTCTGTTCAGAATGTAGTATGAACGTTCATCATAAATGCCAGACCAAGGTTGCCAACCTCTGCGGAATTAACCAGAAGCTCCTGGCCGAGGCTTTGACTCAAGTTAGCCTGGTAAAGGATTCAATCAGTCCACCTTGGCTTTTTTTTTCCCAAGACATTTGCAGTCATATGTTATTTCTAAACCTAAAAGATTACATTATATTGGGGTTTTCAGGGGGTTCGTATGTAACATCGTGCTGTTCTCTGCATCGATATACAATAAACTCCCTGAATTAAAGCACACAAAATCTAACCTGCTTTCTGTTTCTTTGTTTATGCTTAGAAATCTTCCACAAAGCGTCCAGATCCAACTCTGTCAGAAATTGGAATCTATCAAGCCATAGATAAAAATGTGCCAGCGGACACTAGTGGTGAGTTTGACTAACTGCATATTTCCCACTTCATTATTGCTTTCCTTAGTTTATCTTATATTAAATTTGCTTTTTATTGCATTTAAAATTTGAATAAAAAAATAAATGGATAATTTAAAATGATATATATATAATGTTTTCGTTTTCATTTTAGTAATTTTGTGATGTTTTTGTCTTTCTTTTTTTATATATCTATAATATATCAAAGTCTTTAGTTTTACTTATATGTATAAAGTGAAACAAAATGTTTCTGTGACAACTGGCTAAAATAAAACAGGTTTTTATATATATATATATTTCAATTTACATTTTTTTATTGTAAATACCAGAAATGTTTTAGCTTCATTTAGCTATTTGTAACCTTGTCTTGTGTTTATTATTAATACGTGGCCATTGGCGTATATGTATGTTTGTGTTTACATATATTAGCGGAGGGCTCTCAGTATGGAAAACTGTGGGATGATACGACCCCTGTCCCTCCCAGCACCTTCTCATCCCGCGTCTCCATGAACAACTTCGTGTTCCACAAGGTACTAGGCAAAGGCAGCTTTGGAAAGGTGAGAAACACACTGTATACAGATTTCTGCATTTTATTGTTAACGAAGTCCTCACTTTAAACAATTCCTATATTCTTGTTCCCAGGTGATGCTCGCTGAGCTCAAAGGAAAGGGAGAATATTTTGCTGTAAAGGCCCTGAAGAAGGATGTGGTGCTAATGGATGATGACGTGGAGTGCACAATGGTGGAAAAAAGAGTTTTAGCATTAGCCTGGGATAACCCTTTCCTCACACACCTCTACTGCACCTTTCAGTCAAAGGTGAGCATGCTTTCATATAAGAAGTTGTCAAATAAACTACTGTACTTTTCAAAGGTCTTTTTTATTCAGCATTAAATTGGGCAAAAAGGACTATGTTTATAATGTTACAAAAGATTTCTACTTCAATTAAATGCTGTTGCTTTCAAATTTCCGAAAACGATTCCCACGCACCAAATCAGAATGATTTTTTAAAATTTTGCGTTCGGAAACATTTTTGATTAAATAAATGCAGCTGTGGTGGGCATAAGAGACTTCTTTCAAACATAAAAGAATCTATAGAAGGATCAAATGCAGTGATCATCTAAAATACTGCATATTAGTTGTTGCTAAAAGTTTAAGTGAATTAGAGCTGAAGATAAATTTGGAATGTGGTTGTGCACAGGGAAATATTTTCCTGTCAAATGACGTAAATCTATAGTTCCCGTAAAGACAATTGCTGGAACAACACTGTTACCATTACCATAATGTATGCTGAAAAACTCGTTCGCCCCGTTACACATGCTACGTTTCTATGGCTGTCAGGATTCGATCAGCGCATCAGCCTCCTTGGCATGTGTGCGTTTGACATCCAACATCATGAGAGTGACGTGGAATGTTGTCAACAGCTTGTGTCATATTATGAACTTTGTGGAATAGCTTATTAAAATGTCTGTGAAAAGTTTTGAGGGGAATAACACAGAATTTAGTGTTATGTGAAGTTTCCTTGCTGTCAGCTTTTATTTTCCTTGTTTGACAGGCTCACACAGAGATCTAACCAAGATAATCTGCGTTGCGGTCATTCTTTCCTGCAAAATACATTGTCACTCAATAACGTCCATGTGTTTATCAATAGGAGCACTTATTCTTTGTGATGGAGTATCTGAATGGAGGAGATCTGATGTTCCACATTCAGGATAAAGGCCGTTTTGATTTATACAGGGCCACGTGAGTCACATGCATTCTGAATAGCGTCTCTATAGTGTTTATGTTTCGTAATCAAGAAATAATGTTTACTGTGAAACAACAAGCAAGCGTTTTAGACAAATCTATTTCTTGTCACAGGTTTTATTCTGCTGAAATCATCTGTGGATTACAGTACCTCCATTCTAAAGGAATTATATACAGGTATAAATGAGTGTTTCTTGTTGAAGAAACTCTTATTTTGGTTATTTGAATTTTTTTGTTTTAGTGAGATTGAGGGTCACAATTACTGATAATTATAAAATGTATCTTGAGCACCAAATTAACACATCAGAAGGATTTTTCAAGGATCGTGTGAATGAACACTAGAGTAACGATGCTGTAAATTCAGCTTTACTATAAATTACATTTTAAAATATGTTTTATTACATTATAATTATATTTTACAATATTACTGTTTTCAATTTTGTGTTTATTTTTCATGTCACGTGCAAGTAATTTAGTAGAAAGCTGCTCTTTTTCATGCCATGAAAATGACCAAACAGTACCATGCCATAAACATTACATTTCTCAGATGGACCATGTCTGTTTCTGTCTAATCAGAGATCTAAAGTTGGACAATGTGATGCTGGACAAGGATGGACATATTAAGATTGCAGACTTTGGCATGTGCAAAGAGAACATGCTTGGAGAAAACAGAGCAACCACATTCTGTGGCACACCAGACTATATTGCTCCTGAGATCCTGCTGGGACAGAGGTACAGCTTCTCTGTGGACTGGTGGTCGTTCGGCGTGCTGCTCTACGAGATGCTGATTGGCCAGTCGCCGTTCCAAGGCGATGATGAGGACGAGCTGTTCGAGTCGATCCGCATGGATGTACCTCACTACCCACGGTGGATTACCAAAGAGGCCAAAGACCTGCTGGAGAAAGTGAGTCTGATCCGCTGATTTATCTTAATGTACGCATTTCAGTACTGATGCTTTATGGAGTCGTTCAATCTGTGCCTTTTACATTTCGACAGTTATTTGAGCGGGATCCAACTCGACGGCTTGGTGTTGTTGGAAGTATCCGTGTCCATGCTTTCTTCAAGACAATCAATTGGCTTGCTCTGGAGAAACGAGAAGTGGCTCCCCCATTCAAGCCAAAAGTGGTACGATTCTGATTTGATTTACTGTTTAAAATAGTTTTCCTTAATTGATATAAAGGTGAATTTAAATAACAGATGAAAAAAATTCAGTGCTTCCTCAGCTGAAGTACAAAACAATGCTAAACAGAAAAAAATGTAAATGTACAAATAATAGTGTAAAAAAACAAAGTGCATAAATAATATTACAGTGCTATTTGTGGTGTTAAAAGAGGTTTCACCTACATGCATGGTTTATTTTACAGCCGAATTCATTGCATGATTCAAAGTAATGCAATATAAATGTAAATAATGCACAGCGCGGACTGTTTGTGTTTCATAGCTTATTGCTGTACTCTGAAACAAAAGGCAGTAGCAAAATCTCTGTCATAAATGTGTAGCTAGTGTAGTGTTCATGGCAGAAAACTTGTGAAGTTAATGATAAACTAATAACCTTTGCCTTATCTGTTGCTCTAATGATGACATTACAATAACAGGAAATCTTTTTTAAAGAGGTTGTATCGTGTTGTGAGCAATCAGATTTTCCTTAATCTGCTGAGATAAGAGTTGGATTTACAATGGAAAAAATGCTGCAACTTTGAATCCAAGCGGACAATTTATTCAGTATTTTACTGACGTCAGACTGACAGTAGATTGCCACATTTACAGTAATACATCATCTGTGCCTAAACTTGACTGTTACCTATTATTTCTTCTTATTTTTTGACTGTAGCAGCTACAGCTCTGCCTATGCTTCAGTACAATCACAGCATTAGATGGCAGCAAATGTTTTTTAACAGTGGAATCTTTGAGCAGCACATTAAAGTGTAGATTGTTATTATGATTTATGCTAATTTTCAAAGGTTTGGGGTCAGTAAGACTAAAAGAGACGGAAAAGTTATTTTTAATTATACTCATTAAAATGTTAAACCGCACCAATGTTTTGAACATGGATGATAATTAGACATGTTTTTTGAGGACCGACTATTAGAATGATTTCTTAAAGATCATGTGACACTGAAGACTTCTACCCACGTCACATCAGACAAAAAAATAAAGTAGGATATGACCCCTAGACAGTCTTGAAATTGACTTCAGGATTTTTTTCTGACATCTCTCTTCCTCTACTTGCAGAAATCCCCCAATGACTGTAGCAATTTTGACCGGGAGTTCCTCAGTGAGAAGCCCCGTCTCTCTCAATGTGACAAGAACCTGATAGACTCCATGGATCAGTCAGCTTTTGCTGGCTTCTCTTTCATTAACCCCAAAATGGAGACCATCATGGAAAAATGAAACTTTCTGGCCAGGATCCTCTAAACCTCAAATCAAAACGGCATATAGGAGCCAGGAGTTCAACCAGTGTTACACTTGTTATACTTTCTGGACGGTCCAAATAGATAATGCTGTATTTATGTCTTCTTTAATCAAATGATCAAAACTTTAAATCAAAACTTTATTTGATGATGTACTATATTTGTTCTTGTAATATCTCTAACATATGTTCACGTGATTAAATAATTCCCTTACTATCATACATCCGAACAGGCAGACAAAAGAAAGGGACTGTATATTGTAGTCTGTGTAATATGCTGGGACTTTGCAATCTGATTGAATAGTGGCCTTTTTAACACTCTTGAATCCTCCTTGTTTTCCCTCATGCAACACTTTATTGTTAAACAGGATCTCATGCTAAGGTTTGTTTGTTGGATGATTTGGTGGTTATTTTTCTATCTATCCTTTCTTGTTGATCTGAAACAAGTTTTACAGTGTAAGTTGTAATTATAAGATGCCGATTTTGCCAGCTTGAGCTGAGCATGCACAGGATAGTGTTGTTTTTTCACTATGGATCTGAAATCTAGATCTAGTGTAGGTGAACCTAAAGCCTCTTCAATATGAAAACCTAGAATTATTAATGTGTTGCTAGACTTGTTTATACATAGGGATGCTTTTATGGTACTGTAATAGGTATTGGTACATATGTGTATTGGTATATATGTGGGTGGAGGTTGCTCCTAAGCAAGTAAAAGGTATAAATATATTACTATTATTTAATGTCGGTATTTTAATAAAATATGATACTGTATATAACAATATATGTATATTGTTCTGAACTGTTGTTGTTACTGGATGTAATAATGTCCTCTCTTTTTTTTTGTACTGAATTTACTCCTCAGAACTTAACACCAATAAAGGTTTCTTCAACTTTACTTGTTGGCTGTACTTTTGTGTCCTGGCACATTTCATTCAAGTTTTTACTATAGTAATCACAGTTTCTACCAAGATGCCATACCACAACTGCCTTTAAAATAAATAAATAACCTACCAAAGGAGATCCTATATTAATTTAGGTTCAAAAGTGTAGGTTATTTTGACCGTTTTGCTAAGGAACTGACAGGAAGACGTTCATTCAACAAAGCTACTTTGTGCTGAGCCATCATCGTCCGTCACAGCCGCTTAAACTAATTTGAAAAGATTGAAAGTAGCGCCATCTAGCGGAGCTGGGTTTAAACTGCATGTTAAGCCTCGTTTGACCTAAAGAAGCATTTCCCGGAGCATTTCGGTAACATGCGTGACTAAAATATACTTTTGATGTTTAAGGGTATTTAATAAAAAGTTGTTAGTGTATTTTACACAAAGGTACGAACTATAAATGAAAGTGCAGACTGTCTTCATTTCATGTGAACATTTTTACATGGCGGGTATAAACAGTCACATGACCAGAGCTGTTTAATTTCAGTTTGTCCCTTGGATAGATGATGTCTCTGTCAAAGCTACATGAAAGGAAGCGCAAAAAACATGTTAGTATGCAGGTGTAACTACCACATATTATGCATATCATATTTTAAAGGTCTGAATGACTAGAAAGCATGTTCACAATACATGTAAACATGTCAGTAGTCACATGTTTGACTAGTGTTAAACCCATTTTGCATAAAAGACAGATTGGTTCACATTGTAAAACTATAGATTTAAAAAAAAAAATAAGAACAAATATGCCTTTATTATTTGATTATCGCTTCCTTTTAGGCAAAATTTCTTTAAAAGAAATAATAAAATATGCTATATTTTTGGATGCAACTTTCTGATCTTATTCTGTATAATTTTAATAGTTAGAAACTGAGACCAGGAATAGCACACATACTTTAATTTCCACAACTATTTTCATTAAGCGTTTTAGAAAATGCACACAGCTTGTTTCATGATGAATCAACACTTATCTGGGGGTTAATTGTAAATTTTTAAATTGTATAATTAACAATTTATAAATTGTTAAAAAGATAATTGGTCTTAGAACATAGTTTCAAAAATGTGCACCATATTGTCAAAGATTAGTGTGTAGAGTAAACCAAGACTACCAAAAGGTTTCAAAGAAAGTTATTTAGTAAGAGCCTTTTTAGTTTCTGTTTCTTTTTTCAAAGTAATAAGCCCTGTCTTATGGGATACAGTATTTTATCTATACTTTATATGGACAGTACCTGACTTATTAATCAAAACTCATTTTGTTTTTTAAAAAGATTTTTGAAATGCTGATACCAAAAGGAAAATGGATGTTTATAATGAAGTTTTTGAATCAATCGTTTCATATGCTATACATTAATCAATCACATATAAAATGTAAAATCAGTGTTTGCAAAGAAGGATCCAGAAAGATTACAGAGGCTGGTGGCTCGGCGTGGCGCAGTTGTGATAGATTAAGCTCTGTTTAATGGTACCTTCTGGCCAACAGGACAAACACTTTACTGAACAAAACGACGGAGAGGCAGGGCGTACAGAATTATTGATAGCATTCATCCCAATAACTTCTAGAAACCAGAATAATCGCCAACCTCCAACTGGTTATGACGTTTAATATTGCGTCCCAGCGTTTTTATTGTTCAGTATATGCACATTTCAAATAAAAGCTTAAATAATAATCAAAAGTGGTGTATTGACGTTATTTCAGTGTTGTTTCGGTGGGACACTGTGAACGTTGTGTTCAAATATATGGCAAGTTCGCCTTTTTAATCGCCGAAAGCCAACAAATATCAATCCCCTAGCTCGTGGATGAGAGGCTCGCGCGAGACACGGCGCATGCGCACTCTCACTTTGTGCCATATTGGAATGAGGTCGTGAACGACTAGGCGGAAAAAGACACGGCATCTAAAACCGACTTGAAAAACTCCTCACTGGTAAGAAACGAAATCCATTCCCAAATATTTATGTATTTTACCCTTTGCCCTAATCGACCCTGGCTCTAACGAGCGATTTGGCTGTGCCTGCATCTTTTTTCCCGTCTCCAAAAAAAGGTGACTTGTGCTCGCTCGTATGAGTGCCTGGCTCTATTGCTTAAGCTATGACGTTTCAGTAACTTGACTTGGTTACAGGCGTTTTTAGCATGTGCACGAAATCAGCCGCACTCGCATCAACAAAAAAGCCTCGCGAAACAGCGCCGAGGAAATGTTTCGTGTCTAACAATGTTGAATTGCGCGATGTGTCTCTCGGAATGAAAGTTGCCTGATCGGCGTGAATGTATTAAATGCTATTATCCAGTTATATGTAGCTAGCCGTACACACTGCGCTTGACCAGGGAACTATCATCATTCATCGTTAGGCGATTTCTATGAATTACACTCGCTAAATGAGTTCAATTACACGCCAGCTATTGGTTTTATTTATCGATATTTCCTACATGGCGTTTATTTGACCAGCGGTTGTACATAACAGTGATGCGTTCTTGTGATTGTAGGAGATCATGTTGTTTCGTGGGGTTTTAGTAAGGTTCGTGTGTGAAAGATAAAGTTTAATGGTAAGCTGGTAGGATTGATGACAGTTTCATTCTCTGGCCGTGTTACATAATAGAAGTTGTGCTATAAGTCACCATCACTCCCATTTGGGTTCGTTCCGTCATAAAAATACAGTATTAGTTGACACTGTTATATAGTCTTTAAACATTAAAAAAGACGTTTTGACTGTTGTCTCACCAAGAAAAATATGATTTTTTTATGAAATTCTAATTTTTCTCAACGGTTTATAAGAATAACTCGCCAGAATGTCTTTGAACGGTTTGTGCACGTCATAACGGTCACTGACTGCGTCATGTGTCGTGTTCTTTCTTTCTTTCCGCACGTTAATTCGCTTGCGTTTGTTTATATCTAGCCCTTGATCAATGGAGGGAAGTTGTCTTTAGTTTGAAGTGATGGAGCGGCAGAGTTTGGCAGGAATGTGCTGAGGGTTCATAGACACACCAGAAATAGATTTCCGCTGTCCCGGGGTCTTCTCGTTCCTTCATGACTAGCGCAACACCATCGGGTAAACTAACGTTACATGTAAGATCTGTAGAAGTTGTAGGGTTTTGCCTCAGAAACACAAAGAGGACATTAACATTAATGGATGACAGAAGTGGTTTTGAATCAGATTGTCGTGTTTCAAGGATTTTGGATGTCTCTGCATTTGACATAATCATGCATCATTGCTATTTTTATTTGCTTTTTAAATATGCGCTTGCCATTTAAAAACAACGACAACCAGGAATAAGTGGTTAAGAGATAGGGATTATGATTGAGAACAAATAGCTAAGTTTAATTACCACAGTACATGCATGCAGACAATTTGTTGTTTTAACATGAAGTACAGTATAATAGCAGTGCACTTTCCACAGTAAATCATTTTACACCGTAAATAGTAGATTTCTAAACTATTCTGTTACAGACATACATGAAAATATGAAATCAGTGTTTAGGATGGATAGCACTGAACCATAGAGTTGCAGACAATGAAAACAAAGACTACCTTTCCCTTAAAAAATCACCATGGCAACCATAGTTTCTGCCTAACTCCCATAGTTACTACATTATCTGTAGTTCTCTTGTCCATACTACTGTGAAAATGTAGTGTACTTCAAACCCGTATGTAATTTTAACGTATGCATTTTATTTAAAAAAAAATAGACATCATTGCAAATGTATTGGCTTTTTTCGTATTCATATGTTTTTCAGTTGTTTTGCATGCGGTGGTGAGGTGAAAGGAATAATGAATTTGAAAGAGGAATTTGTGTTTCTAAAGTAAATTTATGGCACAAAGTTAGCTGAATGAGCAAAAATAATTAAATAATTAATTAGCCATGGTAGTACCAACGACTTTCCTCTATATTGCTGTAGTTTCTACAATATCTGTAGTTTATTTAATCTGATGGCCAAAATAACTTTTATAAGCTTCCACATGTATTGTACACTAAATGTTAAGAAACTGTCATTACCAGGGTTTTTTATTTATTGCAAGGGTAATTTATTCACATCATGCTTTAGTTAGTTCAGTTGATCTTCATACTGAGGGACCGGGACATGGCTTTTTAAAACAGCCCTGGCTGCTCTTTTCAGTCCCTATTGGAGACCACCATGACCCCCGGTACATTGTGTCTGTGGCCCAGGCTGTGCACGGGGGCTCTGGGACGGTGTTGGAGTGGAGGGGGGTGGACTGAAAGAGTTGATCCCAGCAGAGCAGGAGGGTCGTGGCCCGCCAACGGCTGTCAGGGAGAATGTCTGACTCTCTTTAATAGAGACGTCAACCTTACAAAGACAGCTTGACAGCTCTCGATGAATAGACAGAGTTAATGCAACTTTGGTAGCCGTTTTCTTTGCTTTGCATTTTTGAAAGTGACATTTAAGTGTGCATGTTGAGCTTGAAACACAACTTTCAAAGTTGGGTTCTTTTTTGTCGTTGTTACGTTTCTAGTTAAGTGTCTTGTTTTTGGTGCATCTTTCTATGTGTTTGTTGCGTTATTAGAGTTTCCTGTTTAGGCCGTGTTATATCTGCTCAACTTTTTCATTTTGCAGAGCTATATTGGGCATTGTGCTTCTCAGAGGTGATGTGGGGAGTCTGAGTGACAGAAGTGGCTTTTATCTTTGTAGCAACGCACTAAGGATTCCTCCTCCCACTTATTTAAATGAACTCGTCTGTGTGAAATGTGGCTTGTGCAAGTCTCTTCATGTTTCTGCATTCTCTCTCACACACATGCAAATACTTTTAAAGAATTTATTTTATATGAATTGTTATTCTAATATCATAATTCATCTCTCTTTGTTTCTGTGTTTGTTTTCTTCTCATTTGTTTTTTTTTCCCCTTCCTTATTATTCATGTAGAAACTGTTTGATTGTCCTCCGGGGGCTTCAGCCATGAGCCTTGAGGCGCTGGAGTCTGGTAAGCTATTTATTTTTTCTTCTGCACAGTTGCTAAATAAGTTCAAGAAAATCAAAACTATAGTCCACCCTATGAACCTAAAATGTTTGTATTAAGAGCTGTATTGTGCATATGTAAATTGGACTAGCACAGTGTTTGACAGACATTTTCGTGAAATCTCAAGCAAAGGACAGCTAAAAATTGTCAGTGTATAAATATATCAGTACTCACTTTCACGCTCTGTTGATATGGTTTGATGTAAGGTGATGAGGCTGTGTGGAGAGAGCTGAATGAACTCTGCAGTGTTTGTTTAATGTTTCAGATGCAGACTCTGGTCAGGATGTGTCAGAGTTTAACTGGGATGACTACTTGGAGGAAACCGGTACACTTTCTGTTCCCCATCATGCATTTAAACACGTGAGTAAACCATGCCAGCCATCTCTAGAATCTAAAGAAAAGACGTTTTGTTTTTTAACCAAGCTGACAGCTTTAAATCAAATCTGAATATGGCAAATACATGTTTTTCTAAAATACTAACGCAAACAGCTAGAGAAAATTTTTATTTATTAGAAAGGAACTTTTATCTGAAGCGACTTGCATTGCATTCAAGGTAAAAATGTTATTAGTGCATGCATTCCCTGGGAATCAAATCCATGACCTTGCCATTACTGCAGGAGCGATGTGAGCTAGCAGGGTGATTCATAGATGAACAGCTCTTTTGAACTGGTTCGCTGAAAGAATCAGGTTGAAATCCACCAGTACCCAATTTAAATGTTTCGAAATTTTGAGACATTTCATCTTCTATGTTGGGTTTGATGGCAAAAACAGAAATGTAGAGTGCACTAGAGCCAGCATGTAAGACAACAAGTCAGCTTTAGGATTACTTGCTATCCATTAGTGATGTATTTTTGTTCTCACTGGATCTTTAAGACCAATAAGTGACCATTTAGATTTTAAAGAATTTATTTGCTGGGTCAGAAATTAACCGGGGAAGGAATACCCCTGTCCAAATTCCCCAGGTATTTATATGGTGGGGCAAAGTCCTCCAAGTTGATGATTTTGATTATAGTATATATGCTGTAATACTAGGGTTTAGTGTGGATATACTATCTGCAGAGTTCACTGAATGATCTCTAGCTGTCATATTTCCAGAGTCGCTGAATGTATTTGATGTTGATTATATTGGGTTGGGGATTGCGCATTAAGCACGGACATGCGAATGGTTACGGTGTTTATTACCACGACCGTTTGCGTGTCGGAGTTGAACGTGCTTTGTGTGTATCCTGCTTGTAGCAAACTAAAATATAATGTGTCTGAAGCTGACTGTAGCGCGAGGTGTCTTCCCGCAGTGGAGCTCTCTCTGTGTCTGTTCAGCCAAAAACTGTTGCTTACATTAGGTGCGTTTTCGTTTTAAAAAGCATAACTTTACGCGCCTAAAGTTGGGTTGGGTGTCTTAGTATATTTTCCTGCCTTTTGTCATTAGCCAATCACATGCCTGATTATTATTATTATTGGTGTTTATCTTGTTTAATGCTAGTCAGTGTTTTATCGTTAAAGGATTAATTCACCCAGAAATGAAAATTTTGTCATTGATTATTAGGGATGGGTATCGTTAAGGTTTTAACAGTATTACTACCTTTATCGATACCACTTATCAATCCGGTAATCTGTATTTTTTGTGTGTTTTTAATATTAAAAATTATAATAATAAAAAAATAATAATTGAGAACAGAATTAACAACACTTACTTTTTTTTAATGTAAAAAAAAAATATTATAATTTGTAGCCTAACAAACACCAATGTTTGAGCAAATATTACACAAACAAAACAAATGACTGTAAAAAAAATATATAGTTTATTATTATCCATCTATTTGTAAATACAGTAATGTAAAGGCATTTTTAGTGTAAAAGTTGTTTAGGCTACTGCAGAAATTAATACTCTAAATATTTATGACTATTTTTAATGTAACCAAAATGTGTGTTTATTAAATTATCAACATTACTATAACATACTAATTTAGAGAGACCTTTTGTGATGTTTATGTCGTTATTTTGGAAGACTGCTAGCATAAGTAATTATACATTTTCTGTGTACAGCGGAACCTATGCATGGAACAGACGGACATTTCACGCGGGAGATTGCCAATAACAAGTGCAGTCAAATGTCTTTAATATTATCGCAAATTACAAATGGATAAAATATGCTAGGTACTGATTATTTAGCAATAAACAGTAAATAGTTTTTTTTTTTTTTTTTTTTTTTTTTTTTTTTGCAGAACCGTTAACCCCAGAGCTTATCGATACTTCAGTCTTTTATAATTTAGCACCGGTACTGTTTTGGTACCCATCCCTATTAATTACTCACCCTTGTTTGTTCCAAACCCATAAGACCTTCGTTCATCTTCAGAACATAAATTAAGATATTTCTGATGATATCAAGAGAGCCATCTGACCCTCCATAGACAGCAATACAACTGAAATGATCCCCGGTCCAGAAACATGATAAAAACACTGGTAAAACAGTCCATGGGACATCAGTGGTCATACTTTTTTTGTGCAAATAAAACAAAAAATTATATAATTTACTCCCGTGACTAATGTCTTCCACCATGCTCAACGCACCGTATACACAAGTTTTAACATATTTGACGTAATCAGTCTTGTTTACATTCGGGTGAAAGCATGCGCATGTGCCTAATCTGTGGCTGTTTGTGCCTATATATATGTATATATAGTATATGATGTTCTTTTTGTTTTCTTTGCGCAAAAAAAAAGGTATTCTCTTATCGTCACAAAACTAAAGTTGATCCACTGATGTCACATGAACTTTCTTACTGATGGTTTTACCATGTTTCTGGATCTGGGGTCATTTGAGTTGTATTGCTGTCTTCTGAGGGACGACTCTCTGATATCAGAATTATCTTAATTTGTGTTCAGAAGATGAACAAAGGTCTTATGGGTTTGGAACGACATGATAATGAGTAATTAATTGTGTGAACTAACCTTTTAACTAAAACTAAATCTATTAAAAACATTTAAAATGATTAAATTAAAGCTTAAAATGTAAATAAAATATTAGATGAAAATAAGTTAGAAATAAGATTAAGATGAAATACTGAAACAAAATTATTATTTTAAACTGTATTAACAAAATTACTATTATAAAACAATAATAATAAAGGGGGGGAAAAGGCCACAAACAACAAAAAAGAGAATACTAATAAAATTTAATTAAAAGCAAATTAAAATTGTCAATAAATACTGAAAAATATTGTGAGGCCAAAATTATGCCCATGCTGCCCTGTAGTTTACTCACCAGGTGTCACCTGGCCATGTGTCTGCTCTGTCACCTGCTCAGACAAATGTTTTTTGTTTGCAGGTGGACCAGGGACTGGAGACGGGTCTGACTCCTGGTATGAAGCTGGAGGTGTGTGTGCGTACTGAATCAGAAACTACATACTGGGTGGCCACTATAATCACCACCTGCGGACAGCTGCTGTTGCTACGATATGAGGGATACCAAGATGACCGTCGTGCAGACTTTTGGTGTGACATCATGACCGCTGACCTGCACCCGATCGGATGGAGCAAGCAGCAGGGTCGACCCATGCGACCACCAGAGAGTGAGCAGGAACATAGCAGTTTCACTATGCTGTCTAAATTATAACAATTAGACCCTAATTGTTTCATTTAGTCTCTAGCTCAAGACAACATTTTTAGGTAAAGGTGATTTGAATTCAGGCTCTGCAGCGGTTATGCTCTCATTTCCAAAACACTTTGTGCATATCATCCACACTGTGCCAAATTTACACATTTCTTTATATTCTTCAAGTGATGTTTTGCTTGCAGCGCAGTGCTAATTCCTGTAGGTGGTTGTTCACAGTCATTTTGTGGGCATATTCAGGAAATGGGGGAGGGGTGATTGTGTTGGGGCTTTTATTTAGCTTGCAGCTTGCTGATGGGCATGGCCTTTGCTCTTCTGAAATTATTAAAATACTGATTTTAATACTTAAAGCTTCTTTCATGAATAAAATTCTGCAGTAGGGCGCAGTAGGTACAGACGTGGGGGAGTCCAGATGGTTGCTGGCATTTTGCTTCTGGCTGCCTGTGCCTTATTGACAGCTGTGCTCATGGCCCAAAATACCATGTCAATGGTGAAGGCATCATAAGTGCAAAATGGCATAAATCTGTCAGCAGGATAGTCTTAAGATCTGTTATGCCTTTAAAATGCTCTGAATTTGTGTTCAGGTGTCCGTGAGAAGCACCAGGACTGGGAAGCGCTGCTGGAGAAAGCTCTGGCTGAATCTTGCAGTGTACCTGCTAGTCTCCTAGAAGGGGTAAGAGAAATGCCATAAAAGTAGAAGAAAAGGTATAGAGTGCTGGTGAAAAAAAAAAAAATCCAACTTTTAAAATTCAAAACTATTTCTGTAAACTTTCGTATACTCAAAGAGCACTTTTTAAAATAAGTAA